>OX451739.1:1059474166-1060074166 GCA_948472305.1 Vicia faba
TTTGTGTGTATTAAAATCTCTTGTTGAGTGTGAGAGTAATACTATATATATATATATATATATATATATATATATATATATATATATATATATATATATATATATATATATATATATATATATATATATATATATATATATATATATTAAAATCTTATTATTATTATTATTTTTTTATTTCTTCTCTATTATAAATTAATATGATTGTTAAAATGATATTGTATAATTTAATCCTGATTATTATTATTATTTTTTATTTTTATTTTTTATATCTATGGCTCAATATTATTATTACTATTATTATTATTATTATTATTATTATTATTATTATTATTATTATTATTATTATTATTATTATTATTTGAATTATTGATATTGTGTCAATTTAGTAAATAATATATTATTTATATAAAATCTTATTTGTGTTTTTTATTTATTTCTTTTCTATTATAAATTAATTTGATTGTTAAAATGATTTTGTATAATTTAATCCTTATTATTATTATTATTATTATTATTATTATTATTATTATTATTGTTATTAATATTATTATTATTATAATTATTTTTTAATTTGTTTTCATTTCTATGGCTCAATATTATTATTATTATCATTATTTATTTTTATTATTATTATTATTATTATTTATTATTATTATTTATTATTATTATTATTGTTATTAATATTGTGTCAATTATTAAATAATATATTATTTAGAATTTATATTATTACTTATTATTTATATTATTATTGTTATTATTATTATATTTATAATTATTATTTATTCTTTATGTAGGGTCAAATTAGTAAAATTAGAATTAGAGTTTGCGCTTAGATTTACTATTGAGTTGACATGTGTCTAGAGTTGTCATAATGACAACCTTAGAATCCAAAAATGTATATTAAAATCTTATTTCATGTATTTTTTTATTTCTTCTCTATTATAAATTAATATATATGACTGCTAAAATGATATTGTATAATTTTAATCTTGATTATTATTTTTATTTATTTTTATTTTTTATATCTATAATAATTATAATAATAATAAGAATAATAATAATAAATTAATATGACTATTTTTTATTATTATTATCTCTATGGCTCAATATTATAATAATAATAATAATTTTATTATTATTATTATTATTATTATTATTATTATTTTAATTATTAATATTGTGTCAATTTAATAAATAATATATAATTTATTATAAAATCTTATTTACGTTTTTTATTTCTTCCCTATTATAAATTATTTTGATTGTTAAAATAATTTTATATAATTTAATCATCATTGTTATTTTTATTATTATTATTATGATTATTATAATTTTTTTATTTTTTTCATTGCTATGGCTCAGTATTATTATTATTATTATTATCATTATTTATTATTATTGTTTTAATTATTAATTTTGTGTCAATTATTAAATAATATGTTATTTATTATTTAGATTATTACTTATTATTTATATTATTATTATTGTTATTATTATTATATTTATAATTATTCTTTATTCTTTATTTAGATTTACTATTGAGTTGACATGTATCTAGGGTTGTCATTATGACAACCTTAGATTTATATTAAGTAGATGAGTTCTGAGTTTTGTTTTGTAGATGACTTATCTTTAATACTACAACCCTAAGTAATTTTGTGGGGATTTCTTAATGCACTCTATACTTCTCTAGCGTACCGTGTAAAAATATAATAATGCCTCTAAGTTTCGGAGATGTATTTTGAGACGCACTAAATGCTTATTGATTAGTTAATTATTTCGGAGATGTATGTTTGTAAAACCTTCGAAGATGTATTTTTTACAAAGTAGAAATAGAAAAGCAGAATGGAAAAAGAGCATGTTGACAAAATAAAATTACCATTGATATCATAAAATCAACAATACATACGAGATTTTAATATAGATCAAACATTACATTTCAATATCCAGGTGGACGTTTCAACCTCTTGATAATATCATCGACCGGCCCCGAAACAATTGCATCAACTCGATCAAAATTTTTGATTCTAAACAGAAATAAGTTCTCCACATAGCCCTTAAATCATCAACCATCTTTAGCTCATAGTTGCTGAACTCAATCTTTTTTTGTCAATGAATAGTGAGCGATACTCGATTTTAATAATTTTGCAATAGTTTCCATATGGTAAAAGTTCCTGCAGTATGTATTGTACATCTTCAAGAGGGGTGTACTCGGTGATCTTAAATTATCTTGATGGTGTCACACTGTTAAAGTGAACATTACTGACATGCCAAATGATATTCATTCTATTATCTTGTGTTTTGGTACGAAACAAAATGACAAGTGTTCTATATTTATAGTAGTGGTAGACTAATATGGACATCACAAATCCTATCTTGTACTATAGCATGTTTTGGAAATGCATCTCCAGAACCTTCCTTGTCATCACAAAATAAAAAATAGAACATGTATTCAATGCAATTTTTTTTGGCAAACTGCAAAATGTATATATTAGACATCATAACACATTAATACAATTTCACTTACAATAAATTGATAAATAAATACTAAAATAAACCAAAACACTTGTCTCCGACCAAATCTACAACTATTGATGATATCCTCTTTGACTTTTGTTTATTTCTTTTTTTCAATCTTTCTCAATTTGGTGAACTCGTGCACCTTTCAACAAATTGGTCCGGTTAAGTCTTGACTTTGGTTGTATAATAGGCTGTTCACTCCGGTGATATAAGTGATATAGGGCATCCCGGTTTCAAATAAACTTGAACAAAATGCCACATATTTGAAACCCACCCAACATAGATAATACAATCATTTGGATTTGGAGGTGGAGCAGTGCGTTGAAAAAAAGTTTTGAGAAAATATATCTTATAAGATCAATACACACTATATCATACGTACTTGCTATGAGATGACCCATTTTAGTGAAGCACACCCATTTATCCTCCGGTGCAAGTCCAATAATGAAAGAAACAAGAGAGTGATAAATTTCTTCAAGATTTTATTTATTCCCGTATAGCATGTGTATGATTCTTTATTGCCCCTCAACTCTTGGATAAGAGTATGGTGGATAAGTGTGAGATCCTCTTCTCCTTTATCGAGCATAGTAGAAATAGCTCGAAAATCGAAGTTACCGCCACCTTTGACATTGACTATCCATTCAATGTATTTGTGCATAAAAATTAACATCTCCTCAATGAATGGAAGTTTTAGAGGAGGCGGTGAAGGAGGTGGTTTTCTAATGCGAGCTCATTTGAGAACACATTTATGAAATTTCAGAGTTGGTGAGTCGGGAAAATATTTGTCAACATGTTCAAAATATGAAGGACTCCACATCGTTTAATTGTCACTTGGTGTATGTTTGACCTTATTAGGTGCTCTTTTTGTTTTTATAGGTTGAGAGGGTGGTTTCAAGTCTTCCTTAATTGCTCTTTGATCTGGAGTTTTATGTTGTCATCCGCTTTCAAAAATCTTTCTTGTATCGCTTCCTATTTGGTTTAGATAGATATATTCGATTTACCGTCTTTCACAATACCATCATCATCATCATCATCATCAAAACTGAGCCTTTTCCAATGAGTGAAAACTTTTTCCATTCTTATCGGGCTATCAAGTTTCACCTTCTTAGATATAACATAAGCACATGCGAGATCATATGTTTTCACAAGTGTGCAACACACTTAGAGCTACCCGAACCTACATTATCAGCTCTTTTAGCTTCGCGAAAAATATAATTCAGAGTTGATCGAGATATGTTTCCGACCCAACTGAGAATAAATAGTATTTTCTTCGAACCCGTGTTCCAACACTGTGATGCTACGACCTAATGATGTTTGTATCTCATTATGCTAGTTTAGAATCATTTGGTTCAAAAATCCCAATATGTGCACAAATCACCCTTACTATTCCCAACTAATTTTTCAAAGTAGAATGAGCAGACTCAACTCAGTTTGTTGTTGTATTTCTAAGGTGTCTAACCTAATCGGTCAAAGCACATACAATCTTCTCCTTAACCTGGTCCAAAATATTACTTTCAACATATTTTAGTAAATTGAGACATTTGTCGCACACCTTCATGAAATGTATAATAACATTAAAGGTGAGAAAAACACAAGAAAAGGGGAGTTTGAATTGTGTTGATAGAAACTTTTTCCCTTTCTAAAGAGTTTGTGGAAGCCTTGAGCATGTTTAAACTAGTAGTAGTAAAGAACACATTCATTTTTATACAAGTTCACCTTCTCAACTAAGGCTACATCTTGTCCATCCTCCTCAGGTGATTCCGCCTTAGAAAAGGACTTGATCCATTAATATTGAAATATTACAACAACCTCTAAGAGTCTAAAAATACCTCTTAGCCCTCTCAAGTATACATACTATAAAGTCACTTGAGGAAACACCAATTCTAGAAAGAATTGTTTTTCTGGATATTTACAAGAGTGCTTCTTATCAAGTAGATTTCTCCTACTTAGAGTACATATTGTTTTGACAAACTTTTGAGCACCAACTCCTTGTCTAAAACAATTTACATGAAGTTTTCTAAGAAATAACACAATCAGAGGAGCAACTCTTGTGTTTTGAATGTTTCTACAAGATTGAATGTTATGGAGATTAAGTGCAAAACATCTTGTAGTCTTCTTATCTTTATCTTCTTTGTTTAATTAAGCTTAACCAAATAGCTTCTTTCTTATTTTCTGGTTTCTCTGAGATGCATTTTGATTTATATTTTGAATGACATCTTGTTGAGATCTTCAACTTCTTTTCTTCAATGATTAGGACACAAGTATCGACTCATGTTTCTTATTGCTTGTTGATCCTTCATTATTTTTGTTGTTGTGATATTTTTCTTGTAAAATTGACAACCTTTTTGGAACTAAGTTATGATGAACATGTTGCTTCTTAGTAATCTGTCAACACTTTAATATGCTTAATGAAATATTACACTATAGAGCAACAACTCAGTGTAAATATTGCATTTCAAAGTGATACTACTTTTTGCTTTTGAAATTCTTGGTTCTATTCAGTCATACACCACATAGCCACTTCACCATATATCCAAATGTATACAAGGTTGTTTTATATAGGCTTGAGAGAATAGTACCGTTGAAGCACATAATGCATTGTAACATGTATTTTTCAATTTGATATGTTTTAGATGCAAATCTACATTTTGTAATAATTACTGTGTATGAGGCGTGATTTCTTATTTTTATTTATCCAAGATATAACTGAGAATTGCCATCATTGTTCTCCTAAAAAACTATGAGGAATTTTTAGTTTTGATTAGAGCACTACTGAAGCTGTATCTGGACTTTTCTGGTCTTTGTTTAGCTTGTTTCTGTGGAACTTGATTTCTCCGGAAGATGTTGTTTCTGTTTCTGAAGTGCTGAGCTTGAGACTTAATGCTTGTCTTATTCTTTTGACGAGTAGTTTATAAAATAATTATTTGATGTAGATTAAAGACACTGGATTGAACTTTAGGAACACGTCTTGCTTTCAGAGCTTTAGGCATCAACTTATCTGAAAAAACAACTTCAATTGTAGAAGCTTTCTGTATCTTCAAGTTTCTGAGCTATATTTACGCAAGCTCTTAGAATCTTTCTGATGGACGATTATGTCTTCAAATGTATAGGCAACAACTTATCTTGAGAGACAACTTCAGTTGTAGAAGCTTTCTGATTCTTGTATCTTCAATTTTCTGAACTATATTTACGTAAGCTCTTAGAATATTTCTAATGGACAATCACGTATTCAGATGTATAGGCAACAACTTATCTTGAGAGATAACTTTAGTTGTAGAAGCTTTCTGATTCTTGTATCTTTAATTTTCTGAGCTATATTTGAATATGCTCTTTTATAAAATGTTTCTTGTTATTAGATCTGCACACTCAGTAAAACCATTAGTAACACTAAAATTGTCATACACGAAATATATGATTGTTATCATCAAAATAAAGAATTTCTTAGAAGCTTTCTTGCTCTAACAATCTCCCCATTTTTGATGATGACAAAAATCATGTATTTTGATGAAACAATTTTTCTAGCATAAAAGTATAAACAAATTTAGAGTTAACTTTCCCTGAGCTCCCCTAGAGTTGGATAGCCCCCCCTGAGTCAATGAATTGATGAGTATCAATTATCCTGACTCTGAACCATTTGAGTAAAACTTCCCCTGGTTCCAATAGATCAGATATTGAGATCTTGAGAGTATTTGCTTAAAGAATTTCAGACAGTTTTCAACTTTTGATTTGCTCTGTTCTTCTGGAAGACATCTGCTTCTGCTTTTGATTCTTATTTTCTGAATATCATGTCCTCAGACATTTTACATCTTCTGAACGTTATGATACTAAAATCAAGATAACTATTACTTTCAGAAAGTTCTAATCTTCTGAACAGTATTAGGTTTATCTGATTCTTGAACATATGTTCATAGAGTATACATCTTCAAATATATGAACAAGCAACATTTAAGAGATTAAACATATTTCTTTCATTTTGACCTGTCTTAGAATGCCTAGTGAACTTGTTCAGAGTTCCTCGGTTAATTATCAAACAGACAAACATACATCAGTGGTAAATGCACATTTTATATCATTATATTATTATGATGAGTTTTTACTTCTATTTAGGTTCATCAAAATAATTATACTTCTCCCCCTTTTTGACATCATCAAAAAGATAGTTATTCCTGAAAAACATTCAAAGTTAATAGAAGAAGCAGTAAGTGCTAATTAGAAATAGTTGTATTGATGATTGAATTAAAAAAATTACAAAATAAAATCCTATGGGAACCATTGATCGTCAAACGTCTCACTCTTCTCTTGATGCAGAGTATCACTGGGACCATCAGGAATCCTTCGAAGGATTCTTACAATCTCATTTTGAACACACACTTCTGATATGATTCTTCCATAGGGAATGAAGGTTTTGTTTAAATTTCTGGAGGAAGTGATGGACCTTTTGAGATGATTTAGGATGACTTGAGGAAGATTGATTGGAATTAGTTTGATCAGACAAAAAATTAGAGTCTTATCATCATTGGTTAAGACATTTTTGTTAGTTTTTCATGGACAAAGATTTGTCAGAATAATGTGAAACCAGTCTTTCGCAATGGGCTTAAGACTCTTAGGGTTAGTAGAGTCAAATTCAGAGGATGCTTCAAAGATGTAAATGATGTTACCATTAGGAATTCTATCAAGAGAGACAAGAACAGACACGATACCTACGCGTGGATAATTTTTATCTCAGCAATACATTCAATAGTGAAGAAGGCATCCCAGCCATAGATGTTTGAGGAGATTGGGGTACCGCCGAAATTGACAGAGACATTTTTCCAAAAAGTCTTCACAAGATTTGGATAAACAAGTCCTCTAAGTAAGGAAAGGTAGTGATTCCAGTTTTGAAAGAGGATACTGAGATGGAATTCCAAACTCGCACCAAAAAGTCTTGGATGTATTTCAATTATAACCTCCAACGACCATCATTTTCATGAGAAGTTGTTGAAGTCATGATGAAAAGAGAAAGAGAGTGAAATAGAAGGCAATTGTTATCAATTGTTAGATATTATTTGTTAGGAGAGGTAGAGGTTAGACATGGCATATAAAAAGAAACGAGAAGATGTGACTTGACAAGAGAAATGATTTTCCTCACGTAAGGTAATCAATTTTGGGAGACTCAATAATAAATGACTGAGGAAGGTTAGAAGGACAACAATAACTCCTAAGATTCGATAAGCGAGAGAAATTAGTAACAATTGATATCTTTGAATCAAGTTGTGAGTATAGAGTAGACTAGGACACATAGATGTATGGGGAAGGGAAAGAGAATAGTTGATTTCATTTATGAGGGCATATCAAAATGTTCATAACTTAAAAGGCTATTTTCTAAAACTTGAATAAAGTAACTGACAAAACATCAAGATATAAGACTTAATCTTTTCCTGGGAGGCGCATACGTGACTATTACATTTTAAACTTTAATAAATTTATAATACCTAAATACTTGTCATTTCATGATAGTGCAAAATTACACAAACAACAATTTATCATAAAAATAAAGACTGCATTAATTTAAAATAATTCAACAGATACAAGTTTAAAAATGAAGAACTAATCAAATGACATGATCAAGAAATAGAAACAATCATACTTTTGAAGAGACAAGTCATGTTTTCCTAGCTAATGAAAATCACACACTTAGATTTTAACAAGCAATCTTCAAGACAGTTTTGTGGACCACTTTCTGTTATAATTTCTTTGAACATATCCACTATTCCCTCTTGGAAAATAATTTTAGACAAAACTCGTCCATAAGGAATATAAGACTTTATGTGATTCATGGACTCAAATAGATTTCTAAAGATAGATGAAAATTGACTGTGGCAAGCTTATACAATTATTATTCATCAGAAGTTAGATGAGTGCTTGGTCATCATACCTCAGAAGGTCTGGATTATCCACTCTGGGAAGAAAGTTGGACAAAACAAGCTTGAACAAAGCTTTGGGAATGGGTAGTAGATTTTCAGGATTGATAGGATCATATTCTGATGACATGTCATGAAGAGAATCAAATTTATCATACATTAGAAACCTAGACTTGACATAGTCAACTGTCACAACTACATTATCACATCCAATGACAAGAGTGATTGAGAAGGGAGTAAAGGTGATGGGAATTTCAAAGATATAGGAGTGAATGAAACCATTCTCATAGTCAAGATAAACATGCTTCTAGAAATCTTTAACAAGATTAACGTAAACAGATTTCTTCAGCATACTGAAGTATCATGTACATTGCTGAGAATATAACACATATGATATGCTGGAAGCAATGTTACTTTCAAGAGAGGAAATTTCAATTTGTTTTTAGATGGTGATTTCAAGAAGATCTTCATTTCTAAGAAAGGTTGGTTGAGGCATGAAGAATCAGATGAGAGGATAAATCTTGATAGGAATTGGTTTATGAGTGGATATGATAAATCACTATTGATAAATCACTATATATATATATATATATATATATATATATATATATATATATATATATATATATATATATATATATATATATATATATATATATATATATATATATATATATATATATATATATATATATATATATATATATATATATATATATATATATATATATATATATATATATATATATATATATATATATATATATATATATATGAGGGTGAAAGAGGTTGTACTAATCTGCACGAACGACATAGATCACTAACACAAGACAATAATTTCAAGGAAAAGGAATGGAGTGAATCAGTCTTTATAAAGATAGAGTACCATATAGGTTCTAAATAAGGACTTTGAGTGAATTAGCATTTAGAGCTGACTTAACAGAACATAAATAGCAAAACATTGAACATGGTTGCTTAAATGAGATGATGTGATGGCATTGATTCATGAATGATCTTAATTTTATTTCTTTATTTTGGCCCATGATCCAAGACATCACAAGGAGCCCTAGTGAAGGCCTATAAATAAGACCTTGATGAGATTGAAAAGGGAGTTTAACATTTCCAAGAGAAAATACATAAGATAATAACGTGAGGATAATGGAGAGAAAATAGAGTTTCTTCAGAAGGTGTGTAAAACACAAGAAGGGGGGGGGGGGGGGGTGAATTGGGTTTTAAATAAAAATCTTTCCTTTTAAAAATTTATCCCCCTTTAAGTAAAAATAATTTTTTCTCCACTCTTGATAATAACAATAAGTAAGAACATGAAGTAAAGAACAAGGTATGTTTATACTAGTTCACTTGAAAATTATCAAGCTAGTTTAGTCCACTCGCCAAGGTGATTTCACCTCACTCAATCGAGGACTTAATCCACTATAACCAAACTGATTACAATTAGCACAAGCTACCCACAAGTGACTAACAACCTCTAAGACACATAAGTCCTAGACTTCTTAAGAATACAGACCTACCCGGTCCCTTAAGGAAATCCTACACAAGCTACCCGCAAGTGACTAACAACCTCTAAGACTAATAAGTCCTAAACTTCTTAAGAATACAGACCTACTCGGCCCCTTAAGGAAAATATTAAACAACTGTTTGAATACAAGTTTTGTTTACAAGAGTATTGCTTCTACACAAGCTAAATATGTAAACTATTTTAAGAATAATGACTAAAAATATGAAAGCTATGAACAACGCTTTTGTGCGTAGATATTTCATTGGTTAGCAGCTTTCTATCTTAGTCTTCAAGCCTTTATATATCCAATCAAATAATATTTTCATTGAGGGGTAACCTTGGGATTTCCAGAAACATTGGCAGCTTGAGCAGTAATGTGGGGGACAAGATCGTGCAACGCGTACGTCCTTTCATGGTAGTGGAATGAAAAGTTGATTATACCATGTACTATTTGTACCATGTTAATGTTATCTTCTTTCCTTCTGCACTTTAGAGGCTTCTGCGAGCATGAGTTTAGAAGCGGGAACATAACATAAGGTAATCAGAACTTCAAGTCTTCAGAGTCTTTAGAACTGCGTTTTCAGAGTCTTTAAAACTTGATCGTGAGAACCTTTTCTTAGAACCTTGGGTCTTTAAAACTTCAAGTATTTAGAGTCTTTAGAACTTCTGTATTTAGAGTATTCAACACTTGGTCTTTGGAACCCTTATCTTTAGAATCTTGAGTCTTTGGAAACTTGAGTCCTTAGTGTGATCGGTGGATCTGGAACTGACTGTTTAACGCTGGTTCGCGAAATGTCGCGGTAAGCAAGAGTCGCCACCGTCTTTTATTTTCTCCAATATGGAAAGGACAAAAGCACAGCAAAATTCCTTATGAGATAGTTTCTCGGTTCGGGAGGTAGATTTATAGAAAGGGAAGGTGTTAGCACCCTTTCTATCCATGGTTATCCATGGGCTCTTAGATACTTGCTCATTGTGTTTTCAAAATTGTTTGTTTGCTTTTCAACTGTGGGTTTTAAAAAAAGTTTCTTTGAAAATTTCAGTTCGACTCTTGTATCAGTCCTCAAGAGTGTTTGAAAAGTTGATTTTGAAAGCTTTTTGAAAAGGTGTCGGAGTGAAAAGTATTTTTTGATTTGTTTTGAAATTAGAGAAAGTATCTAGAGTCGTCTACCTACCCTAAGGAATTCGTCTGTGTAAATGTCCTTAAAGTAGTGCCATCCCACCATTGAGAGGTAGGTAGCACCACCGTTGGAGGTGTTCGGGTCAATTCGAGGGTTCGGGACATGGTGATCACCAGAGCAATAGGAAGACACCTTAGAAGCTACCCTCATGCCATGTTCATGGACATGAGGACTTACTAAAACGTCCTCTACTCGACGATCACCTTTCGAGGGGCAAGGCAACAATGAGGCGTACCCTAGGGGTGGTGTGTGATTTGTGTGTCATGTTCATTTATGTTTATCTTGTCATGCATTGGTGATCTACGCGTTGCTTTTATTTTTGACATTCATTCTTTCATGCAAATTATTAACAGTTAAAAGATGCGGAATTAAAAGTCCTACGCTATTACAAAGGCGCGGGTCTACATCGCCAAATTAATCCAAGACCCGATTTGAAATAAAAAAAATAATGCGGAAATATAAATGTCCTATTAATCTATTACATAGCTTTGGGACAATTACATTATATTCACAAAAAGAGGAAATAAAAATAAAATGCGAGAATAAGTAAAATCGGGAATGCGAGGGCGTTGGACCCTTTTAAGGAAATTAAATTATAATTATAAAATTAATTAAAAAAATAAAAGAAAGAATTTTTTTGGAGTTTTTTGTATTTATGGGGTTTAAGAAAATTAATGGAATTAAAACCTAATTCTAAACTATTTTTAATTTATTAAGAAAATATTCAAGTTTGACCTAATTTATATTAATTATTTACATGGCAATTTATATACAAAATAATAATTAATAATTAAATATGGTGAAAAAGAAAAAAAGGATAAAAGTATAAAACCCTAATTCTACATTTTTTAATTTATTTAAGAAAACATTGGAATTAAACCTAGAATTAAAAACTAAATTAATTATTAAATTTATTTACAACAAAATGTTAGTGAATTAAATATTAAAACATATTTTTTATTTTTATATTTTCTGATTTTTTGGCATTTTTATGTTATGAAAATATTAATTTATGAATTAAAAGGAAATAATCAAATTAAAGCAAATAAAAATAAAATAGGAAAAAAGAAAAGAAATACAAACACTTGGGGGTGTTGACCCCAGTTTGGAGGTATTTGGCCAGTAATTAGGCCCAATCATTGGAGGCCTGTTTGACTTCTGGTAGTCACGTGTGGCTTCATTGACCAATGTATAGGGTGCTCCTTAGGTCATGGCCATTGGATTGAGATTATTGGCCATGTGGCAAGCTTGGATGGTGGGTGTATGATGAACCCCTGGGCGTACACTGCATGAGATCAAGTGAAAACAAAATTCATTGAAAAATATGGGGGACCTGGGAATCGAACCCAGGTCCCAGAGTTTACCAAATCAACGCCTTGCCATCTGAACCATTTACGCGCTTTGTATATAATATGACAAATAAACAACATAACGTGAAACAACGATTAGTGGTGTTTTTTCGCGCGAAATTCAAACGCACCAACCGCTGGCTTACACCTCACCTTCTTCTCCAATTGTTTGCTTTTGGCCTGAAAAAATAAAACAAGATTGCGGGGGTTTTAAACCCCCACTACATGATACATGAAAAAATAGCGAATAGGCCGTCGTTGTTCATAAATTAGGCGCGATAGGATGACTGGATTCGTGTGAAGCTTCTGGTTCTGATGGTATAAGTCTCATGTCTCAATTTTTCCAGAACAAGGAAACCCCAAATTGAAAGTTCTGAAACCCTAGAAGATGGCAATGGTAGATTCTTGCACAGGGCGTAAAAATACAATTAAACGATGCCAAAAGTTTTAGAATGCTTATGTTAGTGCAAAGCAACAAGAAAAAGTCATGAATCATGCGTATAATTCAAAACACGAATATGAGAAAAGTTAAGGACAGGACGGTTTCGTTCTACCGTTTCTTTGCGTTAGAAGCAGTGGTTTTGATCCAGGAACGTTCCTTGAGGCCTTGGCAAGCTATTGGAATCAATGTTTTGCCTTGAAACCAACTCTAAAGGCGTTTTCAGTTTTCAATTTTTTCGACAAAAATGCCAAGGTTGTTCTTAGGTTTGGGCGCAGCTTTCAGGTTGTAGGCATTAGGTTTTGCATCTGTATATGTATGCCAATAGATTAGGGTTGGAATTTGAGTCAAGAGATCCTTGCATTGATGTATGAAATATTTGATTTTCCATGAATATTTTTTCAAATCTTTTCCATGAATGCCAATTTGCACCAAATCTTCCCTTTTTTGATGTGCACGAATCTTCAATAACCAATGAGAGCAAATGCTACATAAAAAGATTCAAATACATTTGTTTAGTATTTTTTTTCATATTTTATTTAACTAAATGAATTAATAGTGATTAAAAATTCAAATAAATAATAAAAAATGATGAAATAAATCCCCTTTGGGCCAAATGGTCGTGCATAGTCTTTGGATGATGAATCTTGGAAGAAAATGTGGCCCATTAGCAATTTTGAGGCATTTGAAGTAAAGTTGACTTTTCAAAATTCCCAAAAATTTCCCAACTTCCACAAGGCATATCTTGCTCAATTATTAAGCTTTGATCATGTTCTTGGACATTTTGGAAAGGTCTTGAAGTCCTCTAACCAATGCCTTTGGTCCCATGTCATTTGGAGCTACCAATCTCAAGTTATGGCCTTTGACTTAAAGTGCCTTTTTGTTGACTTTTGAAAATGACCTATAATGTTGAGATTGATAACTTTTTGTGAGAGCATTTCTTGGACTTGAAGTGTGAAGAGGAGTTGTAGGAAATGTATTTCTCTTCAAAATGAGCTTTGGATGGAATTTTTATGATAAACCATGTGGAAGTTATGCCTTGGTCAAGTTACAGTTGACTTTTTCAACTGTCCAAATATGGAAACTTTTGCATCTTGAGACTTTTTGAGCCATGCCTGGAAAATCATGATCAAGAATTGATCAAATGATGTTTGTGGCTTCAAAATAAGATGTTGACCAAAAATTTGGACTTTTGACTGTCAAATGACCATTTTGCCCCTACAGTTGACTGTTGAGCAATTAGGGTTTTTGACTGTGCAATTTTGTGCTGTAAGTCTTGAAACTTGGAATGAGGATGCTTGACCATGTTTATAGGCATGTGGGACTTGTTTGGACCCTTGGAAACTTCAACTTCTTTGCCAGAACCAAAACCCTAGTTTTTGACTGTTAGGAGGTCCTTTGAACTGTGCAACCCTTGGGGAGATTTTGAACCTTTGACTTGGCAAATCTTGAAGAATATGGGAGGGAAAATTTTGGGGTACAACAGTTGCCCCTGTTCAATCTTCTTAGACCTGAGGATGCAGATTGGCTGACGTGCCTTTCGTAATCCGAAGGTGGAAGATGATTGAACACTAGAGTGCCCAGAAATTTGCGCTCACATAGTAGTGTGATGATGGGAATGGGCTTATAGAGGCCATTTGGAGATTGATGGATAGGAAGATGGGCTTATAGATGCCATGCTAAGAGGTGATGGAAGGTGGATGGGCTTATAGATGCCATCTGGGTGTTGATCGCGTAAAAGATTCCTTAGCGAGAACTTGCGTACCTGCAAAAGAAAATGATTACCTGACCTGTTACAGGAGCTGGTCTTCAAACTCTTTGTGTAGATGTGCCCTGACTGGTTACAGGAATTGAATCTGGAGCTTCAAACGGTGATGAATGAACCAGGGATGGTTACTACCTCAACGGGACGGTGAGAGAACCTTGGACGATTACTACCTCAACAGGAACGCTGGGAGAATCTTGGGGCGATTACTACCTCCGCAGTAACGGGGAGAGAACCATAGGCGACTTCAACCTCAACAGTAACGCTGAGAGAATCTTGGGCGACTTCAACCTCAACAGTAACGCTGAGAGAATCTTGGGCGACTTCAACCTCAACAGTAACGATGAGAGAATCTTGGGCGACTTCAACCTCAAGAGTAACGCTGAGAGAATCTTGGGCGACTTCAACCTCAACAGTAACGATGAGAGAATCTTGGGAGACTTCAATCTCAACAGTAACGCTGAGAGAATCTTGGGCGACTTCAACCTCAACAGTAACGATGAGAGAATCTTGTGCGACTTCAACCTCAACAGTAACACTGAGAGAATCTTGGGCGACTTCAATCTCAACAGTAACACTGAGAGAATCATAGGCGACTTCAACCTCAACAGTAACGCTGAGAGAATCTTGGGCGACTTCAACCTCAACAGTAACGATGAGAGAATCTTGGGCGACTTCAACCTCAACAGTAACGCTGAGAGAATCTTGGGCGACTTCAACCTCAACAGTAACGATGAGAGAATCTTGGGCGACTTCAACCTCAACAGTAACGCTGAGAGAATCTTGGGCGACTTCAACCTCAATAGTAACGATGAGAGAATCTTGGGCGACTTCAACCTCAACAGTAACGCTGAGAGAATCTTGGGCGACTTCAATCTCAACAGTAACACTGAGAGAATCATAGGCGACTTCAACCTCAACAGTAACGCTGAGAGAATCTTGGATGACTTCAACCTCAACATTAACGCTGAGAGAATCTTGGGCGACTTCAATCTCAACAGTAACACTGAGAGAGTCATAGGCGACTTCAACCTCAACAGTAACGCTGAGAGAATCTTGGATGTATTCTACTGAGTCTTCATCAGGAAAATCTTTAGGGATCGATTTAACTGGACTAGAGAAGGCCTTTGACTGGATAAGAAACAGGAAAATCTTAGGGTCGATTTAACTGAACCGGTCAAGGTCTTGAAATCTTCAACTGGATAAGCATCAGGGAGATCTTAGGGTCGATCTGACTGAACCAGAGAAGGCCTTTGACTGGATAAGAAACAGGAAAATCTTAGGGTCGATTTAACTGAACCAGACAAGGTCTTAAAATCTTCAACTGGATAAGAAACAGGGAGATCTTAGGGTCGATCTGACTGAACCAGAGAAGGCCTTTGACTGGATAAGAAACAGTAAAATCTTAGGGTCAATTTAACTGAACCGGACAAGGTCTTGGAATCTTCAACTGGATAAGAATCAGGGAGATCTTAGGGTCGATCTGACTGAACCAGAGAAGGCCTTTGACTGGATAAGAAACAGTAAAATCTTAGGGTCGATTTAACTGAACCGGTCAAGGTCTTGGAATCTTCAACTGGATAAGAAACAGGGAGATCTTAGGGTCGATCTGACTGAACCAGAGAAGGCCTTTGACTGGATAAGAAACAGGAAAATCTTAGGGTCGATTTATCTGAACCAGACAAGGTCTTGAAATCTTCAACTGGATAAGAATCAGGGAGATCTTAGGGTCGATCTGACTGAACCAGAGAAGGCCTTTGACTGGATAAGAAACAGAAAAATCTTAGGATCGATTTAACTTAACCAGGCTAGGTCTTGGAGTATAGCTGAGAACTTAACTGGATCTTTCCTGAAAGGTAAAGGTCAGTCATATGCAAGGCATGATATGAATCAAGTGATGATGTTCTCAACATGAATGAGATTTGTACGTTCATGATGCATATATGCATGCTATAATGTATGGAAATGCGATGTTTATGAACGTATCTTTTCGTTTTAGGAAAATAAATCCTTGACGGGTGCCGGGAAGTCGCTCCTGGGCTGATGTTGAAGAACAGATCTTTGCTTCCGCTGGGGATGATAGTTGCAAGAATACTGGTAGGAGAAGATAACTCCGTTGGGGAATAAACTTGGCAAATGGATTACTCTGCAGGGAGAAAATTACTCTAGCGATCTTGCTGGGAAGCAATACTCTGTGGGGAGAGAGGTACTTTGCTGAAATGTTGATGGTAACTTCACTGGGGACACCACTGTTGTGTTGGAAGTGTTAATAGACTTCGCTGGGGATAAGAAGACTTCGCCGAGGACGATCCTTCTGTGGCTTTTGGCTGAGGATAACCCAGTTATATCCTAGTGGGGAAATAACCTTTGAATAAAGCCGGGCGACGCGTTCGTGCTCTACGGGGATAAGCTTCCAGAATCTACTGGGGATAAGCTTACTGCTTGGGGAGATGGATTCCAACTTTCCTGGGGAAACTGGGTTGGACTCTCTTGGGGAAATTTTGAACTATATTGGGGAAGTGACTCCACTGAATGTTTGATATACCGCCGTGGAACAATCTTTAGACCAAGACTGCCGGGGATGCTTGTTAAGAGTGCCTGTATATTGCTGGGGAATGTTGAGATCTGCTGGAGGATGCCCAACTTCCTTAAGGCTGCTAATAGCTTTGCTTGGGGAGAGTGCACTGACTTGCTGGCTCACTCTCTGGGGAATTAAGATGTACTGGTTATGTTCTTCAGCTGAACCTACCTTGACACCTTGATGGACAGAGCAATTAGATCGCTTGGACAACTCATTATTGCCCCTGTTTCTGAGGTGGGAGAAGAAGACCTGTGAGGTGTTGATAGTTGTTGAGGGTCAAACCTTCTTCCGGTAGGCAGGTGACAAGATGACAGGACATAGTCGTACGTTTTGATCCCTAACTTTTGCCTGGACCGCCCTTTCGGGTTTTCAGTCCACCGGGATACCCATTTTTGCCCAAGCCTCCTTTTCAGGTTTTCGACTTGCCGGGTGTACAGATTATTTTCATTTCATCCCTTATTTTTGCCCGAACCCTTTTGGTTCGCCGGGAAGCCCTTATTTTTGCCTAGGCATGTCAACCTAGCGGGTCTTTAATTATGCGTAGTATTTTTCGACTATGTCCGTCCTCTTGGAATGTAGGGAATTGCCCCTGTTAGAATTGTTTTGCCATGCCACCAGAAGACGTTTGATCAGGCAAGATTCGTTGCTGGAATGCCCCAAGTGACTCAGGCGGAGGTTTGCCCCAAGCTGTTTGGCCTTTGAGAGATTCTCCGAATCTTGATTGGACTGCCCCAGATAATAGACCATGATCATATCATGCCCCTTGATTGGAAGTGCTTCTGTTCATTAGGCATTTGTCGCGCGAATTTCTATGCTGTTCAAACAAAAAGTCATATGCGAACAAAGTTATATAAAAATGCAAAGCTTATGTCTGTCTTGGAGATTTTGAAAATGCATTCTTTTTCATAAAACAAGTGAATGTTTGTAAAACGTGATGTCAACTCGTTATTTTATAGCAAGCCTTAAGGAGTCAGGATACCTTTGGTAACAGTATGCTTCCGAACTAACCCATGCTTCAGCTAGGACTTTTAAGGGTTGTAGCGTGGCCTGGTTCACGGTTTAAGAAACAAAGGATAAAGGCTCAAATTTTATTTGTACCCACCCGCTCTTCGTGATGTTCTTCAATCCTAAACTCAGCTGATCGTGCGTTAGACCTTATTTGAGTTTTTGTCCTGATATTCCCGTGATGGTTCGGATGTTGATAGTTTATTTTGAATAGGCAGTCATTCCTTTTTGTTATTGAGGGTTTATAGGACCTATTTCTTTTTGATTTTGTTATCCCTGTTTTTTTCCTGAACTGTTCTTTTATGATTTACAGTCAGCGGGATGCCCCAGTTTTGTAAGTCTCTTTCATAGGTTTTGACTTGTTGGGCTTTTATTCCTGAGAGATAATGACTGCCTGTCTTTATGATTATTCGGAACCATCACTATCTTTTGTTTTGGAAGGACTCCTTTGATGCTATTCGTTATGCACTTTGATCATCTAAGAGAACTACCCTGCCCCAGGTTATGATTAAGGGTTTTAATTTTCGAAAAGAAAAACTCCTACTTCTTTGGCTCAAAGGGGTTGACGAGGGATTATCTTCCTTATAACTCCGGTGTTTAGGAATTGAAACAATGCCTGTACCTCATCAGCGGGGTCTGTTCAAAAGCATACTGTAAGGATCGTGGTATCGTTTTCGTCATCCTCCCTCAAGAGGCTTAGAATTATTAATCGAGCGTTGATCATCAGAAAAAATATGAAAATAATTTGCGTATAGTGAATACGAATATATTGCTTCAAAACAGACATATGCGATGCATTAATGAAATAACAACGTTTAACATGAGTAAATGTTTGAACAAAAGAAAATTACAACTTGAAAATCCTAATGAACAAAAGTCTTTTCATCTCAGGGCTTGTTACTTCAAATGGTGAGCCTTGGAGGGATGGTAGAAAAACTCTGCCTGACCATCTTGTGTGAACTCCAATGCTCCTTCATCAATCAGATCCTGGATCTTGTTCTTCAGAGCCCAACACTCATTTGTATCATGTCCTGGACTGGCAGAGTGGTAGGCACACCTTTTATTGGGATCATAGATAGGAGATGCTGTGTTGGGGTTCCGGGGATGAGCCCTTAATGTGATCAGATTCAATCTCAACAGGCGTTGTAAAGCTTGAAACAACGACATGTTGAGCTGGGTGAATTGCCTCCTGTGCTTGTCTGGCTGAAGTTGATGAAGTTGCTGCTGAATTTGTGACCCTGAAGCCATTTGAGGAGCTTTCCCCTTATCTCCTTGTCTCAAAGGTGGTTGAATGATGACTGGCCCTTTACCCTTAGACGTTTGCCCCAGTTGGTTACCCTGAAGCAATTGGTTGATGAGAACTCCGAGCTCTTCTTGCCTTTGAGCTAAGCCTTGAATGATAGTCGCCTGCCCCAGCATTTGGACTTTCATTGCATCTACTTCCACTTGCAGATGTTTCAGCCGTTCATCTTCAGCATTGTTTCTGACCAAGGTCCCCATGAGAAGGGTTCTCAGTTCCTCCTGCCCCTTGGATAGATTCAGGAGGATTGCCTCGAACCGAGTCTCTTGAGCTAGAAGGTCCTGGTTATCTTGTTGGGAAGCCATTGCTGAAATAGACAGCGAGAAAGGTAAGTGACCTGCAACAAGGGTACCTGTTATGCAATGATGTGTATGATATGCATGCAATGTTTTCAAGGACCTCGCGGGGTAAACAAGAAAAATTGTTAGAATTTGAATCCGGTGACCTGATTGAAGGAACTTCCTGTTGTTGAGAGTCCTTCTTCGAGGGTCAAAGGCTCACCATATCCAGTGGGTCATAGCCTCTGACAACCTTGGCTAGAGGAAAATAAATCCCCTTTGCCCCTTGCTAGACAATCTGATTCATCATGACCTGCATCACAAACCCTTGAGATCCTTGAAATGGGTTAGGATGTATGCAATGGTATGATGTTATGGTATGCATGGAGTGATGTAAGTAAACCCTGTTATGAGTCCCCGCTAAGGACTATAAACAAAACCTGCAAGAAACTCAGTACACTCTGTTATGAGTCCTAATTAAGGACTATAAACAAAACCTGCAAGTAGTTCATGTGTCAGATAACAAGCATGCAAGTAGTCAAGTACGAAGGCACACAAGTCACACAAGAGAAGCCCTTAGAGTTTAGGCCAGCATAAGGTCTAGGTATTACCCTCTTTCAGTTTGTTGGTTCATACCTGTCCTATCAAAAGTAACCGGGTTCTTAGAGGATCCCAATATCACTGACTACCCTCTATCGGTCATAACTCCAACATCGCAATCTTTTCTTGCGGCCAGAACCATCACGAGAGTTTAGCCTCAATGGGCGTAGCATACTGCTACTGTTCTATTGGCCAAGTTGTGTCATTTAAGGTTCTAAGGTCTGTTGGTGCTTAATGACTCCTTGGAAGACCCATATTCTCCTCGTTACGACACAAGGGATATCGGTACAGACCAAGGTGCCACACCAACGTAGCCACTGCTTCACCCGTGTCGGTCTACGCCGAACAGGTCCCTCACAGCTTATGCTACCTAAACAGGGTATCCCCAGATCTGGGTTAGGATCTATGTAACTCCCATGCAACCCACAATTTAAAGCAAGCAAGTCAATACAATTGAAAACACTGTTATGAACTATCCTAAGGTACACCTCACTTTAAGTTTAGTTTCCCCAGCAGAGTCACCAGTTCTGTGATTGGTGGATCTGGAACTGACTGTTTAGCTGGTTCGCGAAATGTCGCGGTAAGCAAGAGTCACCACCGTCTTTTATTTTCTCCAATATGGAAAGGACAAAAGCACAGCAAAATTCCTTATGAGATAGTTTCTCGGTTCGGGAGGTAGATTTATAGAAAGGGAAGGTGTTAGCACCCTTTCTATCCATGGTTATCCATGGGCTCTTAGATACTTGCTCATTGTGTTTTCAAAATTGTTTGTTTGCTTTTCAACTGTGGGTTTTAAAAAAAGTTTCTTTGAAAATTTCAGTTCGACTCTTGTATCAGTCCTCAAGAGTGTTTGAAAAGTTGCTTTCGAAAGCTTTTTGAAAAGGTGTCGGTGTGAAAAGTATTTTTTGATTTGTTTTGAAATTAGAGCAAGTATCTAGAGTCGTCTACCTACCCTAAGGAATTCGTCTGTGTAAATGTCCTTAAAGTAGTGCCATCCCACCATTGAGAGGTAGGTAGCACCACCGTTGGAGGTGTTCGGGTCAATTCGAGGGTTCGGGACATGGTGATCACCAGAGCAATAGAAAGACACCTTAGAAGCTACCCTCATGCCATGTTCATGGACATGAGGACTTACTAAAACGTCCTCTACTCGACGATCACCTTTCGAGGGGCAAGGCAACAATGAGGCGTACCCTAGGGGTGGTGTGTGATTTGTGTGTCATGTTCATTTATGTTTATCTTGTCATGCATTGGTGATCTACGCGTTGCTTTTATTTTTGACATTCATTCTTTCATGCAAATTATTAACAGTTAAAAGATGCGGAATTAAAAGTCCTACGCTATTACAAAGGCGCGGGTCTACATCGCCAAATTAATCCAAGACCCGATTTGAAATAAAAAAAATAATGCGGAAATATAAATGTCCTATTAATCTATTACATAGCTTTGGGACAATTACATTATATTCACAAAAAGAGGAAATAAAAATAAAATGCGAGAATAAGTAAAATCGGGAATGCGAGGGCGTTGGACCCTTTTAAGGAAATTAAATTATAATTATAAAATTAATTAAAAAAATAAAAGAAAGAATTTTTTTGGAGTTTTTTGTATTTATGGGGTTTAAGAAAATTAATGGAATTAAAACCTAATTCTAAACTATTTTTAATTTATTAAGAAAATATTCAAGTTTGACCTAATTTATATTAATTATTTACATGGCAATTTATATACAAAATAATAATTAATAATTAAATATGGTGAAAAAGAAAAAAAGGATAAAAGTATAAAACCCTAATTCTACATTTTTTAATTTATTTAAGAAAACATTGGAATTAAACCTAGAATTAAAAACTAAATTAATTATTAAATTTATTTACAACAAAATGTTAGTGAATTAAATATTAAAACATATTTTTTATTTTTATATTTTCTGATTTTTTGGCATTTTTATGTTATGAAAATATTAATTTATGAATTAAAAGGAAATAATCAAATTAAAGCAAATAAAAATAAAATAGGAAAAAAGAAAAGAAATACAAACACTTGGGGGTGTTGACCCCAGTTTGGAGGTATTTGGCCAGTAATTAGGCCCAATCATTGGAGGCCTGTTTGACTTCTGGTAGTCACGTGTGGCTTCATTGACCAATGTATAGGGTGCTCCTTAGGTCATGGCCATTGGATTGAGATTATTGGCCATGTGGCAAGCTTGGATGGTGGGTGTATGATGAACCCCTGGGCGTACACTGCATGAGATCAAGTGAAAACAAAATTCATTGAAAAATATGGGGGACCTGGGAATCGAACCCAGGTCCCAGAGTTTACCAAATCAACGCCTTGCCATCTGAACCATTTACGCGCTTTGTATATAATATGACAAATAAATAACATAACGTGAAACAACGATTAGTGGTGTTTTTTCGCGCGAAATTCAAACGCACCAACCGCTGGCTTACACCTCACCTTCTTCTCCAATTGTTTGCTTTTGGCCTGAAAAAATAAAACAAGATTGCGGGGGTTTTAAACCCCCACTACATGATACATGAAAAAATAGCGAATAGGCCGTCGTTGTTCATAAATTAGGCGCGATAGGATGACTGGATTCGTGTGAAGCTTCTGGTTCTGATGGTATAAGTCTCATGTCTCAATTTTTCCAGAACAAGGAAACCCCAAATTGAAAGTTCTGAAACCCTAGAAGATGGCAATGGTAGATTCTTGCACAGGGCGTAAAAATACAATTAAACGATGCCAAAAGTTTTAGAATGCTTATGTTAGTGTAAAGCAACAAGAAAAAGTCATGAATCATGCGTATAATTCAAAACACGAATATGAGAAAAGTTAAGGACAGGACGGTTTCGTTCTACCGTTTCTTTGCGTTAGAAGCAATGGTTTTGATCCAGGAACGTTCCTTGAGGCCTTGGCAAGCTATTGGAATCAATGTTTTGCCTTGAAACCAACTCTAAAGGCGTTTTCAGTTTTCAATTTTTTTCACAAAAATGCCAAGGTTGTTCTTAGGTTTGGGCACAGCTTTCAGGTTGTAGGCATTAGGTTTTGCATCTGTATATGTATGCCAATAGATTAGGGTTGGAATTTGAGTCAAGAGATCCTTGCATTGATGTATGAAATATTTGATTTTCCATGAATATTTTTTCAAATCTTTTCCATGAATATCATGCCAATTTGCACCAAATCTTCCCTTTTTTGATGTGCACGAATCTTCAATAACCAATGAGAGCAAATGCTGCATAAAAAGATTCAAATACATTTGTTTAGTATTTTTTTTCATATTTTATTTAACTAAATGAATTAATAGTGATTAAAAATTCAAATAAATAATAAAAAATGATGAAATAAATCCCCTTTGGGCCAAATGGTCGTGCATAGTCTTTGGATGATGAATCTTGGAAGAAAATGCGGCCCATTAGCAATTTTGAGGCATTTGAAGTAAAGTTGACTTTTCAAAATTCCCAAAAATTTCCCAACTTCCACAAGGCATATCTTGCTCAATTATTAAGCTTTGATCATGTTCTTGGACATTTTGGAAAGGTATTGAAGTCCTCTAACCAATGCCTTTGGTCCCATGTCATTTTGATCTATAAATCTCAAGTTATGGCCTTTGACTTAAAGTGCCTTTTTGTTGACTTTTGAAAATGACCTATAATGTTGAGATTGATAACTTTTTGTGAGAGCATTTCTTGGACTTGAAGTGTGAAGAGGAGTTGTAGGAAATGTCTTTCTCTTAAAAATGAGCTTTATATGGAATTTTTCTGATAAACCATGTGGAAGTTATGCCTTGGTCAAGTTACAGTTGACTTTTTCAACTGTCCAAATATGGAAACTTTTGCATCTTGAGACTTTTTGAGCCATGCCTTGAAAATCATGATCAAGAATTGATCAAATGATGTTTGTGGCTTCAAAATAAGATGTTGACCAAAAATTTGGACTTTTGACTGTCAAATGACCATTTTGCCCCTACAGTTGACTGTTGAGCAATTAGGGTTTTTGACTGTGCAATTTTGTGCTGTAAGTCTTGAAACTTGGCATGAGGATGCTTGACCATGTTTATAGTCATGTGGGACTTGTTTGGACCCTTGGAAACTTCAACTTCTTTGCCAGAACCAAAACCCTAGTTTTTGACTGTTAGGAGGTCCTTTGAACTGTGCAACCCTTGGGGAGATTTTGAACCTTTGACTTGGCAAATCTTGAAGAATATGGGAGGGCAAATTTTGGGGTACAACAATTAGCATCTAGACTTATGTAGAAACTTATGTCTTCAGATCTTCCGACTGTTTATTTAGAACCCGTTGTCTTTTAGAAACATGAGTCTTCAGCATCTAGACTTAAGTAGTAACTTCTGTCTTCAGATCTTCGGTCTTGTTTCTTTAGAACATGTTGTCTTTAGAAGCACGAGTCCTCAACATCTGGGTGTAAGTAGAAACTTATGTATTCATATCCTATGACTTGTTTCTTTAGACAAACATCATAGTCTACACTTTAGAGCCTTCTGGAGTGTCTTGATACTGTTCAACATAACTTGTTTAACGCATAAGCGGAATTCATTCTCTTCTAATGTCTTGGCCTTGCCATCCATCAGAAGTAGAACCTGTTTGTTAAATACTCAAAGATAACAAACATTAGAGTATCAAGATTGTTCATACAAACATACTCATTTGTTATCATCAAAACTTAGAGATAATATTGTAGAACCAAATCTTGTTCTTACATCTTCTTCTCACCCATTCATGTACCAGGTGTAGAGTTCTGGTGCAACTAGAGTCATCTCTTGCTGATTATCCATCTCAAGAAGTCTTCAATTTACTTTTAGGTTTATATTTATTTTTTAATATTTGTTTAATAATGTTTCCACTAAGAACCATGCTTGTAGTTTGTACTAAATTCATTATGAGCTAAACCTTTTGTTGTTGAGCAATGTGAAGTTAATATTAAGTTTTTTTTGTGTTAAGTGATGTGTTATTTAATGCGTTGTTTTATTATGTGATAAATTGTTTACAAATCTGTTTCTTTGAATGATTGACTTAGAAAAAGATAATAGATTGTTGTTGTGAGAGATTAGTTCACTTAGATATAAGGAACTGCAACTATAAAGGATTTCAGTATATAAACATACATATTTTACGGTTATAAGTATGACTTAGAGATTTGTTCCCTTGCCCTTTGAAATTCTGACACTAAGAAAACAAATGTCGTATACAATGTTAGGACTTCCAGAATGTCGAATGCAATGTCAAGACATCATAACAACACAAGTAACAATTAAAAATTTAAATTAACTTGCATGAAGTAAATAACATAGGTCAATTGTTAATCCAGTTCAGTGCAACGTCACCTACATCTGGGGGCATCCAAGTCAGGAAGGAAATCCACTATAGTAGTATTAGTTTGAAGTTCTAAACAACCTCTTGTTTTACAAACTTCGCATCTAATGACTAGCCATGCTATTTCTATCTAAGAATATCCTAGATATGAGACCCCTCTCACTTACCTTTAATCATACAACAATGATGAAACACAAAACAAATAAGAAATAGAAGACACACTTCTAGTGAAACAAAACTCTCTGGCTTAAAAGCTGAAGTGATTCACAATTACAACTAAAAACTCAGTTCAACTCAAGCATCAAAGTGATATAAGAGTCACTCACAAATAACAAAGAACAAACTAAACCTTAATGTATATTCTCACACTTGCATCTTCTGTATTGCTTAGATTTAAAGTCTTTCTTTTTATAGCCATATAATCACTTGAGCTTGGGCTAAACAACCCGTAATTCAAATCAAATATTTTGTAAAATATTCTGTTACAAAAATATAATCTTTCCTTAAATTTTTTAACATCCATTCTTAGGAAACATGCAAAGTATGAAGCGCCCAATTACATGCTTATTGAACCACATAATGCACAAATCATATCTCCATCAAATCTTTAGCGATTTTACGCTAAAAACAAATCTTCACAAAATATAAAACAAGGCACATTCTAATGTCGTACCAACACATCAAGACATCTTGTCCAACATCTTGCTAGAATACTTGTTTTTAACAAAATGCAGCCAACAAAACCTAACAATCTCCCCCATTTGGCAATATTTTGGATAAAACAACCTTTGCATAAAAACAACTTACAAATACCAAATTATGGCACAAACATCCAAGAACAAGAGGGATAAAGCTTCAACATTACCCCAAAAGGAAATCTTCAAAAAAATACACAAAAGAAATATGTACTAAACCAGTTCACATCAAAGGCATACACATCAGAAATGCTTAAATCCCAACCTCACATAGCACACTTTCAGATAGAAATAAACTCTAAAAAAAAACTTCTTCAAAAAAAGAATTATTCTCCAGACAGGATGTCAAGACATCAGGTATGACATGAAAACTCTCCCTCAACACCAGATCCCCTCACAAACATGTCAGCATCAAAACATCATGCTCCCCATGAACAACAAGTTAGGAGAAACACCTAATAGTACCCCTCAAGTAAGTATCATATCACTACTAATACCAATACTAATATAACTACTTCCCCCTTTTAGCCACAAAATTGGCAAAACAGGAAGAACATTCAATAGGAGAAAACAAAATCAGAACTAGCAGATCATATTAAAGGGAAAAAAGGCACACAAGGTGCAAAAATTATCCATGGCATAGCCCAATAATAAAACAGAAAAAATAGAAACATCAAAAAGAGAACAAAATGGAAAATTAGTGGCCAGTACTACCAGTTATCTCCACATGAGTAACATCAACTGCATCAACACCTTTGCATTCCTCATTATCCTCCTTCTTATCACCGTCTGCATTAAAATTATCATCATTAACATTTCCTTCCACATCACCAACCAAGTTCTCATCAACATCCTCTTGAGATAAGGCTTTAATTAAGCTCTCCTTTATGATATTCTTCTCAGTGTAACACTTGATGGTCTCATCCAAGGCTGTGCAGGTGTCCTTCACCTCAACAATAAGTCATGCCTTTGCAGTTGAGCTTCCAGCATCCTTACCTGATGTCACGACAATGTCTGGGACATGTTTTCTTACAAATAACCTATAGTGTAATGAAATAGGAGATTCCCTCTTACAAACAACATCAGAATTGATCAAGATACCAAGGTGTTGACTGAGAATTATCCTACAGACTAGAGAGGGAAAATAAATAGGCATCTCCACAACAAAAGAGGTGGCATGCTGCATGGTTTGCTTAAAAACATAGTGTTATACCCCAATTTTTGCCCCTAAGATTCCTCTATCATCTCACATCAACTCAATCATATCAAGATTACACTTGGGTTTGGTTCTTCTCCCTATCTCTAGGTTTGCTAATGAGGGATCACCAAGAACTTTGATTTGTATATTGTGATCATATATGTCTTATACTGATTAACATTTTAACTAACAAATACAATGAATGTTTGCTCTATTGATGATACTATAGGTGAGGGAACAACACATTTCATAAGGTTTATTCATAGGTTTATGGGTTTATTTCCATGGCTTCTTCAACAAAGCTTCATTGAGATTTAAGCTTCATCATTGAGGGTGCTTTAAAATAAATGTCATGACAAGGTCTACTATGATTCATCATGCCTCAATTTTCCAAAGGAAGTCAAAAGATGCAAGGATTGATTTAAGAAGTTTAACCTAATTGGACAAGTTCTTGATTCCTTGATCACAAGTGCATAACTCTATCAATTCTTAACATTTGGAAGTGGTTATTATTACTATAGGTTCTTATTATCATCCATAACAACATATCTTCATATAGCAAAAGTATTTCCACAAGAAAGATTGTCAAAATTTAAAGGGGTTCCCAAGCCATTTTGATGTTCTAGGAGTTAGGGTTTTGGACTTCTAAGGGCTATATCTTATCCATCTTTTGAGATTTTTGAGTTATTCCAAAGACATGCTTCTCCTTAAAGAGTTATCAACAAATCACTTCAAAGGTTTTAAGCAAATGTTTTGTGAAAGATCACTAATGATTGATAAAGATTATAAGTCCTCTAGATAGGCCATCAAATTCCCTTATGTGACTTCAAAAAGTCATAACTTGATAAATTTTTATCTCCTTGAGTCCATTATTTTTCCATAATAATATTAAGAGTGTGAGATTTAACTCTTCTTTTATGTGCAAAACTTTAAAATGAATAGAAGATGCCTTAAAAGCTCAAAATATTATAGGCCACCTTATGGATTTTCACCAAATTCAAAGGATTATAACTTGTCCAACATTTGGAAATTTTGAGTGATACAAGTTTCACAATACTCTTTAAGTAGTGCACTTCAAGCTATCATCATTGATCAAAGCAAAATTTCGGAAGAAGACCTTATTTGGAGTCAAAACATTTTGGGTCATTTTTGAAGAAAAACTTAGAATTTTTTCTAAGTATAAAAGTCAACACATTTTTTCTGATTTTGACCAAGCATAACTTATAGCTCAAGCATCCAAATGATCTCTTTCTTGGAACATTATAAATAGTGTTACCTCCTCTTTCCAATGCATCAAGAATCAAGTCCTAAGGTTCCCTAAATCGTGCACACCATGAGTTCAAAGTCATCTACTTGAAATTGATTTTTTCTTCCAAGTCAGAATTGGAAATCCATAATCCAACTTCTAAACACAAAGTTTTCACGCGTTTTTGCTTCTAATCATGTTTAGAAACTTTCCAAAAGCATTTAGCATCATGAAACACAGGTTTTGGATGAGTTTTGATGCTAAGCAAGTCACACATTGCTCATGTTTCAGATTCATATGAATTCACTCAATTACTCTCCCATTCGCACGGTAAAGCATTGCCTCATCCTCTCCTAAAAATAAGATGCACATTCCACCTATTTCCACAAGCTTTTGATAGCTAATTGACCCCTGTTCAGATCCCACACGAACTCTGAATTTGAATTTCTGTTTTCTTTCATTCTCACCTCAAAACACTAAAAACTCCATTCAGTTAGCTCCATTGAACTTCTCTGAAGCTAACCATACCCTTACCTTCAAGAATCATGACCTATTTTGAGCTACAGAAGTCCAGTTTCATAGAAAATTTCTGCTACTTCGTTTAGGTAGATTTCTTAGTCAAATCAATCCAAATAAAAGACTAATCGACTCTCCTCATCCTTTTGATTCTCATGCTTCTTACAATTTGTGATTTCATTGAGATTTGAGTGAGATATTCCAGAATTTCATGCTCGCTATTATTTCTGCTTTTTCTCAATTCAAGCCTTGCTCAGCTTATATAAATTTGGCGTGAGGGTACCATTAGAATCGTCTTGAAGAGACGAATCTAATGGTACCAATCTGGTTCTCTAATTTTACAGTTTGAGGAACTCCAATCTAGGGCATCCGGAGGTTGAAGACAACCTACATGTCGTGCTTCAATCAATGATGGCGTGACATGTAATTTTTTTGAATCCTATCCAGCGTGTTTGCTTTATCATACGCGCGTTATGAGAGCCCTTGAATCTGATTACTTCCATTAGTCAGACTCCATCCAACACGCCAGAATTTTAGTTGCTTTTAATTATTAAAAGGTGATCCGGTGCAATTTTCAAAGCTGACCATGATATGCACAGCGTGCCCGATCCTTTAGATCTAATTACTAGCGTGTTTTGACTCCCATCTAATGGTCCACATTTTTTTTAAACTTTATTTTATTTTCTGTTTTTTACATCAAACTTCAAAAAATCATAGAAAGTTCATTTCTGACTAAAAAATTATGAAAAAATTCACAAAAATATTTTTAAATATTCTCTTTCTGATTTTTATTTTTTCATGATTTTATTTTTAGATTTGATATTTTTTTTATAATTTTTCCTTTTTTTGACTTATTTCTAATTGTTTAAAAATACTTTTTGGTATTTTTAAATTCTAAAAAAATTCATCAAGATCATTTTCTTTATTTCTGACTTTCTGAATTTTTTTATAGAATTTTATTTTGATTTTACTATTTTTGATCTTTTTTCACTTACTTGAGTGATTTTAAATAATTTAAAAATAATTTTCTATTTAAAATTTTTTATAAAAAATTTGTAAAAATACTTGAGATCATCTCTGACTTTTCTATGTTGTCTTTAAATTTTTATTTGATACTTTGAACATAGTTTGTTATTTTGCCTTTTATTTTCACTTGAAAAAAAATTTAAAAATCATTTCCTTTCTTTATTTTGTTTAATAAATGCAATTTTATTTTTGAATATATTATGGCTATGTGATTTTTTGATCATGAGCTTCATTAACTGTTAGAACATAATTTGGTTCTACATCCCAGCAAGAGTTTTGATGATAACAAACACATGATATAAAGAACAAATATGCTTGCTATTGAAAAGTATCTTTACATGCAAGATGTTCTGATGTTAAAAATATGTACTGATGCAATTGGAAGTTCTGCCAGCACATCACCAGAACTTATGATTATGCGAGCATAGAAGTTGAGAGGACAATGAAAGATTCAGACGCATCAAATATGCATGACACACTTATATGAAGAAGTTCTGATTGAACTTCTGAGTGCACCAGTGCTACGAAACAAAATCTATGATACTCTGATGTGCAAAATTTTGATCAAGCTGTAAAGAACTCTCAATGGTAATATTCATCCTCTGATGTGAGAAGCTCTGAAGCGTTACAATTCCATCAATGCAAGATCATAAGTAACAGATACAAACAGACAAGGATCTCCTGATTTGGAAAGCTCATTAACTCGTGTTATGGACTTACCAAAAAGTATCTTCTTATGTCTCTATTACAAGGCCTATATAAAACAGACTAGAAGAAGATTTCAAGATGATGAACAACTGCGCTCATAAAGAAAAACTCACGTGAAAAAGTAAACAACACAACTTTTATTCTTCATCTTCAACGATTCAATATTAAACTGTGTAATACATCACAAATTTGTGATACTGTTTATTTAGAAACATCATTGTACAGTTTTATTCAATTAACTATTTAGTGAAATTCCTTGAGAAAACCGGGTTGTGGTTTTGGACTCAAGAAGACTTTAACAGTTGTTAAAGTAGAATTGTAATTAGTTTGATTAGTGAATTAAGTCCTCGTTGGAGAGAGGCGAAATCACCTTGGAGGGTGGACTGGAGTAGTTTAAGATCAAACGAACTAAGATAAAAATAAACGTGTTCCTTACTCCATTGATTTTTAAGTTTCAATTCAACCCCCCTTCTTCTGTTTTTCACTTCTTAAATTGGTATCAGAGCACCTGGATCTGGGTGCAAACACTTAACCGTGTCAGATAAAGATCCAAGGAGGAAAAACACTACGATGGGAACAAGTTAGAACATCAGCAGCAACCCTCCAATATTTGATGGTGAAAATTTTGACTACTGGAAGGATATGATCAGAAGTTTCTTCCTAGCCTATGATGCTGACCTCTGGGATGTGGTAACTGATGGATACATACATCCTGCTGATGAAAGCGGTCAGAAGATTGATAGAAAAAGGATGACAGATCATCAAAAGCAAGACTTCAGAAATCATCATAAGGCTATAATGATTCTCTTGAGTGCCATCTCATATTCAGAGTATGAGAAGATCAAAAACAGAGAAACAACTAAGAACATGTTTGATCCTCTAAGAATGACATATGAAGGCAACATGCAAGTAAAAGAAACCAAAGCCCTTGCGCTTATTCAGAAGTATGAAGCCTTTAGAATGGAAGAAGACGAAACCATTGAAACAATGTTCTCTAGATTCCAAACTCTGGTGGCAGGGCTAAAGGTGTTGGACAAAGGGTACTCAACTGCTGATCATGTAAAGAAGATCATCAGAAGTTTACCAAAACAATGGAGACCAATGGTCACGACTCTCAAACTGGAAAAAGATCTGAACATAATATCTCTAGAAGAACTTGTCATCTCCCTCAGAAGCCATGAGATAGAGTTAGAAGATGATGAGCCTCAGAAGCTATGTAAGTCTCTCGCTCTGAAATCTAATAAATATGAAACCAAAATTTTGCAGGCAGAAGCAGAAGCAGAAAACTCTGGATAATCCTTGTCGGAAGAAGACGAACTACTCTTTCTATACAGAAGAATCAATCAGCTGTGGAAGCACAGGCAGAAGAATTTCAGAGACTCCAGAAGAACAGGAAATGACTCTGAACAATCCTCTGGATACAGAAAATCAAGTAACAGAATCATTACCTGCTATGAATGCAATAAACAAGGTAACTACAAAAGTGATTATCCAAGGCTTCATAAGGAGACACATAAAAGGAAGTTCGTTAAGGAGAAGAAGAAAAGTCTTATGGAAACATGGGATGACTCTAAATTTTCTGAAGACGAAACATAATCAGAAGATGAACAAGCCAATATAGCTCAAACGGACAACTTATTAGATGTCTCCGAATCTTCTGAATCAAAATCAGGGTCAGAATCAGAATCAGACGCTGAAGAGGTATTTCCTGACTTTACTGTTAATTTTACTAAAGGTAAACTAGGAGAAAGTCTGAGTGAAATTCTGGAAAGATATCAGCAGCTTCGAGTCAAATTCAGGAACCTGAAAAAGGATCTTGCTTCTGACTCTGAAGAAACTAAGAGTCTGAGACTAGAAAACTGAGTTAAAAGAAAAGATTTCAAAACTAGAAAATGATTTACAAAACTCTCAGAAGGAAATAATATGAGGATCCCAATAATGCTGATAAGATCATAAAGGAATATGATCAAAGCTTTCAGAAGTTTCTGGCTAAAAACATAGATAGAAGCAAAATGGCTTCAATGATCTATGGAGTTAGCAGGAATGACAGAATAGGTATAGGATACAAAGGCAAAGTATCCAAACCTAATAAAGTTAAGGATCTGGTTATCAAACTCACTCCTCTCTATTCTCACTTCACCACTGGGCAAACACATGATATAAAACATGCTGGTAAGGCGTTTTATACTAAACCAATATTCAAACAGAATTTTGGAAACTATAACAGTCATGGACCCAGAAAGATATGGGTACCAAAAGACAAAATCATCTATGTTGCAGATACTTTTAACAACAAGGTTGAAACTCCAGTATTAACACCTGGACTCTAGATGCTCTCTACACATGGAGGAAAGAAAGCATATGTTCTAAAACCTGGAATTTAAAGGATTCGCAGATTTCAGAGGCAATCAGAAACAAAAGTTACTGGCTCTGAATCTATTAGAAACAGGAATGGAAATACAACATCAAAAGCTCTCTAACGAATCTCAGACGTATCTAGGAGCAGATGTCACACCTTTTCAAGCAACTTCTGTCAGAGCAAGCCAAACAAAGTCTTTTCCAATTTTTGATTCTCGATAAAAAGGGGAAGAATGAAGAATATTTTAACTCATAATCAGAAGATCTTCAGGGAAGTATTTTATTTTCTCGTTAGCTGAGTACTCTACTCTGGGGGAGCCTTCCTTTTAATTTTTGTTCTTTATACTCCATCAAAATATACTAGTTTTTGTCATCATAAAAAAGGGGGAGATTGTTAGAACATAATTTGGTTCTACATCCCAGCAAGAGTTTTGATGATAACAAACACATGATATAAAGAACAAATATGCTCGCTATTAAAAAGTATCTTTACATGCAGGATGTTCTGATGTTAAAAAGATGTTCTGATGCAACTAGAAGTTCTTCCTGAACATCACCAGAAGTTCTGATTATGCGAGCACAAAAGTTGAGAGGACAATGAAAGATTCAGATGCATCAAATATGCATGACACACTTATATGAAGAAGTTCTGATTGAACTTCTGAATGTACCAGCGCTGCGAAACAGAATCTATGATACTCTGATGTGCAAAATTCTGATCAAGTTGTAAAGAACTCTCAACGGTAATATTCATCCTCTGATGTGAGAAGCTCTGAAGTGTTACAATTCCATCAATGCAAGATCGTAAGTAACGACTACAAACAGACAAGGATCTCCTGATTTGGAAAGGTCATTAAGTCGTGTTATGGACTTACTAAAAAGTATCTTCTTATGTCTCTATTACAAGGCCTATATAAATCAGACTAGAAGAAGATTTCAAGATGATGAACAACTGCGCTCATAAAGAAAAACTCACGTGAAAAAGTAAACAACGCAGCTTTCATTCTTCATCTTCAACGATTCAATATTAAACTGTGTAATACATCACAAGTTTGTGATACTGTTTATTTAGAAACATCATTGTACACTTTTATTCAATTAACTGTTTAGTGAAATTCCTTGAGAAAACTGGGTTGTGGTTTTGGACTCAAGAAGACTTTAACAATTGTTAAAGTAGAATTGTAATTAATTTGATTAGTGAATTAAGTCCTCGTTAGAAAGAGGAAAAATCACCTTGTCGGGTGGACTGGAGTAGTTTGAGATCAAACGAACCAGGATAGAAATAAACCCGTTCCTTACTCCATTGATTTTTAAGTTTCAATTCAACCCCGCCTTCTTGTGTTTTTAACTTATTAATTAACATCATTAGATCTTGGGTGTTGAGTTTAACTCCACCAAAATGGATGAATGATTTTAATGATAGTTTGATTAAAATCTTTGATTCAAATATTTTCCCTCCCTCTTCATCTCATCCCTTTCTCATTTGTGCTACATGTTGTTAGAGAATAATCTACATATAATTTATCCAAACATATGGTACATAGATTGCTATTGACTGGCCTCAAAATAGGCGCAAATTCTATATAAGTCCACTTACAATTTCTTAACACAATGCTAAATTTTATCTCGATTCGAGAAATGATCATTCGTGTCCCAAACTTATGTTTGCAAGCCCAAGTATGTTTAATTTGAAACCTTTGATCCCATAACCCCGAGGTTCATTGTTAGGAGGCTTTGGTCTTATCAATCCTCTAATGAACCCTCATAAATTTTGGTCTAAGTGAATCATTTAAACATTGTAGATAATTTGTTGTTGCCTTGAGAACTTGAAATTAATGACATACTTGACAAAAAGCAAATGAAACTTATTGTTGAGAAGGTTTGATTTTATCAATCTTCTAATGAGTTTTAAAATTTAAGTTTCAAGATGGTCATTCAATTAACCTCTAATTTCTAACTCACTAACAATTGAATTTTATATTATGCGTTTACTTTACGTCTTTACTTTTATGCACCATTTATTTTAGTCTTTACATTTCATGCTATTTTAATGTTTGCTCACTTGAGCATTTCTATATGTCATTTTGTTTTGCTCACTTGAGTCTTTGATTTTATTTTTGAAGATACTTAATAATCAACTTGAACAATAAAAAACTTTAAGGTTACTTGGACTATTTAGTTAATATCCTAGGCATTATAGAGTTGTGGACTTATTGGACCTAGGATTATAAGCCTTGATACCCTTGAGACCTTGTGACTTATGTTGTTATTTTGTTTGGATTTCTTGGGGTTTACCCCAATACATTGGGTTGATTTTCCTTGTGTGCAGGTTGTTCTGATTGCGTGCTTTGTCTATGATGGGGGATTTCTCTGTATACAACTGTTACTCTGCCCAATTTTTCTGAAGACTTAATACATTTGAAGCTTGGTATTCTTAAGAGGTTTAATATCTTTGCTTGTTTGGTTTCAATCCATAGGATGGGAATTCTACATTGACTCATTGTGTCAAGTGTTTGCTTCTTGTTGGTTAGACGGTTCTTTTCCCTAGATTTTACCTTATGCTTTAGGATAGTCCCTTCATCTCCTACCATCTTCTTTAATTTCAAAAATCATCCCCCTCCTTTTCAAAATTATTCTTGTTTTATAAATTTTAACCACTTTCACAACAAACTTGGATTTAGGTCCATGCCTTTTCAAAAACATTTTCTCAATCAAACTTTAAACAATTTAATCATACTTTGACATTTTTTGTGAGAAGACTAAAAGTCAGTCAATCTCATTCAAACCATTTTTCCATTTGGCTTTTTTACTTAAACTTTTCTCAAAAGATTATATTCTTGTCAATCCTTGTAGTGATGCGAACTACTATACTTCTACGATATGTAGTGAATTGAGATATTTTCCACTTAGGTGTTGAGTGGGGCTTTGTTGATTTTAAAATCCAAGCCATATCCTCCACTTTGAGATGATGCAAATTCTCCTTTCTCATAATCGTGGGTAGTAAGTATGTTTTCCACTCAGATACGATGATAATGTCTCGTCTCATAAAATTAACCAACACACTTGTGTTTTAAAATTTTTAAAGGTGAACTACGAGTACCCTGATCTCCTATTGCACGAAAGGTGGTACATAGACACTAAAGGTTCGCAACCATGGTGGGTGAAAAAATTATAAAAAATATTTCTTTTCTCATCTCCACCATCTATTTTTATATATAACACTTATAGCCAAAATACACAAATTTTAAAAGAGGTTCCTATGGAGTACCATAGATGTTTAGGGTGTTAATACCTTCCCTTTGCATAACAAACCCCCGTACCTAGATTCTCTCCCCCTCTTTTTTGGGGTATTCTCTCTTTTCCCATTCCTTTGGAAACTATAAAGCACGGTGACAATTTTTATTTGATCTGTGCGAGTCAAGTCAATCCAATGGCTTAGTCTCAACATTTCATCGCTACAGAAAAATGGCAACTTCACTGGGGAAAGATCGACCAAATGCTGGCCCATCTCTAAGTGGATTGAGCCTATCTTTGTTTATTTATGTATGTGCTATTATTTGTTGTATATTATGTGTTGTATATATATTTGTCTAGATTTTTTCTGGTCTTCAGGGTGCTTGGTGATTTCTCATAAGTCCTCTACCCGGACTTGGGAAAACTTAAGATAGGACGGGCGGTATAGTCATGTTAAATTTGAGGGAGTAATCCCAAAAAAGAGGCATGAGACCCCCCACACAGTGGAGGCCCCTTTGGCTGTAGTGTACTTTACCGAGTAATCAGAAGACGTGCTGCTTTCGACCCGAGAGCCTACTGAAACTGAGGACCGTGGAACCCTTAACCCATCTTAGCCTTTTAGGTGTAGTGCGAAAACTATGACGGAGTAATCTGGAAGTGGTTGTCACGCGATACTACACTCAGACGAGTTTTTCCTGAGAATATTACTAATTACCAAGTTAATCAGGACGTTGGTAATATCCAAAGGAAGGATGTGAAGAATGGAAAAGCACAAGAAAGGGGGGGGGGGTGAATTTGGGTTTTTAAAACTTAAAGTAAAAAACACGTTGGTTATCCTGGTTTGTTTGAAATAAAACTACTCCAGTCCACTCGCCAAGGTGATTTCGCCTCTCTCAACGAGGTCTTAATACACTAATCAAACTTCATTACACAGTTACTATGACAACCGTCAAAGTCTTCTTGAGTTTAAACCACAACCCGATTTTCTCAAGGAATTACATAATACAATATTTGAAAGAGTGTACAAGTTGTGTTTTCTAATAAAATAGTATCACACAAGTGATGTTTTACACAAATGAAATTCAGTACTTTGAAGGGGATGACAATATCTCGTTCGTTGTGCACACAAAATCGTAAACAATTTCTCCTTCAAGTTTGTTTATATAGGTAACGCATGTGGGAGATTTTGGAATGTTGATAAATAGTAATTAAAGAGCTTTCCAAATATAGAGATTCTTGTCCCCTTTCAACCGTTACTTTTGAATAGCCATAAGTGAATTGTAACGCTTGAAAACATGCTTGCTTTAGAAGATGAAAGTTACCGTTACTTCTTTCTAGAACTGTATGAATCAGAATAATGGAGTTCCTGTTCATAGTGTTTTAGGCACTCAGAAGTTGCAACTTTAGAACTTCTTTGTAAAATATGCATTGAATCAGAGTTTGAACGATCTAACTCATCTTCCGTGCTTCTTCCATCAGAACTTCTCTGCAAAACAAAATACTTATTTAGGGAGCATAATTATTCTTTGAGTGTTTGTTATCATCAAAACTCTTACAAGGGTTGTAGAATCAAACTATGGTCTAACAATATCCCACTTTTTGATGATGACAAAAACTTGGATATTTCGATAGAAACTTAAAGAACATAAAGCATTTAAAGTCCCCCCTGAGTTGAATACTCAGATAGAGAAGAAATAATTCCCTGAAGATTATTCTGATCAGAGTTTTTGAGAATTGTATTTTTGATGCGTCCACTTCTGTCCTCAACAGAGTTTGTTCCTGTTTTGCTTTCAGAAAAAAAAACAGTAGAAGTTATGATATTCAAAATGTTTGAGACTGAGTCTCGATACTGTTATATTAGAAATATCTTACATTCTCCCCCTTTTTTGTCAAGAATCAAAAAGTAATAAAAACACTTTAAGCAATAAAAGATGGTTTATATTCAAAAGGATTTCAATAAAAACACATTCATAAGAAAACAAATAACAAGAACACAATGAAGAAAACAAATTTCAGAACTAAGTTTGAGGGGGGTGGAAGTCGTGTGAACATGGCTTCCAACAAACTCTTAATCTGATTGTTTGATTCTTCTTATTTTCCAAGCATCCCCTTGATTTCATTGCACGTATCATCCCGCTTGTCTAGTCTTTCCTTTAACACAACATTCTCTTTCTTCAACTCCTCAAGAGTTTGCAGCACAAGAAATCAAGAGGGTATATCAACAGAAGGTAGCCCCTTTTCAGAGCAAGCTGCGGCTGATTCTGACTCAGGAGCTTCTTTAACTTCCCTGCCTTTGTCTAGAAACCTAACCAGAGGCAGAGGATCAGAGGATGGTTCATCATATTTTAAAGGATGATGATCTTCCGAAGGGGCATTGTCCAGCAAAAGGAGTGGCATATTTTCCCAGTGATGCAGAACTTGATCCTTGATGATATTTAGATGATCACAAAAGTTCTGTTGAGAAATTTCATAACACATCTCCTTGAGTTTCTTGGATTCAGATTTGAACCATTTCCTGAACTGGTTCCAATGAGAATCAGAAGCATCATGATTAAGATTTTCTAAGCAAGCTAGCTTCAGAGAGTTTACCCATTCCTGTATTTCTGTTTAAAAAATCAGCAAAGATTTACCAACATCTGCTTTGGAGATTTTTGGTTTTGGTTTTGGTACGATAATTTTTTGAGAGCTTGTGACAAGATTGTCCAAAGCTTCTAAGTCTATAACTGTTCGAAGGGGATCTTCTGGGTGGTTGTTTGGAGAGGGGAGTCATAAATAACAATGGGTGAATATGGTAAGTTTGGTGGAGTGGATTGATAGGGAGATGGAATATCTGGGATAGGGAGGTTATGTGAGGAAGTTGAGGGAATTGTGCATGGTTTAGAAACCATGAGAGGGCAGGTGATTCCAGGAATATATGTTGTGGTATCAGAGTCAAAATTTGGATTTTCTATGTGGGGAGCTTCAAACAGCGGATCAAATTGATCAATATCAGAAAGAACATAAGCAAGTTCAGGCTGATTTTGTCAAGATGGGTAGTAGGTGGATTGTTTAGAAGGTTATCTAGAGATAGTGAGGGGTCAAATTCAATGTCAAAGTCATCAAAAGTTTGTGGCGATGGATCTTCTATGGGTTTTAGAGGGGTTTTCTGATGTTAATAACGGTACTGATTCAATAACATAAATAAAAGATGGATTACCTTTCTTTTTAGAAGCCTTAGGAATCTTCTAAGAAGTTCCTTCTACAACAACTTTCCTTTTCCTTGATTTTCTGGGAGCAATTTCTAGAGGTTGTTGTCTTAGATCACTGATGTTTACTTCTGGATTTGTCCCATCCCTTTTGCAAGAATCCAGATACCTGAGAATAATATCTGGAGAAGCATCTATTTGGGTAAAGAGTGGAAAGTCCTTCAGAGGTACTCTTCTATTTGTAATGATTTCCTTGGTTATTATTTTTGGATCCTTCTTGATGGTTTCAATGATCTTCATCTTCTTCAGATCCTTAATGTTGAGAGGTTTACCAGCACAAGCTTCCAAAGTGATGACTTGTTGAGCCTCAGTCAGATGTTCTATCAGTTTGTTTTCTGTCAAAATATCAGAGATGAGTCTTCCCAGAGGAATCCAGTCTCTCTTTGTTCTTTCTTCTTCTCTTGTCTCTTTGACGCTGGTCTTCAGATGATTAAACAGAAGATGAGGAAGATTGACCTTTTCTTTGGTGGCTATGAAGTATAGAAGATGCTGCTGATCAATATTAATATAGTCTGGAGAACTTATGGGTTTTCTATGATTGATGCAACCCAAAATGATTTTTGACCAAATATTGAGGTAGTCTTTCAGATCTTTGATTTTGTTGGATGGTTGGCAAGAAGTAAAAATTTCTTTTGAAATATTTGTTAGGTCAGAGCTTTTTTTAGCCATATTGCTGCAGGGAATATCGTTGCCGTCATGACCTATCAATTGCCCAATGAGATCTTCATAGATTACTATTTTCTTTCCCATCACGAAAGAAGTGACCTGATGGTTTGAAGCTGTAGCATGAATCCAAAATTCTTTAACAAGTATTGGAAAAAGCTGGACCCAGTAGACGATTAAAGTACTTTGTCCATCCTTGAAATTCAAGATCAGGTGTTAAATTGTATTCATTTTCTTTCACACAGACGAATTCTAAACTGAGTTCACACAGAACTTCCAGCGAATCAATGAGAGTTAGGAGTGTTCTTGAGGGTTCTTCGTACCTTTCTGCTGTTGAGGAAGAAGAGCCAGGAACGCTTTGAAAGCTTTGAGCAAGTTGTTGGGAGGAAGCCACTATTCACACAGACTTTTTAAGGTTTTTGAAAGATTGAACACAAGTAAGAGATAAAAAGGAATTTAGAGTGGAAAGGTGATAGTGAAAGTGAACAAAGTATATATAGGAAAATAGGAAACTTAATTAACAAGAAAAGGGAAAAATGATTACTAGCATTAATGATTCCTGAAAAGAGGGATGGCGTAGAGATATGAAATAATTACCGATGTGACACGATTCTCAATGCATCCAATCAACATTTAAGTCTCTTCAGAATTTGAACACGTGTTCAGCCTTAGAAGAAACCCTTGTGAAAAGATGACAAATGTTGATATTGTGAACTGCAAGCTTCTATCTTTGAAATGAACGGTTTAGAGACCGTTCATATCTTCTTAGATAGATCCTGGTATAACTTTCCTTCTTACTTCTGAAGAATTATTGATCATATGTTCGCAAAAAAAACATAAAGTTACGAGGGTTAACGTATATATAAATAAAACTATCATTCTGGGCATAATTTCATGCTGAGATGTTTCAAAATGAAGTTAAACCCATCTTTAGAAATAGGTTTAGTGAAAACATCAGCCCATTGATGGTATGTGTCTATAAGTTTTAATGAAAGAATTCCTTTTTGAATATAGTCCCTAATAAAATGATGTTTTATTTCTATATGCTTAGCCCTAGAATGTAAAATAGGATTTTTTGAAAGACATATAGCAGAAGTGTTGTCATAGAGTATAGGAATGTTACTCTCAAATATTGTTAAGTCTTCAAGTTGAATTTTCGTCCAGAGCATCTGTGTGCTACATCCAGCTGCCTCTATATATTCAGCTTCAACAATTGACAATGCAATGGTGGATTGCCTCTTGCTGGACCACGAGATTAGATTCTCTCCCAGAAATTAGCAGCTTCCAGAAGTAATTTTCCTTTCTATTCTGTCTCCAGCGAAGTCAGCATCACATTACCCTACTAATTTGTATTCTTTGGGTTTTCTATAACAAAGACCAAGATTAGTAGTACCTTTCAAATACTTGAAAATTCGCTTAACAACTGTTAAGTGAGATTCTCTAGGATCTGATTGGAATCTAGCACACAGACAAACACTATACATAATATCAGGTCTTGAAGCTGTTAAATATAAGAGAGAACCAATCATACCTCTAAAGATCTTCTGTTCTACCTTCTTACTTACCTCTTCCTTTTCCAGAATGCATGTGAGATGCATGGGAGTTTTGGCTGGCTTGCATTATGATAAGTCAAATTTCTTCAGAAGTTATTTGACATACTTGATTTGATGTATGTATGTTACTTCTGGAGTTTGATTGATTTGGATACCCAGAAAGAACTTGAGTTCTCTAATCAAGCTCATTTCAAACTCTGCCTGCATAGACTTAGAAAATTCTCTTCTCAAAGAGGCTTTAGTAGATCCAAAAATAATATCATCTACGTAAATCTGACAAACTAGAATGTCATTTTAAGTAGTTTACAACAAAAAGTTGTGTCCACCTTCCCTCTGGTAAAATCATTTTCTAACATAAAATTACTTAGTCTTTCATACCAAGCTCTGGGAGCTTGTTTCAGACCATATAATGATTTCTTTAGTTTATAGACATATTCTGGATGTTTTGAATTTTCAAAACCAGGGGGTTGGTGCACATAAACTTCTTCATCAATGTAACCATTTAAAAATTCACTTTTAACATCCATCTGATAAAGAGTGATTCCATTATTTACAACAAAAGAAATTAAAAGTCTGATAGATTCTAACCTGGCGACTAAAGCAAAGGTTTATGTATAGTCTATCCCTCTTGCTGACTATAACCTTGTGCCACTAGTCGTGCTTTATTTCTGATGACTTCTCCTTGTTCATTTAGTTTGTTTCTGAATACCCATTTGGTTCCAATGATGTTAAACCCTTTTGGCTTAGGAACTAGATCCCACATATTGTTTCTGGTGATTTGGTTAAATTCTTCCTGCATTGCAAGTATCCAATCATTGTCCAAAAGGGATTCATCAATGGAAGTTGGCTCAATCAAAGACACTAATCCCATGAGAGATTCTTCAGAGTTTCTGAATGTAGATCTTGTTCTGATTGGGTCTTCTTTCTTTCACAAAATTTTGTTTTCCAGATGAGCTAAACTGCTTCTGGATTATATTTTCTGGAAAGGCTCTTCAGATGTTGCTGTAATGTTTGTGACATATTCTTCTGGAGTTGACTGTGACTCTCTGTGAGAAACTTATGATGCAATGTCTTCAGTACCTGTAAATTGGACTTCTATATCTGCAAAAGTTTTACCTTGCTTTGACTTTTGAGAGCCAAGCTTATCATCAAATCTGACACCGATGGACTCTTCTATAATCCGTGTTTCTATGTTATATACTCTATAGCCTTTTGAGCGTTCAGAGTATCCTAACATGAGACACTTTTGTGCTTTAGAGTCAAACTTGTTCAGATGATCTTTAGTGTTCAGAATAAAACAAGTACATCCAAATGGATGAAAATAAGAAATGTTAGACTTTCTGTTCTTAACAGTTCATATGGAGTCTTATCTAGAATAGGTCTTATAGAGATTTTATTCTAAATGTGACACGCTGTGTTAATTGCTTCTACCCATAAGTTCTTAGCAATGTTAGTCTCGTTGATCATGGTTCTGGCTATTTCTTGTAAAGTTCCGTTCTTTCGTTCTACAACTCGGTTTTATTGAGGAGTTCTAGGACAAGAGAAATCATATGAGATTCCATTCTCATTAAAAAATAGTTCAAATTTTTTGTTTTCAAATTCCCCACCATGATCACTTCTGACTTTAACCATTCTAAGATCTTTTCCGTTTTGGACTTGGTTACAGAAGGAAAAGAACACAGAATGTGACTCGTCCTTGTGTCTTAATAACTTTACCCATGTCCATCTGCTATAGTCATCTACAATCACTAATCCATACTTCTTGCCACTAATGGATGCAGTTTTCACTGGTCCAAATAGATCTATATGCAGAAGTTCTAATGGTCTAGAGGTAGAAACAACATTTTTGGTTTTGAAAGAAGGTTTTGCAAACTTGCCTTTTTGACATGCTTCACACAAAGCATCTGAGCTGAAATTCAGGTTAGGAAGTCCTCTGACCAGATTGAGTTTGTTAACTTGAGATATTATTCTCATACTAACATGCCCCAATATTTTGTTCCAGACCCATTGCTCATCGTTAACAGACAATAGGCATTTTACATTCTGACTTTTTAGTTCAGAAAGATTTATTTTGTAAATGTTGTTCTTTCTCTTTCCATTAAAGAGGACATATCCATCTTTCTGACTAACTGCTTTACAGGAATTTTGATTGAAGATTATATCATAACCGTTATCACTTAATTGACTTATGGATAACAAGTTGTGCATTAATCCATCTACTAATAAAACATTAGTTATAGAAGGAAGTGTACCATTACCAATAGTTCCAGAGCCAATAATATTCCCTTTCTGATTGCCTTCGAAAACTACGTAGCCTCCAGATTTAAGCTCCAGGCTTTGGAATATATGATTTCTTCCCATCATGTGTCAAGAGCATCCATAGTACAGGTACCAAGATTGGTGTTTCAATTTTGCTATTAAAGACATCTGCAACATAGAAAATTTTATCCTTAGGTACCCATATCTTTTTGGGTCCTCATTTGTTAGAGTTTCCAAAATTCTATTTGAATTTTAGTTTAGCAGAAAAAGCATTACTAGTATTCTTTATGTCATGTGTGTTCCCATAGGTGAAATGAGAATACAGAGGTGTGTGTTTAATGACCATATCCTTAACTTTCTTAGGTTGAGATACTTTACCCTTGTATCCTATTCCTTTTATGCCATTTCTTCTAACTCCATAGATCATTGAAGCCATCTTGCTTCTATCTATGTTTTTAGCAAGAAATTTTTGAAAGCTATGATCATATTCCTTTATGATCTTATTAGAGTTACTAGGAACTTCTGAGATAGTTTCTTTATGAGCCTTTTGTAATTTATTTTATAGTTTAGAAATTGTTTCTTTAAGCTCATAGTTTTCTGATCTCATTTTCTTAGTTTCTTCAGAGTCAGAAACTAGATCCTTTTTCAGGTTCTTGTTTATGAAGCAAAGTTTCTGATATCTTTCAAGAATTTCTGACAGACTTTCTTCTAATTGAGATCTAGAAAAGTTAAAGAATACCTCTTTTGCCTCTGAGTCTGATTATGATCCAGATGATCCAGTGTGATCTGACACATTGGCCATTAGGGCTATGTTGGCTCTTTCATCTTCTGATTCTATTTCAGCTTCAGAAGAGTCTGAGTCATCCCATGTTTCCATGAGGCTTTTCTTCTTTTCCTTAAAGAACTTCTTTTTAGTTTTCTCTTTTTGAAGATTTGGACATTCGCTTTTGTAATTACCTTGTTTATTGCATTCGTAGCAGACAATGTCTCTGTTACTTGACTTTATGTATCTAGAAGATGGTTTAGAATGACTCCCTGTTCTTCTGGAAGTTCTGAACTTCCTCTGCCTGTGCTTCCACAACTGGTTGACTCTTCTGGAGAGAAGAGACAGTTCGTCTTCTTCTGATGAGGATCCACCAGAGTTTTCTTCTTTTGACTGCAAAACTTTCGGTTCATATTTTTTGTTAGATTTAAGAGCTAAAGACTTACCTTGCTTCAGGGGCTCATCTTCTTCTAACTCTATCTCATGACTTCTCAGGGAGCTGACAAGTTCTTCGAGAGATATTTTGTTTAGATCTTTGGAAAGTTTAAGAGCTTTGACCATGGGTCTCCATTTATTGGGTAAACTTTTGATGATCTTCTTTACATGATCAGCAGTTAAGTACCCTTTATCCAGAACTTTTAGCCCAACAACCAGAATTTGAAATCTTGAGAACATTGTTTCAACGGTTTCATCTTCTTCCATTTTGAAAGCTTCATACTTCTGAATGAGTGCAAGAGTTTTGGTTTCTTTGACTTGCGTGTTACCTTCATGTGTCATTCTCAAGGAGTCAAACATGTGTTTTTCTGACTCTCTGTTTGTGATATTCTCATACTCTGTGTATGAGATAGCACTCGAGAGAATAATTCTGGCCTTGTGATGATTTATGAATTATCTCTTTTGATGATCTGTCATTCTTTTTCTGTCAATCTTCTGACCACTTTCATCAACAGGATGTATGTACCCATCAGTCACCATATCTCAGAGATTAGCATCATGAGCTAGAAAGAAACTTTCGATTCTGTCTTTCCAGAAATCGAAGTTTTCACCATCAAAGATTAGAGGTTTGCCGCTGATTCTGTCTTTCTCATCATGGTAATCATTGTTGATGTTCTGACTTGGTCCCACCATCGTGTTTCTCTTGTTTGGATCTTTTTCTGACACAGTTAAGTGCTTGTACTCAGAACCAGGAGCTCTGATACCAATTGAAGAATGGAAAAACAAAAGAGGGGGGGGGGGTTGAATTGGGTTTTTTAAAACTTAAAGTAAAAAACACGTTGGTTATCTTGGTTCGTTTGAACTCAAACAACTCCAGTCCATCCACCAAGGTGATTTCGCCTCTCTCAACGAGGTCTTAATCCACTAATCAAACTTGATTACACAATTACTATGACAACCGTCAAAGTCTTTTTGAGTTTAAACCACAACCTAGTTTTCTCAAGGAATTACACAATACAATATTTGAAAGAGTGTACAAGATGTGTTTTATAACAAAACAGTATCACACAAGTGATGTTTTACACAATGAAATTCAATACTTTAAAGGTGATGAAAATATCTCATTCGTTGTGCACATAAAATCGTAAATGATTTCTACTTCAAGCTTTATTTATATAGGCAACACACGTGGGAGCTTTTGGAATGTTTATAAATAGTAATTAAAGAGATTTCCAAATATAGAGATTCTTGTCCCCTTTTAGCCGTTACTTTTGAATAGCCATAAGTGAATTGTAACGCTTCAGAACATGCTTGCTTTAGAAAATGAAAGTTACCGTTACTTCTTTCTAGAACTGTATGAATCAGAATAACGGAGTTCCTATTCCAGCGTTTTAGGCACTCTGAAGTTGCAACTTTAGAACTTCTTTATAAAAGATGTATTGAATCAGAGTTTGAACAACAATCTAACTCATCTTCTGTGATTCTTCCATCAGAACTTCTCTGCAAAATAAAATACTTATTTAGGGAGCATAATTGTTCTGAGTGTTTGTTATCATCAAAACTCTTACAAGGGTTATAGAATTAAACTATGTTCTAACAGGATGTAGACTCTGGGAACCTTTTAGAACGTTGTTAGGTAGGTGATAAACCATTAGTTCATACCTTGTATTTGAGATCTTGTGTGTGATTGTTGCATCATGCATTCATGCACCCATGAGCATCCTTTAAAACAATTGTTTCAAGGGACTTAAAGTTGACTTTTTGCAATTATCTCAGGTACTGTTTGGCCATGGATTCTAGAAAAAGAAAGACTTGGAAGTATAGTTTGAGGAATCCTAAGATATATTAATTGATGAGTCTGATTTCTGAGATCGAGAGTTCTACAGATTTTTGGAAGAAGTATACATCCATCGTGTCTCTTATGAAGCTGAGGATGAAGGAGGGTATTCTTTATACTTTGGTTTAGTTCTATGATCCATTGTATTGGTGTTTTACTTTCCTTGATTATTAGCTGATGCCTACATTGGAGGAGTATTCTTACCTACTGGGTTTAGCTGTTACCGATCGTGTTCCTTTTACCAGTTTGGAGGGAGAGCCCAAGTCACATGAGATTGCTGCCATGGTTCATTTGGGGAAGTCTGAGATTGAGGCCAACATGACTACTGAAGGAGGAATCAAAGGCTTACCCGCCTAGTTTTTATTAGAGAAAGCTTGCTGCTACTTTGCTAGAATGAAGAGTACAGTTGCTTTTGAGGCCATATTTGCTTTGCTCGCCTATGGGTTGTTCTTATTTCCTAATGTCGACAAATTTGTGGATGTCAACGCCATCAGGATCTTTTTGATTGGGAATCTGGTTCCTATGTTATTAGGAGACGCTTATTATTCCATTCATCTTCAGTATTTTTATCATGGAGGGATGATCATTTGTTGTACGCCTTTATTATATCAGTGGTTTATTTCTCACTTACCTTGGTCTGATGCTTTCTGGGATACCAAGAAGGAACCTCGTTGGGCCCCGAAGATTATGGATCTCACTTGTTTCAAAATTATTTGGTATCATCAAGCTTATTATGATGTGGATATTGTTGATATTTGTGGTAGTTTCCCCAATGTACCTCTTCTTGGTACAAAGGGAGGAATTAACTACAATCCTGTTCTTGCACGTCGTCAGCTTGGATATCCAATGAGAGACCTGCCAAATAGTATTCATCTGAGTGGTTTCTTTCTCAAAGAAGGAGAGGATCATAAGGATGATTTGGAGGAAATTGTAAAGGCTTGGCGCTATATTCACAGGAAGAGTAGAAAATACTTGGGACCAAGAGGAGGTGTTCCTTTAGAGCCTCATCTTCGGTGGGTACAAGCAAGGGAAATTCAGTTGAAGATTCCATATTCCCGTGAAGAACCTATACCTGATATGTTTGTGAAGACCACTCCTCCCCTTTTAGATGATGTGGAAGAACTTTAGCTTGCCCTAGTTAGGATGCAGCAGGAGAAGGAAGCATGGAAAACAAGTGTCAAACACTAGAGATGTCTTACCAAACAGAATTAAAAGAGAAGGATGACTTGATCGAGATTCTTGAGAGTCATGTTGTGGAGATGATGGAGAAGCAAGAGGATTTATTTTCCTATAGAGCTCAAGCAGGACTTAGTTGCTCACTTCCTGACTCTGGTGATTGGAAAGAGGTCACCGACAGGTATGCAGAAGAGAACAAGCAGTTGAAGGCTCAAATTTCCAGACTCATGGGAAAGCGTCAGTGTGTAGAGATATTTTCATCAGCTTTTCCTCCTTAGGATTTTAGATTCTATCTTATTTTGTACTTAGGATTATTGAAACTTGTATTAAAAGTTGTAATCCATTTTGAATTTATTATAATGAAATTTTCAGTATTTTAAAATGTGTTTGTACTTTAATATTTGCAAATCATCCATAAACCTTTGAGTTCCTTGAAATGATAATGATAAATAAATCATATGCTATTCATATCATGCATACTCTTGCACATATTCCTTGTATTTCTGTTCATACCCAAGTGTCATACTCTGTTTCTGCTACTTCGTTCAGAAGCAAGCTATCTCACCGGTATAATACTCAGGCTAATTCCAGGAAGAAAATGGAGAATCTTGAACAAGAGAATCACGAGCTGCACGAAGAAGTTACAACTTTGAAGGCCGGTATGGCTAATCTCACTGCTTTGATTGAATCACTGGTGGCTGCTCAGAATTAGCCATGACTTGTTCCTCCATCTGCTCAGCCACAACAAACAATGGTTGCTTCCGAAACTCTGACAGTTCCCATTTCCGTTACTCCAGTTGTTGCTGCTCAAAACCGCATGCCTTAGGGTTACCCGTGGGGAATGCCTGAAAATTTCATGCTAGAAGGTTACCATATTGATGCACAAGTTTCTCCAGTTGCTCAAGCTGCTGCTACTCCTGCACCTCCTGTGGTGCATGTTACTCATGTGGCTAGAAATGAGATCTGTTATACTGCACCTCCTACAGTGAATGCTATGCCGTTTGTTAATAATGAAGTTTATCGTCCTGTTCCTCCACCGATTGAAAGTGTGGGTTTCTATGACCGATTGGATGGTTTTCAGGATCAGTTCAATGAGATGTAGAAGGAAATGAAGGCTATTCGAGGAAAATAATTATTTGGACAAAACGTTAGTGAACTCTGCTTAGTTCCTAACGTAAAGGTTCCCGTGAAGTTTAAAGTGCCAGAATTTGAGAGGTATAAGGGAAACTCTTGTCCTCGTGACCACCTGGTGATATATATCAGAAATATGTTCACCCATACTGATGATCAGCATTTGCTTATTCATTTCTTCTAGGAAAGTTTAACCGGTGCCGCTTTGAAGTGGTATATGAGTTTAGACAGTAGCAATATCTGCACCTTCAATGATATAGGGAAGCCTTCATCAAAAAATATAAGTACACTGTATTCGTGGTGCCTGACCATGAAAAATTGAGGGCGATAGCTCAGATAGATAAGGATTCGTTCAAAGAATATGCGCAACATTGGTGCGAGATAGCTGCTCAGGTGGTACCCCTGATGGGAGAACAAGAAACGACCAAGGTCTTTCTGAAAACCCTTGGATCATTTTATTATGAAAGGATGGTCGCCAGTATGCCAAGTGATTTCACTAAGATGGTGATCATGAGTATTCGTCTAGGAGAAGCTGTCAGGGAATGACGCTTGATGAAAGATGAAGGGACAAAAAAGTCATCACACGGGTTTTCTCAAAAGAAAGAAAGTAAAACGAATGCTGTCATTGAAGAAAGGAGGATTAGACCACCTAGAACATATCATCGGTACCAACAACATGTTGCTTTTGTAACTCCAAATGTCAATATAGCTCCAACTACTATTGCCTATCACAGACCACCTCCTCAGGGAAATCAAGGGCAAGGTCAGAAGAGAGACGCTTTTGACTCTATTCCAATGAGCTATGCAGAGTTATTCCCGACTTTGATTCAGAAGAAGTTGGTCCAGACCAGGCCTTCCCCTGATATACCTTCACCTTTACCTTGGTATTATAAGGCAGATCAGACTTGTGCTTTCCATCAAGGAGCCTGTTAGTTCTCTTATTTTAGGACTGGCTTAATTTTTTGTAAAAAAAATAATAGCATCAATGAAGAATAAGATAAGAAGAACATGTGCAACAAGAAGTCATATTACAATGTTATAACATGTTGTGTTGAACTTTCTCAACAACTGGAATAACATGTCAAAGAAGATGTCTTGACATCGTGCCTGCTGAGCTGGATTAATGAGATTCAGTTTGTTCTTAACATTGGCAGAATATTCAGGAGAATATTATGCATCCTATGTGGCGCATATTTAAAGGTCCAGAAAATTCAATCAGAAATCAAGGAGAATGAAGACTTTCTAAATAAGGAGATTATTTAGGAAAGTAAAGATTGAAGAGCTTTCTTGGGGCAGAAGTTTCTGCAGTTTGTTACAGCTGATTTTCTGTGATTGAAAGTCCAAAACCAGTTGGGTAACAAGTTATAAGTAGAAGGGTTTGTAACCTATAAAATATATGGCTCAAGATGTAGAATTCTAAGGGTTTTGTCAAGGTAAACCTCCCAGGTTGTGGGAAGGTTACCATGTTCACCTTGAAGCCTGTAGCTAAGAGGTGCATTGTTCTTGGCGGAAGCTTTGAAGAAACTCCAGGATGTGTTAGGAGCAAAGCTAACAAACAATGGAGTTTGGCTTGGAGACTTAGTTAGGTTGTCATGGAAGTGTGTCTTCCAAACTGTCTATTTGTCTGATCAGAATCTTGGTGAAGGTTCGTCTATGCAGTGACTGAGATGTTGACTGCTAGACATCATTGTAGATGATTGGAAGTGGGATGGGGATATTCCATATCTAGGGAGGACCTAGGTAGAAGGGCCATTGGGTAGTGATTAAGTGTGTAGATCGTCAACGAGTGTGTTGGCTGTAGGGTATGCAAATTGATACTGCTGATAGTGGACTTTATTCTTGGCTTAGTAGCCCCCAGAGTAGGTGTTGTTGTACACTGATCTGGGTAAACAATTATGATGTGTTCTTTATCTTTTCAGTACTGTTTTATCTTGCTTGTGTGTTATGTCAGATCAGATGTCTTGACATCCTTATAGGACATCCGAGTCTGCTATAACAGAATTTCAGAGCCCCGGGGCATAACATCAAAAACTGTTATCCCTTGAAATCTGAAGTACAAAAGGTGGTGAGATCCGGCCTCCTATCCTTTAAAGATGTTGGTCCTAACGTGAAAGATAATCCTTTGCCTAAACATGGAGGTGAAAATACTGTAAATATGGTGGCCGGTTGTCCTGGGGACTTCTGAATTTTTGATATCAACCTGGTTAGAGGGGATTTTGTAAAGATACATGCAAATCTCTGTGAATTCAGCTATTATACGCACGACCATGCCGGCTGTAGTATTTGTAGTACATATATCCAGGGATGTAATAAAATAAAAGTTGATCTTCATGAAATGATGGACGAAGGTATCATTCATATAAACAGGCCAAGGACTGAGTACAAAGAAGATATGAATATGGTCTATGGTTGTCCCGGTGAATTCCAAATTTTTGATGTGAATTATATGAATGATGATTTGGTGCAGCTGCACGCTAAATTCTGTCACATGGATGGCCAAGAAGAACACCATTATGGGTCTTTCTGGATCTGTTGCAGGGATTCTCGTGGTTGTTCCATCATGAGAAGGGGCGTTCAATTGTTGTTAGATAATGGTATTATCAAGGTCTCAGGCAATAGATATGATTATGATAGAATTAATGTGATTAAAGATTGCTCGGTCGAGACTATGTCAGATGATGAATATGTTTCTGCAGATGAGTTCTTTTCTTATGATGAAGATATGTTCTCCAACCATGATTCTGTGATGTCTAAATATGATGAAGAAGGGGTGAATGTTATTGTGCAGTGTTTTTGTGTTCCCACCCCTATAGAGATTGAGTACCATAGCAAGCCAGCTGTTGCTCAAGTGGTTATTTTCCTACCTGGTCCTATCCCATATAAATCAGACAAAGTCGTGCCATATAAATACAACGTGACTATCCTGGAAGGTGGAGTGGAAATTCCTATCCAGCCTTTGTCTGATGTCAAGAATATTTGTGAAGCCAGTTGAGTGACCTGCAGTGGTCAGGTTTTTGCCCCTGTCATTCGAGGGAATGTTAATTCTGATAAAAGGGTTTTTGAAAGTACTGAACCAAAGAAAACAATGGGAGAATCTAGTGGTACTACTTTGAAAAAGGATGTGGAGACTTGTTGAAGATTATCAAGATGAGTGACTACAAGATTTTAGATCAATTGTTGCAAACTCCATCTAATATTTCCATTCTAGCCTTGTTAATGAACTCTTCTTCCCATAGGGAATCTTTGATGAGAATGCTGGATCAAGCTTTTATGGAAAGTGATATGTCTCTGGACTAATTCAGCAGTGTTGTGGGAAAAATTACATCTTGTAATAATTTGAGCTTTTGTGATGAAGAATTTCCTGATGAAGGAAGGAACCATAACCTGGCTCTCCATATCTCTATGAATTGTAAGAATGACCCATTGTCCAATGTGCTGATTGACAATGGGTCTGCTTTGAATGTCATACCAAGAAGTACACCCGTGAAGCTAAAGTACCAAGGAACTCCCATGCGCCCAAGTGGCATAATAGTGAAAGCTTTTGATGGTTCGAGGAAGTATATCATCAGAGAAGTAGATTTGCCTATTCACATAGGTCCGCACTTATTTCAGATTACTTTCCAGATAATGGATATTGTTCCCGCCTACAACTGTTTATTGGGACGACCATGGATCCACGAAGCAGGAGCTGTTACTTCAACTTTACACCAGAAGCTGAAATTAGTTCGTGAAGGAAAGGTGGTCATCAAGAATGGAGATCAGGCTTTGTTAATATCTCATTTGTCCTCTTTCAGTGTTGTGGAAGCTGATGAAGCCGCTGTTAGGACTCAGCTCCAAGCTTTGTCCATTGATAATGTAAGGAAGAATAAGATTTCTATAGCCTCATTTAAGGATGCTCAACAAGTAGTGCATAATGGCCCTAGCAAGGTGTGGGGCAAAATTGTTGATCCACCTGTGAATAAGAATAGAGCTGGTTTGGGTTTCTCCATGAAGAATAATAAAGGTGAAATCGTGAAGCCGAAGTCTGCTTTGGGAAAATACCAAGATTACTTTCAGTGGATGTTATCTTCATCCAACTACTCCCAATATCAACACTATTCTGGAAAGTGAATCAGAGCAAGAGATGCCGAACTACGTGACGCATGGAGTCAGATTCCAAAATTGGATCACTGTTGATGTTCCTTCTTGTATTCACATTTCAAATTAATTTGTTTTTTGTTAGTCTTTTCAAAAATATTTCACTCTGCCCAAAGGTGAAAGTATTGATATTGTACGGGCATATCTGTTGTTTTGATCTTTAAAATCATTAATAAAAGTTGTTTTTGATTCCCAAATTGTGTCTTTATTCTCTGCTTTTTCTTGTGAAATGGTAATCAGAAAAATCCTTTCAAAATAAATAAAAACTATAAATAAATCTGCATAATCACTTGCTATATGTGTCAGTTTCTAAAAGCAATCATAAATCATATGTGCAGATTAAATAAAAAACTCGTTGAGTACAATGGCCTTGCACCCTCTCCCAACTTTGAATATCATGCATATGTGGCCGAAGAAGAAGAATATGATGAAATCCCAGAAGATGTTTCACGGTTGCTTGAGCGCGAGGAAAGTACCATTCAACCATATAAAGAGCCATTGGAGACAATCAATTTGGGTTCATAGGAAGATCCAAAAGAAGTTAAGATTGGAGCATTGCTTCATCTCGATGTAAAACGTAGATTGATTGAATTGTTGAAAGAGTATGTGGATATCTTTGCTTGGTCTTATCAAGACATGCCTGGGTTGGATACTGATATTGTGGAACACCATTTGTCCATAATCAAGCAGAAGTTGCGAAGAACTCACTCTCATATCGCAGTAAAAATTAAAGAAGACATTTTAAAGCAGATTAATGACGGTTTTCTTATGACATCAGTGCACCCTCAGTGGATTGCCAATATTATCCCAATACTAAAGAAAGACGAAAAAGTCGCATGTGGGTTGATTATAGAGATTTAAACAAATCTAGTTCAAAAGATGACTTTCCATTACCACATATTGATATGTTGGTTGACAGTACAACAAAATTCAAAGTATTATCGTTCATGGACAGATTTTCTGGATACAATCAAATCAGAACGACTCTTGAGAACATGGAAAAAACAATGTTTATCACACCCTAGGGAACATACTATTACAGAGTGATGCCCTTCGGGTTGAAGAACTCTGGTGCACCGTACCAGAGGGCTATAACAACCCTATTCCATGATATGATGCACAAGGAAATTGAGGTATATGTTGATGATATGATCACCAAATCCCATACTGAAGAAGGGCATATAAGAGATTTGCCAAAATTGTTTCAACATTTGAGGAAGTATTGTCTCCACTTGAATCCAAATAAATTCACCTTTTGTGTTCGATCAAGAAAATTGTTAGGTTTAATTGTCAACCAAAAAGAAATTGAAGATGACCCTGATAAAGTTAAGGCAATTCAAGAAATGCCTGCACCAAGAACTTAAAAGCAAGTTAGAGGCTTCCTTGGACGATTGAATTACATTTCCAGATTTATTTCCCATATGACTGCAACATGTGAACCGATATTTAAGTTGTTAAAGAAAGATCAAGGTTTTGTATGGAAAGATGATTGCCAAAGGGAATTTGAAAGTATTAAAGAGTATTTGCTTGAACATCTTATTTTGCTCCCTCCTTTTGAAGGAAGACCATTAATTATGTATATGACCTTGTTAGATAATTCTATGGGATGTATTTTGGGACAACAAGATGAAATGGGAAGAAAAGAATATGCCATTTATCATCTCAGAAAGAAGTTCACTGACTGTGAGTCACGATATTCTTTGTTGGAAAAACATGTTGTGCTTTGGCCTGGGCGGCAAAGTGGTTGCAACAATATATGTTGAATCATACTACTTGGTTGATTTCCAAAATGGATCCGATTAAGTATATTTTTGAAAAGCTTGATCTTACTGGAAGAATTGCCCGTTGGCAAATGCTGTTGTTTGAATATGATATTAAATACTGTACTCAGAAGGCTATAAAAAGCAGTGTATTGGAAGACTATATTGCTCACCAACCAGTTGATGATTATCAGTCTGTTAAATATGATTTCCCTGATGAGGATGTGATGTATTTGAAAGTAAAAGATTGTGATGAACCTTTGCCTGGGGAAGGTCCTGATCCTGAATCCCGGTGGGGTATTATATTTGATGGAGCTGTAAATCCTTATGGGAAAGGAATTGGTGCCGTGATTATCACTCCTCATGGATCGCATATCCATTTTACTGCAAGATTGGCATTTGATTGCACCAATAATATGACAGAGTATGAAGCTTGTATCATGGGTCTCGAAGAGGCTATAGATCTCAGAATCAAAATTCTAGATGTATATGGCGATTCAACTGTGGTAATAAATCAGATTAAAGAAGAATGGGACACTCGTCATGTTGGCTTGATTCCCTATAAAGACTATGCTAGAATATTATTACCCTTCTTTAATAAGTTGAATTCCATCATATTCCCAGAGATGAGAATCAGATGGCAGATGTTTTAGCCACTTTGGCTTCTATGTCAAACGAAAAACCTTGGTATCACGATATCAAGCACTTTCTCCAGACTCAGGAATACCTGACTGGTGCTTCAAAAAAGATAGAAAGACATTGAGAAGGTTGGCATGTAGCTTTCTCCTCAATGAAGATGTGTTATACAAAAGAAATTATGACATGGTCTTGCTCAGATGCGTGGATAGACATGAAGCAGACATGTTGATGCATGAAATCCATGAAGGTTCCTCTGGTACTCATGCCAATGTAAATTCGATGGCAAAGAAGATGCTTAGGGAAAGATACTATTGGCTGACAATGGAATTTGACTGGTACAAATTTGCAAAGGAGTGCCATAAATGCCAGATTTATGCTGACAAAATTCATGTGCCTCCAACGCTTCTCAATGTTATTTCTTCCCCGTGGCCTTTTTATATGTGGGGCATTAACATGATTGGAATGATTGAACCCAAGGAATCGAATGGACATCATTTCATGTTGGTGGCAATAGACTACTTCACCATATGGGTGTAAGTATCTTCCTATGCTAATGTCATTAAACAGGTGGCAGTGCGCTTTATCAAGAACAATCTTATATGTCGGTATGGTGTGCCAAGCAAGATTATCACTCACAATGGATCAAATCTGAATAACAAGATGATGACAAAACTTTGTGAAAAATTCAAGATTGTCCATCACAATTCATCTCCTTACAAGCCAAAGATGAATAAGGCTGTTGAAGCTGCTAATATAAACATTAAGAAGATCATCCATAAGATGGTTGTTACCTATAAAGATTGGCATGATATGCTCCCTTTTGCTTTGCATGGGTACCACACATCCGTCCACACTTGAACAGGGGAAACCCCATTCTCTCTCGTGTATCGTATGGAAGCAATGCTCCCCGTTGAAGTTGAGATTCTCTCTTTACGTGTGATAATGGAAACCAAATTGTCAGAGGCTGAATGGGTCCAGAACAGGTTTAACCAATTGAATTTGATTGAAGAAAAGAGAATGATGGCCTTGTGTCATGGTCAGTTATACCAAAAGAGAATAAAGAAGGCTTTTGATAAGAAGGTCAAGCCTCATGAATTCAGAGAAGGTGGCCTCGTGCTCAGAAAAATCATGTCTTTTAACATTGATTCTAGGGGAAAGTGGACTCCCAATTTTGAAGGCCCATATGTTGTCAAGAAAGCCTTATCTGGTGGTGCACTAATTCTTGAAACTATGGATGGCGAGGAGTTCCCACATCCTATGAATGTTGATGCAGTCAAGAAATAATTTTCCTAAAGAAATAAAAGAACAACTCGCTAAGTCAAAAACCCGAAAGGGCGGCTTAGGCAAAAAGGAGCGTCTCGGTAGGCTGAAAACCCGAAAGGGCGGTCTAGACAAAAATAAGAGACACAAGCAGAATAAATTTTCCTTCTAGGTTGAAAACCCGCAAGGGAAACCTAGGCAAAATTTAGGGATTTCTTGGCAAGTACCTGTGTCAGACAAGACTTTACCATTGAAGCAAAAATCTTCTCGGATCCTTACCACACTTCAACAGAAGTCGCTGCTCAGGAATTCAAAGTTGTTAGGGAGAATAGTGGTCATTGCATTTCAATGTATCTTTTCCAATATATTACCATTTTCTAAACTTTGTAATCGTCCATGGAGTCTCACCATTCACAGACTACCATTCTATTAATAAAGTTTGAGCTTTTATCCAATTCCTTGTAGTTCTTATCTTATTCTGTTTGCAAATATTCCATTTATTATTGATAGTAATTTTCAAAACAAAGAGATTTAAAAATAAAATTGTTTTGAAAAGAATTTACAAATTACTTTTTTCTTTAGATTTTGTGATTCAAGAAAAACAAAAATAGTGATTCCAAGGATGGACGAACTCTAAAATTTGAAAGTATATATTCCCCAGGAAAGTTCTCCCAGGTCACTCTTGCTGATGTGCGCATGATCTTCTTGTGTTTCTCAAATAGTTGGAGTTTGTACCAATTGATATATGATGCGGTGTTGGGTTTGTAATCCCATTTTCCCCAGTCAATCTTGAGTCAGATTTTTCTCCAGGTTGATTATTTTGGTTCTGGGTTTGCATGGTTTGAAACTTCTATCCCAGATTCCACAGTGAGGTCTTCACTCATATGATGAAAGTTCCTTATCCCTTTGTGTGTTGAGGAAGAATCATTTCCAAGGCATCGCTCTTTGCAATGATGGAATTATTATTGTTGTTTGTTTCCTAGGAAACTAGACAAGGACAATATCTTTTCTAAGAAGTGTTGAGACAGTTGTCAACTTTTTGGGTTTTCTCTCGCCAAGTTTCGGGTTTGATTTAAAATCCCCATAATTTTTATTTTTTGCTGTATTGTTTAACTTCTTAGATCCCCAAGTAAAGTCAAGATGATGCTTCTCTTTGAAATTTTTTATCCCCATGAAGTTTCATAATATCTCCCAGAGAAGTTTCTGTAATCATCACTCTTGGTATTGAAGAATGTATTTTGGGCTCCTCTAGATCATGTGGTGTTGTACTCCCCAAGGAAGTCAACACGATATCCCCAGTTAAAGTCTCGACGATGTGGTTTTCAGCTTCCATAGTGAATTCAATATTTTAATCTCCAGTGGAAGTCTAAACGTTGAGGCACTGTCTTCCCTATTAAAGTCTATGTGATATTCCTCGGTGAAGTCTGGAGGAGGATGTTATATCCCTGCATCTGTATTGGTTTATTGCTATCAGATTATATTTTGATTATTTTCATATTATTTTCTTATGAAATTTTCACCCTGGATGAGATTTAGCAAAGTGTTGACTTTATCCAAGCTGGTTTTGTCTAAGTTATTCCCAGTACTGTATGTCTGTTTTGTCAGCATATACATGATAACATTCATACATTCATACATACATCACACATAACTGAATTAAAGTTCATTGCTCATTTGCATTGATTGATGTTTTTGTTGGCATATTACCCTATTTTGCAGAGTTATGTTACCCTCTCTCCAATAGAGTGTCAACCTTAAGAAGAAAGTGCATATTCTTTCAATTTCCCCATTGAGTTATCCATCAGGGAAGAATTATGCTTTAGCCTTCCTTTTTATCCCATTATCTGAATGGAATGTAGTTCCCTTTAGAGTTTATTTCTCATTAGGTGTTGTCTTGGTTGACTGTTTCACTCCAGTTTATTTCTGGTTTGAAATTATGGTCCTTGGCGACGTTATTATTATGTTTTCTACAAACTTTGAGCCCTAGTTTATGCATGTGCATTTTATTTTGCATGAGAAGACTTTATCTCCTCAGCAGGACTATGTTGGCATTTCCACGGAGAAGCCAATATTCATTTCCCAACAACTATTGCATTTCCTTCTCGTAACAACAAGTGGCGGTCTCTTTATTTGAGCAACCTGTTCTTCCCCAGTAAGTCTATAATACCAGAGAAAGATTTATTACTCCGATGAATGGTAGTCTCGTCATTATGGGAGATAGTTTGTTATTGAGATTTGTTACTCCGATGAATGGTAGTCTCGTCATTATGGGAGATAGTTCGTTGTTGAGATTTGTTACTCCGATGAATGGTAGTCTCGTCATTACAAGAGATAGTTCATTATTGATATTTGTTACTCCGGTGAATGGTAGTCTCGTCATTATAGGAGATAGTTCGTTGTTGAGATTTGTTGCTCTGATGAATGGTAGTCTCGTCAATATGGGAGATAGTTCGTTGTTGATATTTGTTACTCCGATGAATGTTAGTCTCGTCATTATGGGAGATAGTTTATTGTTGAGACTTGTTACTCTGATTGATGGTAGTCTCGTCATTATGGGAGATAGTTCGTCGTTGATATTCAATTTTCTCTAAAGAGTTCATATGTTTCCAGTTATAAGTACTGATGCTAACCATTTGTTTCCTACCCCAATATTGGTATTTACCGATATTATCTTACCATTTCTTTTTTGCATCTTTCGGGGTGCTAATCTCCTATTCCATGTGAGTCGACTGTACATTTTTTTCTATCTTCTCTATGAGTGGGTAGTTTATAGTTATATGTTGATCATTGTTATCATTTACTTTACTCCTCAATATTTGAGTTGATAATGCTTTACCTCCTCCTTGGGCTTTACCTTAATATAGTTAAGTCTTTTGTTCACCAGTGATTTATTTTCCTGGTCGAATTTTCTTTTGATCCTTTATTTTATTTTTCTTCTTCCCCAGGGGTGTTTTGTGTCACCTTTGGATTTGTTTGTTTGCATGCATAATCATATGCATTGCATGGCATCTTAGGGCCAAAAATAGGGCTTGTTTTATATTTAAGTATCTTCAATTGCATCGACACGAAGATTTTAACCTTCGTATCTCCGAATAGAAGACACTTAAATAAAGGCAGCTATTATACCCCAAATTTTGCCCCTAATATTCCTCAATCATATCAAGATTACACTTGGGTTTGTTTCTTCTCCGTATCTCTAGGTTTGCTCATGAGGGATCACCGAGCACTTTGATTTTTATGTTGTGATCATATATGTCTTGTGTTGATTAACTTTTTAACTAACAAATACAATTAATGTTTGCTCTAAATGATGATACTATAGGTCAGGGCACAACATATTTCATCAGGTTGATTCATAGGTTCACGAGTTTATTTCCATGCCTTCTTCAACAAAGCTTCATTGAGATTCAAGCTTCATTATTGAGGGTTCTTTAAAAGAAATGTCATGACAGGGTCTACTATGATTCATCATGCCAAAATTTTCCAAAGGAAAAAGATGTAAGAATTGATTGAAGAAGTTTGATCTAATTGGACAAGTTCTTGATTCCTTGATCACAAGTGCATAACTCTCTCAAGTCTTAATATTTGGAAGTGGTTATTGTTACTATAGGTTCTTATTATCATCCAAAACAACATCTCTTCACATAGAAAAGTATTTTCACAAGAAAGATTGTCAAAATTGAAAGGGGTTCCCAAGCCATTTTGATGTTCTAAGAGTTAGGGTTTTGGACTTCTAAGGGATATATCTTGTCCATCTTTTGAGATTTTTGAGTTATTCCAAAGACATGCTTTTCCTTAAAGGGTTATCAACAAATCACTTCAAAGGTTTTAAGAAAATTTTGTGTGAAAGATCACTAATGATTGAGGAAGATTACAAGTCCTCTAGATAGGCCATCAAATTCCCTTATGTGACTTCAAAAAGTCATAACTTGATCATTTTTTATCTCCTCGAGTCCATTCTTTTTCCACAATAATCTTAAGAGTGTTAAATTCAACTCTTATTTTATGTGCAAAACTTGAAAATGATTAGAAGATTCCTTAAAAGCTCAAAAGATTATAGGTCACCTTATGGATTTTCACCAAATTCAAAGGATCATAACTTGTCTAACATTTGGAATTTTTGAGTGATACAAGTTTCAAAATACTCTTTAAGAAGTCCGCTTCAAGAAAACATCATTGATCAAAGCAAAATTTTGGAAGAAGACTTTGTTTGGAGTCAAAGCATTTTGGGTCATTTTTGAAGAAAAACTTAGAATTTTTTTATAAGTATAAAAGTCAACACATTTTTTTTTCCTGATTTTGACCAAGCATAACTTCGAGCTCAAGCATCCAAATGATCTCTTTCTTGGCACATTACGAAGAGTGTTACCTCATCTTTCCAATGCATCAAGAATCAAGTCCTAAGGTTCCCTAAATCGTTCACACCATGAGTTCAAAGTCAACTACTTGAAATTTATTTTTTCTCCCAAGTCAGAATTTGAAATCCATAATCCAGCTTCTATACACAAATTTTTCACGCGTTTTTGCTTCTAATCATGTTTAGAAACTATCCAAAAGCATTTAGTATCATGAAACACAAGTTTTGGCTGAGTTTTGATGCTAAGAAAGTCACACATTATTTATGTTTCAGATTCACATGAATTCACTCAATTAATCTCCTATTCACACGCTTAAGCATTTCCTCATCCTCTCCTATAATTAAGATGCAAATTTTGCCTATTTCCACAAGCTTTTGATAGGAAATCGACCTCTGTTCAGATACCACACAAACTCTGAATTTGATATTCTGATTTCTTCCATTCTCACCTCAAAACATTAAAAACTCTATTCAGTTAGCTCCATTGAACTTCTCTGAAGCTAACCATACTCTTACCTTCAAGACTCGTGACCTATTTTGAGCTACAGAAGTCCAGTTTCAGAGAAACTTTCTGCTACTTTGTTCAGGTAGATTTCTTAGTCAAATCAATCTAAATAAAAGACTAATCCAATCTCCTCATCCTCTTGATTCTCATGCTTCTTAAAATTTGTGATTTCATTGAGATTTGAGTGAGATATTCCAGAATTTCGTGCTCGCTATTATTTATGGTTTTTCTCAATTCAAGTTTTGCTCAGTTTATATAAATTTGGCACGAGGGTACTGTAGCGGTAGAAATGTTTAAGACTAAGTCATTGGATTGACTAGACTTTTACAGATCAAAATAAAAATTGCCACCGTGCTTTATTGTTTCCAAAGGAATGGGAAAAGAATGAATAACCCAAAAAGAGGGGGAAAGATTCAAGGTAAGGGGGTTGGTTATGCAATTATGAACAACAACTGGAGTAGTAGATACGAGAACAGTCGGAGCTTCAGTAGTTTCCATTTTTGGTTGAGGTTGAGCACTCGGTGGCTGATTCTGAGCAGCCACCAGAGCTTCCATCAGAGTAGTCAGATTGTCCATGCCGGACTTCAAAGTAGAAACTTCCTCGCGCAGCTCGCGACTCTCTTGTTCTAAGTTGTCCATCTTCTTTTTGAAATTAGCCCGAGTGTTGTAGTGATGAGTCAGCTTGCTGAACAAAGTAAAGAAGCTTGGTAAGACACCTGGATATGCATATCAAATGTAAGAAATATGTGCAATATGATGCATGATATGCAACGCACATGATTATTTTTAATTTGTTATTTAATATCTCAAGGGATTCATAGATTTATAGACAGATTGCAAACATCAAAGGAATATTGAATTTTTTTATTATAATAACTCCAAAATGGATTACAAGTTTCAATGATCCCAAGTAAAAGATGAAAATAAAATCTAAAACCATGAGAAATAGAACTGATGGAGATCACTCTATACGCTGACGCTTCCCTGTGAGCCTGGCAATCTGAGCCTTCAACCTCTGGTTTTCCTCCACATATCCGGTGGCAACCTCCTTCCAATCATCTGAGTAATCAACACCTGATTGAGGCTTAGGATAAAATAAATCCCCTTGCCTCTCTATAGACTCTACCGCTCGACTCTCAAGGATCTCAATCAAGTCATCTTTCTCCTTCAAATATGCTCTATAGGAACTCTCTAAAGTTTGGAACTTGTTCTTCTAAGCATCCTTTTCCTGTCGCATCCTAACCAAAGCAAGTTGCAGCTCTTCTAGATCATCTAATAAGGGAGGAGTGGTATTCACAAATAGATCAGGCATGGGTGTCTTCCGGGTATACGACATCTTTAATTGAATAACTTTCGATCGGACCCACTGAAGATATGGATCCAAAGAAATAACACCCCTAGGTCCCAAATCCTTCATACTATTCTTATGAATGTGATGCCAGGCCTTCGCAATCTGCTCCCTAGCTTCTCTATAGTCTTCTCCTTCCTTCATAAAGAAACTACTCAAATGAATACTATTTGGTTTATCCCTCATCGGATAACCAAGCTGTCGCCGTGCAAGAACAAGGTTATAGTTAATTCCTCCCTTTGTACCAAGAAGAGATACATTGGGGAAACTACCACAACTGTCAATAATCTTTATATCCTGGTAAGCTCAATGATACCAATCAATATCCGAGTGAGTAAGTTCCATGATCTTAGGAGCCCAACGGGGTTCCTTCTTGACATTCCAAAAAGCATCAGACTGAGGCATATGAGAGATAAACCACCGGTATAACAGAGGCGTGCAACAGATAATCATCCCCCATGATAAGAATTCCGAAGATGAATAGAGTAATAAGCATCACCCAACAATGTAGGAACTGGGTTTCCAATCATGAAGATCCTGATAGCATTAATGTCAACAAACTTGTCCACGTTAGGAAATAAGAACAACCCGTAAGCAAGTAGAGAAAAGATGGCCTCAAAAGAAACTGTACTCTTCATTTTGGCAAAGTAACGAGCTTTCTCCAGTAAGAACTGAGCTGGTAATCCTCTAACCCCTCCTTTAGTAGTCATATGGGATTCCATCTCAGTTTTCCCCAGATGAATCAAAGCAGCAATCTCATGTGGCTTTGGCTCACCCTCCAAACCGGTGAAAGGAACACGATCGGTAACAGGTAAATCCAATAGATAAGAATACTCCTCCAGTGTAGGCATCAACTGATAGTCGGGAAAAGTAAAGCAATGATACATCAGATCATAGAACTGGACCAAGGCCGAGAGAATACCCTCCTTCATCTTCAGCTTCATGAGAGGAATAATGGATCCATATTTCTTCCGAAAGTCTGGAGAACACCCGATCTCAGGAATTAGATTGATCGACTCATCTATCTTGGGATCCTTAAAACTGTATTTCCCGGTCTTTCTCTTTCCAGAATCCATGGTTAGAAAGTACCTGAGATATTCACAAATAGTCAACCTTTAAATCCCTTAAAATATGGTTTCTTCAAAATATGCTTATGAGTGCATAAATGCATGATGCAACAATCACATACAAGATCACACATATAGGGTTCATAGGTTCAATGTCACGAGCATGGGGTCGAAGGTACTACTCATAAGGTGTTAGTCTAAAAGTTATCACCTGCCGAACAAGGTTCTAGAGGTTCCCAGAGTCTACATCCTTCCTTCGGATTTTACCAACTTCCTGATTAACTCGGTAATTAGTAATATTCTCAAGAAATACTCGCCCGAGCATTGTATCGTGTGACAACTATTTCCGGATTACTCCTTCATAGCTTCCGCACTACACCTAAAAGGCTAAGATGGGTTTGGTATTCTACGGTCCTCAGTTTCAGCAGACTCCCAGGTCGAAAGCAATACGTCTTCTCGATTACTCGGTAAACGACACTACAGTCAAAGGGGCCTCCACTGAGTGGGGGATCTCATGCCTCCTTTTTTGGGATTACTCCCTCAAAGTTAACATGACTATACTGCCCGTCCTATCTTAAAGTTTGCCCAAGTCCGGGTATAGGACTTATGAGTAATCACCAAGCACCCTGAAAACCAGGAAAATCCACACAAACATACATATAACATATACCACATAAACAACAATAGCACATATACAAATATAAACAAAGATAGGTTTAACCCACTTAGGGATGGACCAGCAAGAGGTCAATCTCTTCCCCAGTGAAGTCGGCATTTTTCTGTAGCGGTAGAAATGTTTAAGACTAAGCCATTGGATTGACTAGACTTTTACAGATCAAAATAAAAATCGCCACCGCGCTTTATTGTTTCCAAAGGAATGGGAAAAGAGTGAATAACCCAAAAAGAGGGGGAAAGATTCAAGGTAAGGGGGTTGGTTATTCAAAGGGATGGTATTAACACCCTAAACATCTACGGTACTCTGCAGGGACCTCTTTGTAAAATATGTATATTTTGGCTATAAAATGTTGTATGCAAAATAGATGATGGAGGTGAGAAAAAGAAATATATTTTTTATGATTTTTGCACCCTCCGCGGTTGCGAACCTTTAGTGCCTACGTATCACCTTTCATGCAATAGGGGATCAGGGTACACGTAGCTCCTCTTTTAAATTTTTTAAAACACAAGTGTGTTGGTTAATTTTATGAGATAAAACATCATCGTCATTGTCCGTGTGGAAAACATACCTACTACCTACAATTATGAGAAAGGAGAATTTGCATCATCTCAAAGTGGAGGATATGGCTTGGATTTTAAAATCAACAATGCCTCACTCAACACCCAAGTGGAAAATATCTCTCTTCGTTACATATTATAGAAGTATAGTTGTTTGCATCACTACAAGGATTGACAAGAGTTCAATCTTTTGAGAAAAGTTTAAAGATAAAATCCAAAATGGCAAGATGGTTTGGAATGAGATTGATTGACTTTTAGTCTTCTCACAAAAATGTCAAGGTATTATTAAGTTGATTGGGGTTTATTTATGAAAATGTTTTGAAAATGCATGGACATAAGTCCAAGTTTATTATGAAAATGGTTCAAGTTAAAAAACAAGAAGAGTTCTCAAAAGGAGGAAGAAGATTTTTGAAATTAAAGAAGATGGGAGTAGAAGAAGGGACTATCCTAAAGCATAAGGTAAAAGCTAGGGATAAGATCCATCTAACCAACAAGAAGCCAAAACTTGATATTATGAGCCAAGATAGAATTCCAATTCCTTGGATTGAAACCAATCAGGCAAAGAAATACCAGACCTCTTGAGAGAACCAAACTTCAAGTGTGTTAAGTACTCACAAAATTTGGGCAGAGTAACGACTGTATACGGGTGAATTCCAGATCACAAACAAAGAGTGTAATCACAAAAAACCTGCACACAAAAACAAACAAGCAACCCAATGTCTTGAGGTAAACCTCAAGAACTCCAGATAAAATAATTAGATAAGAGCACAAGGTCTCCAAAATAGGCCAAAGTTTCTAATCCTAAGTCCAAGAAAAGTCCCATGCTCCATAATGCCAATGATAGTAACCAAATAATCCAAGTACCATTAAAGATTTTTTAGGGTTTATGTTGATTATTAAGTATCTTAAGAAAGGAAAAGAAAAGCTCAAGTGACCAAAGTAAAAATGACAAGAAATTAAATTCTCAAATGAGCAAAGATGAAAATGGCATGAAATATAAATGCTAAAAGTAAATGGTACATAAAGCATAAAAAAGAATAAAAGCATAAAGTAAGACAAGTCAATAATTAGTAGTTAGTTGGATGACCATCTTGAAGCTTGCATTTGGAACTCATTAGAGGATTGGTAGAACCAAAGCCTCCACACAACAAGTTACATTTGCTTTTTGTCAAGTATATCATCCATTTGGAATTCTCACAAGTGCCATTTAATGATCAACGATGTTTAAGTGATTCGCGTTGACCAAATGTGTTGTAGATCCATTAGAGGATTGGTAGAACCAAAGCCTCCACACAATGAATCTCAAAGTTATTGGATCAAAGAGATCAAATTAACATACTTGGGCTTGCAAACATAAGTTTGGGCCACGAATGATCATTTATTTGAATTGGGACAAAATTTAGCGCTATGTTAAGCAATCGTAAGTGGACTTATATAGAAGTTGCACCTATTTTGAGGCCGGCCAATAGCAATCTATGCACTATTTGTTTTAAGACATGATATAAAGATCACGCTCCAACAACATTTAGTGCAACAAGAAGGGGATGAGATGAAGAGGGATGAGAGAGAATATACAAACCACTTTTGAATTAAATTTAATCAAACTATTATTAAAATTATTCATCCATTTTTGTGGAGTTAGACTCAACACCATGGATTCAATGATGTTAATAAAGTTCATGATCCAAAATTTAACCCAAAATCAGTCAGAAAATAGTCACAAAATAATATCACATTTTAATATATACAAAAGGGGTTAAAAATAATATTTAAAAATAGAAAATAAATAGAAAAATATCAACTATGTTCGAATTAATCAAGAAATAAAAAGTAAGACCATAAAAAATCAGAAAAGGGCTCAAATAATTTTACAAATTTTTTGGTAATTTTTTAAAGTCAGAAACTATTTTTAAAATTAAAATAAATGGGTAAAATAAACAAAAAATGATAAAAAATAGTAAAGTCAGAAACAAGAATAAAATAAGGTCACCAATATTTGTCCCAATATCATTGGATCATTCCTTAATTGTTTTCCAGAATTTAAAAATGTATAAAAGTATTTTTAAACATTTAAAACAAATCAAATAAAGTGTAAATTTATAAAAAATACCTAAACACAAAATTAAATTGTGAAAAAATGAAAATCAGAAAGAGAATAATCAAAAATATTTTTTATAATTTTTTTAGATTTTTTTGGACTGAAAATGAATTTTCTATGATTTTTTGAAATCTAAAACAATTAAAATATAAAAATCAGAAAAAGAAAATAAAAGTAAAATATGTGGACCATTGGAAGAGAGTCAAAACGCGTTAGTAATCAAATCCAAGGGATCTGGCGCACTGTGCATATCATGGTCATTAGTGAATAATGTAAATAATCATTAATTAAATCAGATTTAAAAAAAACAGATGGCGCACCTTCATTGGTTAGAAGATGACACGTTGGTCATCTTCAACCTCCAGCCAACACAAATTGCAGGTCTCTCAAACTGTAAATTCAGAAGCTCAGACCTATGGCATTCGCTTCGTCTCTTCAAGCCGAAGACAACCACACCCTCGCCCCAAATTTATATAAACTGTAGCTCAAGCAATTTGGAAGGAAAGTTTTGAAAAGGGATTGGAAATTTCATGGTCAAAATGTATTTCCAGAAAGAGGTAAGTGTTGTGACTAGAACCAGGGAAATGAGAGCATCACAATGATATCAAAGTTTTGAAGAATTGATGAAGGAATCTACCTATTGAAGTTGAGTTGCAGAGCTCTGAAACTGGGCTTCTATGGAGAAGTATAGGGCACGATTCTCAAATGTAATTATATGGTTAGCTTCAGGGAAGATCAAGGAAGGTGAATTGATGGAAAAATTAAATTGAAAAAGGCTCTAGAATGGATTTTGAAGTTATTGAATTCTGAGTTATGAAACAAGTTTGGCAGGGTGATTCTGGCTATCCAAGCTTGAGAAAGTGAATGAGATTGTTCATGTATTTATAGGAGAAGCAAATGGGATCAAAAGGAAGAGTGAATGATGCGTTTTGGATGGAATTTGTGCAAACCTGATGCACGAGTGAAGTGTGATATAAACTTCACCAAAACTCATCCAATTCTTGCGTTTTGATGCGCTAATCCACTTGGGAAAGTTGGCTAATCGTGTTTGGACCCAAAACACATGCTAATTTGAGGTTTAGAGGTTGTAACATGAATTTCAAATTCTGACTTGCAATGAAACTTCAATTCCAAGTTAACACTTTTGAAGCAATGACATTCTCAACTCAAGAGGTCTTAAGGCATGATTCTTGATGCTTTAGAAAGACGAGGTTACAAGCTTTGTAATGGAAGAAGAATAGAGTTAAATGGATGCTTGAGCTGAAAGTTATATTTATTCAAAGTTGAAGAAAAAAGGTTGACTTTCCATACTTAGAAATATTTCAAATTCTTCTTCAAAAATGACCTATAATGTCTTGCATCCAAACATGGCTTTCCACTTGGAATTTGTTCTTGACCAAAAAAGATGGCATGAATTAGATCAATTGAATGACATTTTGAAACTTGAATCCTTCAAAATCTCCAAAATTTGAGAGAGTTATGAATTGTTGAAGTTGGCAAAAAATCATGAAATGACCTATAATCTTTTGTATCCTGAAGGAAACTTCCATCCATTTTCTCACTTTGCACATAAAAGAAAGCATAAAATTCACATCTTCAAGATCATTATAGAAAAACAATGGACTCAAGGGGATAAAAATTGACCAAGTTATGACCATTTGAAGTCACACATGGAAACTTGGGGATTCATCTGGAGGACTTGTAATCTTTCTTCCTCATCAAGTCTCTTCCTCATGAAAACTCCTTGGAACTTTTGAAGTGATTTGTTAATAACCATTTTAAGAGAAGGATGTATTTGTAATCACTCAAAAATAACAAACGATGAGCAAGATATATTCCTTTGAAATTCAAAACCCTAGCTCCTAGATCAAGAAAAATGCCTTGAGGAACTTTGACAAGCTTGAACAAACTTCTTGTACCAACATTCTTGCTTTGTGAATATAAGTTGTTGAGGATGATAATGAGAACTCATAGCCACCAAAACCACTTCCATATCTTGAAAATTGAGAGAAATATGCTCTTGTGACCAATAGGAACAAGGCCTTGTCCAAACATGACAACTTCTCCAATCAAACCCCTTGTACTTTTCAACCAAATTTGATAATCTTGGAATGTGGTGAACCAAAATAACCTTGCCATGCCATTTATTCCAAAACAAATCCAATGATGAGGTTTTAACTTCTCAAGCTTTATTGACTAGGGCATGGAAATAAACTCATGAACCCATGGGGGGGGGGGGGGGGGGGGAACTTGTTGAATCTCATGGACTTTACCTACATGGATAACAAGCAAGACAAACCAACATTGCACTTTATTTAATTAAAATAAGAAATCAAGACAAAAATATTCATGATCACAAAATAAAATAAGTCAAGGTGCTTGGTAATTCCTCAAAAGGGCAAAGCTAAATGTAGGGAGGGGAACCAAGAATTCTAGTGTGATCTTGTTGTGAATGAATCAACATGGTATGATGAAGGGATCTTAGGGGGAAAAATTGGGGTACAACAGGTACCATTAGAATCTTCTTGAAGAGACGAATCTAATGGTACCAATCTGGTTCTCTAATTTTATAGTTTGAGGAACTCCAATCTAGGGCGTCTAGAGGTTGAAGATGACCTACGTGTCGTGCTTCAACCAATGATGGCGTGACATGTAATTTTTTGAATCCTATCCAGTGTGTTTGCTTTATCATACACGCGCTATGAGAGTCCTTGGATCTGATTACTTCCATTAGTCAGACTCCATCCAACGCGCCCGAATTTTAGTTGTTTTTAATTATTAAAAGGTGATCCGGTGCAATTTTCAAAGTTATCCATGATACGAACAACATGCCTGATTCTTTGGATCTGATTACTGGCACGTTTTGACTCTCATCCAAAGATCCATATTTTTTTAAACTTTATTTTATTTTCTGTTTTTTACATCAAACTTCAAAAAATCATAGAAAATTCATTTCTAACTCAATAATTATGAAAAAAATTCACAAAAATATTTTTAAATATTCTCTTTCTAATTTTTATTTTTCATGATTTTATTTTCAGATTTGATATTTTTTGTAATTTTTCCTTTATTTTAAATTATTTCTAATTGTTTAAAAATACTTTTTGGTATTTTTAAATTCTAAAAAAATTCATCAAGATCATTTTCTTTATTCTGACTTTCAGAAATTTTTTCTAGAATTTTATTTTGATTTTTACTATTTTTGATCTTTTTTTCACTTACATGAATGATTTTAAATAATTTAAAAATACGTTTCTGTTTTAAAAAATTGTTTAAAAATTTGTAAAAATACTTGAGATCATCTCTGACTTCTCTATGTTTTCTTTAAATTTTTATTTGATACTTTGAACATAGTTTTTTATTTTGCCTTTTATTTCACTTAAAAACAATTTAAAAATCATTTTCTTTATTTATTTTCTTTATTAAATGCAATTTTATTTTTGAATATATTCTGGTCATGTGATTTTTTGATCATGAGCTTCATTAACATCATTGGATCTTGGGTGTTAAGTTTAACTCCACCAAAATGGATGAATGAGTTTAATGATAGTTTGATTAAAGTCTTTGATTCAAATATTTGCCCTCCCTCTTCATCTTATCCCTTTCTCATTTGTGCTACATATTGTTAGAGGATGATCTACATATAATTTCTCGAAACATATGGTACATAGATTGCGATTGACCGACCTCAAAATAGGTGCGACTTCTATATAAGTCCACTTACGATTGCTTAACAAAGCGCTAAATTTTATCCCGATTCGAGAAATTATCATTCGTGGCACAAACTTATGTTTGCAAGCCCAAGTATGTTTAATTTGAAACCTTTGATCCAATAACCTTGAGGTTCATTGTTAGGAGGATTTAGTCTTATTAAACCTCTAATGAACCCTCATAAATTTTGGTCTAAATGAATCATTTAAACATCGTTGATCATTTGTTGTTGCCTCGAGAATTTGAAATGAATGATATACTTGACAAAAAGCAAATGCAACTTGTTATTGAGAAGCTTTGATTTTATCAATCTTCTAATGAGTTTTCAAATGCAAGTTTCAAGATGGTCATTAAACTAAACTCTAATTTCTAACTCACCAACAATTGCCTTTTATCTTATGCTTTTACTTTACGTCTTTACTTTTATGCACCATTTATTTTAGCATTTACATTTCATGCTATTTTCATCTTTGCCCACTTGAGCATTTATCTTTATGTCATTTTGTTTTGCTCACTTGAGCCTTTGATTTTCTTTTTGAAGAAACTTAATAATCAACTTGAACAATAAAAACCGTTAAGGTTACTTGGACTATTTGGTTTCTATCCTTGGCATTATGGAATAGTGGACTTCTTGGACCTAGGATTAGAAGCCTTGATACCCTTGAGACCTTGTGACTTCTGTTGTTATTTTGTCTGGAGTTCTTGGGGTTTACCCCAAGACATTAGGTTGATTTTCTTTATGTGCAGGTTATTCTGATTATGTGCTTTGTCTGTGATGGGGGAATTTCTCTGAATACAACTGGTACTCTGCCCAATTTTTATGAAGACTTAATGCATTCAAAGCTTGGTATTCTTAAGAGGTTTAATATATTTGCTTGTTTGGTTTCAATCTAAGGGATAGGAATTCTACATTGATTCATTGTGTCAAGTGTTTGTTTCTTATTGGTTAGATGGTTCTTTTCCCTAGCTTTTACCTCATGCTTTAGGATAGTCCCTTCATCTCCTCCCATCTTCTTTAATTTCAAAAATCTTCCCCCTCCTTTTAAAAATTATTTTTGTTTTTTAAACTTGAACCACTTTCACAATAAACTTGGATTTAGGTCCATGCCTTTTCAAAAATTTTTTCTCAATTAAACTTTAAACAATTTAATCATACTTTGACATTTTTTGTGAGAAGACTAAAAGTAAATCAATCTCATTCAAACCATTTTTCCATTTCTCTTTTTACTTAAACTTTTCTCAAAAGATTAGACTCTTGCCAATCCTTGTAGTGATGTGAACTAGTATACTTCTATGATATGTAGTGAAGTGAGACATTTTCCACTTGGGTGTTGAGTGAGGCTTTGTTTATTTTAAAATCTAAGCCATATACTCCAATTTGAGATGACACAAATTCTCCTTTCTCATAATCATGGGTAGTAAGTATGTTTTCCACTCGGATACGACGATAATATCTCATCTCTTAAAATTAACCAACACACTTGTGTTTTAAAATTTTTAAAGGTGAACTACGAGTACCCCGATTTCCTATTGCACAAAAGGTGGTATGTAGGCAATAAAGGTTCGCAACCGCGGCGGGTGAAAAAATTGTAAAAAATATTTCTTTTCTCATCTCCACCATCTATTTTTATATACAACACTTATAGTCAAAATACACAAATTTTCAAAGAGGTTCCCGCGGAGTACTGTAGATGTTTAGGGTGCTAATACCATCCCTTTGCATAACTAGCCTTCATACCTATATTCTCCCCCCTCTTTTTGGGTTATTCTCTCTTTTCCCATTCCTTTGGAAAAAATAAAGCGCGGTGGAGATTTTTATTTAATCTGTGCGAGTCAAGTCAATCCAATTGATTAGTTTCAACATTTCTACCACTACACATATGATCCAAAATCAAGGCCAGTCCTTGTCCCAACAATATAAATGAATTTTTCCAACCCTGTAGCAATTAGAGGTATGGTTTGTGGGAACCCAATTTGCATCCCCAATTGTGTGAAGCACAACATACTTCACACTTTACATGCTAGCTGACAACTTCCCATTCCTTGGCCATTGTTTCACTTGTTTGGAAATGATCTCTTTGCAAATATAATTGTCAATCACCTCCACTTCAGCTTCAAACAGTTTAGACAATACACGTCCATAAGGAACATATGATTTTTGAGAGTTTCTAGATGATAGGATTGATAGCTTCAGATGGTTAAATGTTATTGCAGAAAGATGAATTGGGATACTTTTGCGAAGGCAATAAAGAAGACACATATCCATAAGAATTTTTTTTATCAATATCTTCTCCTCTGGGATGAAGATTGTTTAACAAGAACTGAAACCAGATTTTTGCAAGTGGTTTCAAATGATCTGAATTAAGGGGCTCATATTAAATGAAGATTTAGGAACATTTGGAAACATGTCAACATTAATGCAGGAGTTGGGTAAAGGTGGACTCTGGATGGCTTCATCAATGGAGGAGCGAGTGATGATAATGGGAACACCAAAGATACATGAATGAATGGAGTTTTCATCATGATTGAAAAAACCATGAAGCCATAAATTCTTTAAGAGAATAGGATAAATAGGACCTCTCAGCATTGTTGCATACCCAAACCATCCTTGATTTTCAATAAGCCCGTTGATAAAACCACCATCGAATACATAGTTAGGTCTTTTCTCTTTGATTGTCTCGAGAAGATTTTCATCTCCTTGAAAGGTTCTAACAACCATGATGCGCAGACAAGCTTGACGAGAATAGATAGTAGAAGATGATACAAGGATTAGAACTTGATGAATGGCTATGGATGAGAAGAGATATAAATAGTCAATCACGCAGTTCTCAAGGTAACACAATTGAAACACTCGAATGACGTCATAGAATGCTAAAAGAAGGAAATGAAAAGAGAAGTAGATCAAACATTAAGATGAAAGAACATGAAATCATTTAATTGGAACATGAAAGGGAATATCAGACAAAAGCATAGGGGTATGATATGAAACGAGTGTTCCCAAGACATAATGGAGAGGAGTAGTTAATAAATGTAATCGTGATGAATCAATTTAAAGAAAAATAACTGCTCGTGCATAACCTAGGTAGAGTGTGATAGCTAAGTCTATTTAGGTAATGTGTTTGATATTCTTAGCATCTGGAAAGCCACAAATATTTCCATCTGATCAGGAACATTTCTGACTGAAACATCTTCTGACGATTGAGATAAAACAAATTAGAAGCCTTTTGTTTAAGTAAGAACTTTATCCCTTAAGACTATGACTAAAAAACATTTGATTCTAATGACATCTTACTCTGGACATAAATCCATTTTTAGATTTTTTTAGAATAAACATAAATCTATCTTCAGTTAAGGGTTTTGTAAAAATATCAGCCCACTAATGGTCTGTATATATGAATTCCAAAGATAAGATCCCTTTCTGAACACAGTCTCTAATAAAACGATGTTTGATTTATATGTGTTTAGCCCTAGAGTGTGGGATAGGATTCTTAGCAGCAATATTGTCATAGAAGATAAGAATGTTACTCTCATAAATCTGATAATCTTCCAGTTGATTCTTTATCTATAACATCTGAGTACTACAGTGCTACTGAGATGTATTCTGCTTCTGCTGTTGAAAAAGTAATTGTTAATTGCCTCTTGCTTGACCACGAGATTAGATTCTTGCCTAAAAACTAACAGTTTCTAGAAGTAATCTTCCTCTCTAGTCGATCTCCAGCGTAGTCTGCATCACAGAAACCAGAAAGAGAATACTCTGATATTTTCTCATACATCAAGCCAAGATTAGATGTTCCTTTTAGATACCTTAGAATTCTGTTAATAATAGTTAAATGAGAATTCCTAAGATCAGATTGGAATCTAGCGCAAAGATGAGCACCGAATAAAATATCAGGTCTAGATGCAGTCAGATACATAAGAGAGCCTATCATACCTCGATAAAGCTTCTGACAAACCTTTCCACTTACATCTTCTTTCTCCAAAATACATGTTGGATGCATTGAAGTCTTTGCTACAATGCATCATGTCATATTAAATTTCTTCATAAGTTCTTTGGTGTACTTACTTTGATGAGTGTAAGTAGCTTCTGGTTTTTGATCAATCTGGATTCCCAGAAAGAACTCTAGTTCTCCCATCATGCTCATTTCAAATTCAACCTGCATTAGCTTAGAGAATTCCTCACAGGGAGATGGGTTAGAAGATCCAAAAATAATATCATCAACATAAATTTGAACAATTAGAATATCATTTTTGAAAGTTTTGTAGAAGAGTGTGGTGTCAACCTTTCCTCTAGTAAATTTATTTTCTAGAAGAAAATTACTCAATCTGTCATACCAAGCTCTGGGAGCTTATTTAAGCCATAAAAAAAATTCTTTAGTTAAAAAAAAACTGATTTCTCAGAGTTTTCAAAGACATGAGGTTGTTTGGCATACACTTCTTCTGAAATATAACCATTCAGAAATGCACTCTTAACATCCATATGATAAAGGATAATGCTATGATTTACAGAAAAAGAAACTAACAGACAAATAACTTCTAACCTGGCGACTGGTGCAAAGGTTTCTTTATAGTATATCCCTTCTTGTTGACTATAACCTTGTGCAACCAGTCGTGCGTTGTTTCTGACAAATTCACCCTTCTCATTAAGCTTGTTTATAAACACCCATTTGGTTCCAATGACGTGGGCACCTTTAGGTTTTTGAACAAGATCCCATACATCGTTCTTAGAGAATTGGTTCAGTTCTTTTTCCATAGCTAGAACCCAATATTTATCTAGAAGAGCTTCTTCAATAGATGTAGTTTTTATTAAAGGAACTAAACCTAGAAGCACTTCATCAAAAGGTTTGAGAGTTGATCTTGTTCTGACTGAAGTATCTTTACTTCCAAGGATGAGATTTTCAGGATGAGAGGATGTGATTCTGTTCTTCCTTGGTTGAGGTTGATTAGAAAGACTATAAAAATATTAGAAGAGGGAGCTTATAATTATTTATCTTCTTGAATCTTCTTCTTTAGTTCAGCGAACATTATGGTTATATCTGCAAGCTTTTCACACAGATTTGACTTTTCATAGTCAATATTTTCATCAAATTTGACACGGATTGATTCCTCTATGATTTGTGTTTCTGTGTTATAGATTCTGAAGCCAATCGTTCCAGAATCGATGATCTTTCCCTTCTGTTTGCCTTTGAAACCAACAATGCCTCCAAACTTAAGTTCCAAATCTTGGAACATATGCCTTTCGCCCGTCATATGTTTCAGGCATCCATTTTCCCGATGTCATAATTGGTGTTTCAGTTGCACCATCAAGAACGTCTACACCATAGATTATCTGATCTTTGGGTACCCAATTTCTGGGTGCTCTTTTGTTAGAAGTTCCAGAGGTTCTGACACCTTTGGACTTATGTGCAACAGGTTAATCATGTGAAATTTGTGCATGATACTTTTGTTTAAAAGTTTCCTTCTGTGTTTGTGTTTATGCTACAGTAATATCAGGACTTTCTTGTTTTGGACATTTCAAATCCATGTCAGCAAGCACAAAATGTTCACAAAGAGGTTTTGGTTTGACAATCAGAGTCTCATCAATTTTCTTTGATGGCCCTGAATATCCCAAGCCTCTGCTTCCATTTCTACTAACACCATAGATCACTGAAGCCATTTTTCTTCTATCTATGCTTTTAGCAAGGAAGTGTTGAAAATCTCTATCGTATCTTATTACTATGTCAGTAACAGACGTGTTAGAAAAAATTTCTTCTTCTAATCTAGACACTTTACTTTTCATAGCAATGTTTGATTTTTCTAAAACAAACAGTTTTTCATTTAAGTTAGAAATGTTTTGCTCATCTATAGTAGTGTTCTCAGAAGTAGCTACAAAACGTTTTTTTTTCAAGATTTTGTGTTTACTAAGAAGAATTTGATATCTTTTCATTAATTCAGATAAACCAATTTCAAGTTCAGAACAAGATAAGGAATAAAGTACCTCTTTGTCGTCATCAAAGTATGACTCATAGTTAAGTGTCAATTCATCTTCTGATGCTGCTTCCTTCTTACTGGTTCTGACCATGAATGCCATGTTTGCATGTTCTTCATCAGAATCTTCATCTTCTGATTCTGAATCACTCCATGTTGTCATGAGACCCTTCTTAGCTTTGTAATTCTTATCTTTCTTAAGCTTTTGACAATCATTTTTGTAATGTCCAAGATCGTTGCATTCAAAGCAAGTAAATTCTTTTCCATAAGCATTCCTCTGTTAGGAAGTGGACTCACCTCTTCCACATGTTCTTTGTTGACCTCTGAACTTGCTATGTCTGTGTTTCTATATTTGACTTATTCTTCTAGATATCAGAGAGAGTTCATCATTATCTGAATCTTCTTCAGATTCTTCCTTAGCTTGATAAGCCTTGTTTTTCCCAGAAGTAGACTTTAGAGCAATTGATTTTACCCTCTTCTGAGGTTCATCTTGTTTCATCTCTATTTCATGACTTCTTAAAGAGCTAATAAGCTCCTCAAGAGAGGTGTTGCTTAGATCCTTTGCCAATTTTAAAGCAGTTACCATTAGTCTTTATTTTACAGGCAGAATTTTGATAATCTCTTTAACATGATCTGCGATGGAGTAACCTTTATTTTGAACCTTAAGTCCTGCAACAAGAGTATGAAATCTTGAAAACATCATTTCCATAGATTCTTCGTCTTCCATCTTGAAGGCTTCATATTTTTGAATCAAGGCCAGAGCCTTGATTTCTTTTACTTGTGCATTGCCTTCATGCATCATCTGAAGAGAATCAAAGATATACTTTGCAGTCTCTCTGTGATACGGTGGGAGAACTGACTTGAGGGTTTTGCGTTTTATTGCAAATGTTGCGGTTAGCAAGAGTAGCCACCGACTTTTCTTTTATCCAAAAGGAAAGGTGAAAAAGCACAGGAAAGACCTTTGAGATTGTTTCTTGAGTTCGGGGGGTAGATTATGAAAAGGGAAGGTATTAGCACCCTTTTCATCCATGGTTTTCCATGGGCTCTTAGTTACTTTCTAGATCACTTGCTTTTGTTTGAAATTATGCTTTGTGTGGTTTTTGAAAGTATTTTGTAAAGAGGCCATTATTTAGGCAATCTTTGTAATGATTCTTGTTTGTAAGAATGTATACAAAGACGTTTGATCTTTTGAAAATGTTTTCAATGTTTGTAAGATGTTTGAAAATAAGTGTGACTTGTTTTTGAAAATAGCAAGGATGTTTGTTTGAAATTGAGAAAGTAATTAGGAGTATCTACCTACTCAAATGTCTTTCTTGTTCATTTTCTTTTCCTTTGACATTGTTGTCTTACCATTGATTTGGTAAGCAACTCTATCTTTGGATGTTAACGGGATGGGCATGGGTCATCGTATAACCATGATTAGCAATGTTGCAAGGTATCTTAGCATTATTTTTGACGGACTAAGATCATTTGTGAGGCAACTTAGATAGCGTCATCGAGGGACTATGATCTTGTATTTGTTTGTTTTTGCTAAGATACCTCACATGCGTAATATGGCCATTTTGTAAGGCAACCAAGTGGGATAACCCTAGGGGTGCTTGTGTGCAAGTGTGTTATTTTCATGCTTGATTTTGTCTTGGATTAGGGTTTGCTATTTGGTTGATTTTATTCTTTCCATACAAACCCTAATTACTAGCATGTTATGTAAAAGCGATAAATTGCGAAATTTAAAATTACTATGCTATTACAATACTTGTGGGAGGGGGGTATACAATTTGTGAATGGGGATTGCAATAATATAAACCTAATTAATCTATTACAACCCAATTGAATAAGTACAAATAACTGAATAAATGTATAAAGTACAAATGCAAATGGAAAGAAATGATTTTTGTGTTTGGATTTTTATATGAAAGAGGTTTTAATCTAAACCTAATTAGAGAAAAAAAATTAAATCAAAATTAAATTAACTTAAATTAATTAAGAAAATATTTTTTTTGAATAAAACCCTAATTCTATTTAGTTGATTAAAAGAAAATAAGTTTAAAGAAAAATTATTTTTGTATTTTTGTCTTGAGAATAATATATGATGTTGTGAAATATTTTTGGCCTTTTTTATATTAAAATAAATATATTTAAATAAATAGTAACCTAGTTTTAATTTAATTTACAAGGTAATTAGTAAATGTAAATAAAGTATAATGAATAAAAAGAATTTTTTGTGTGGAAAAAATATTTAAATTATATCAAACATAAATCTACTATTTTTATATTTTTTATGATTTTTTTTGGTATTTTTAGAAAATATATTTAAAAATAAAAATGAAGTAAATAAGTAAATAAAAATGATAGGGCCAAGGGGTGCCAAAAGTAAGCAAGGAGGTGAGCTAGCAAATAAAAAAAAATAATGCCAGGCCCAAAGGGCCCAGCGCCTGCAAAAAAACGTTAGAGGATCAGAAAATATGAAAAAAAATACAAAAGGGGGTTCACATTGGTTTGAACCCTCTCCCTTTAGGTAAGAAGTGACTTAGTACGTGCGCTTGCCACTGAGGTGGTTGTGTCATCCGATCATACAACCAAACCATAAATATATAAAATAAAGCGAACCCTGAGGCTTACTTCATCTTATTCCTCGCGCCTAGCCAAACCACCTGTATCTTCTTCATCTCTCCACAAAAATGAAAAGTTCAAAAATGAAAGTTGTGGTGTTTCTTCCCATGAATATAACTATATAACTTATGTAAGCTAAAAGTCAAAGGTGAAAACTAATTTTGCTGGCCCTAAATTGAAACCTAATTTTCTCAGAAATTTCAAATCCAAAATTCTCTATACATAATCAATATAAATGGGAACTATGAACATGGTCAACTTTAGAGCAAATATATCTACATTTTGTCTTCACAAATCGGGATCAAATGATGCTTGTATGAAGAGATAGAAGTTTGAAAATTTACCTCTTGCAGCTGGAGTCGTGAATGGAGTTTGAGCAACTTTTGAGATGGCCTGAGGATCTGCTTAGCTTGCCTGGACCTCCTCGAGTGTATTCCAACTCCTACTTTGCCTTGAAAGTTCCTGAACCTCTCTACTCAAGTCAACCTGCAAGCTTGATGTTTGAAAATGGTGGATAGTGATGAAGGAGTTACAGTCTTAAAACATGGGTCTGGATTACTTTGGTATGATGTATAGAAGGTGTTTGAATGATTGGTTTTCAAAACGCACGAGTGGAAATTAAGATGATGAGTTTTGGTTCAAAACGGTGTATCAATGGTGTTTTTGAGCAAATTTATGGTTTTTGAGTGTTTGAGATAGTTTTAGGGCACTAGCATCCATCTGTCATCTTGCAAATAGTGTATGTACTTATATGCAAGAGGTTTTGAGGCTTGAAACAACTCAGAAATTGAAATCACATGTTATGGCTTGGTTACTTGTTTTTGAAGCAAAGTTGACAAACATGGTTTCAATGTGAAGTACAAGGATTTGCAGGGTGGTTAGAAGGTTGTAGATATGTTTCTTCTTGCTTTTAAATGCTTTTGAGTCATAAACAACAATGTATGGGCTCAAGAAGAGTTGACATTGTGATTAAAGTCACTTTTCCAAAATGGAAATGCAACTTGGATAATGGCTCAAATGCTTGGACAAAGGCTCTATAAGTTGTGTAAACATTAAATTATCGAGTTATTATCAAGTTTGAAGCTTGAAAAGTAAGATTTGTACAACATGCTTGAAGATTGGATCAAGTGTTCTTCACAAAATGGCTTGTAATTCAAGTTTGAAAACCCTAACTTCTTGCCTTCGATTCTCCTTGCTCAAGAATGATCTCAAGGATTTCTTGGACATTTTGGAAAGCTTACAATATTCTATTCAACTCATATTTGAATTGATTTCGAATATTCCCCTTGGAACTATGTGAAAAATTGCCATGAAGTTAGGTAAAAAATCTGCCTAACTAGGGAAAAATTTCACTAAGTCTTTTTTAGTTCATGAGCATGTATTCACAAAATTATAACTTGAGATCCAAGCACTTTTAGGAGATGTTGCATGAATCAAAGTTGTAGATTTCATGGAGATCTACAAATTTCATGTTGGAAGTTTCTCTTGAATCATCTTGCATAATGGTGAAATTTGGCTTAAAGTTGTGAAAAAATAAGAAACTTTTCATACTTAGAAAAATTTCTAAGTTAAGAAATTTTAACATTTCAAGATGAAATTTTAAATTCTTGATTTCTTGATGAACAAGTTTCATATTTTGACATATTTGGATGAATCATAATCTTTGGCACTTGAGTTTGACCAAAAAGTCAAAGTTTGACTTTTCAGTATACAATTGACTTTTGATCAGTTGACTGCAAAATTCATCTGTCAATCCAATGGACTTGCAATGTTTTAAATCATGTCATTAGGTAAAAATGAAGAAATTGGACTCTTGATATCATGCCTTAAACCAATTGACCATTTTCTAGGTTAAAAATCAGAAATAGCCCTTTCCCAGTCAAAACCCTAATTTTGACCATTTTGCCCTTTTGGAGATTTGATCAAATTTCTTGAGGAATTATGGTCCAAACTTGATCAAATGAGTCCAAAATGTTGATGTGGATCAACAATTATGAATTTTTACTGTAAATTGGCCATGGCTGACTTTTTCCCAATGCAATTGATTTTTAGATCAACTGTTCAATTGACTGATCAAAAGTGTGATCCAAGGCTTGAAACTTGACATGAGTAATCTTGGGGGTCCATAATGATCCATGAAAGTCATATGAAGCATTGATAGTTCAAAAATCCTTGTGCAAACTCAAACCCTAATTTTGTTCATCAGTGCATAAGGGGGTGTCTTGAGCTGATAAAACCCTAGTGCAGTCTTGAGCTCAATGAGATCTTGTGAGAAAATTCTTGATAAGTGAGAGGGAAAATTTTGGGGTACAACAACTGCCCCTGTTCAATCTTCTTAAGCCTGAAGAGTTAGATTAGCATGTTCCGCCAGTCGCGACTCAAAGGTGGAAGATGATTGGACACTATAGTGCCAAAAATTTTGCACTTTGTGATGTGATGGTTGAGGGAATAGGCTTAAAGATGCCATTTGGAGAGGTGATAGAAAGTTTTAGGATATGGTATTAAATATGCCATCCAAAAGTGATTACTGAATTATAATTTGTAAGCTTAAAGAATGAGTATCACAATGGCGTCCGTGTCTGGAGCGTATCTAAACTGTATCTGGGAGCTGATTTTGACTGATTATCAGAATGACATCCGTGTCTAGAGCGTATCTGAATTGTATCTGAAGTCTAGTTTTGAATGAGTGTCAGAATGGAATCCGTGTCTGGAGCATATCCGAACTGTATCTGAGATTTGAATTTGAATGATTATCAGAATGGCATCCGTGTCTGGAGAGTATCTGAGCTGTATCTGGAAGAGGCTTTGACTGAGTATCAGAATGGAATCCGCATCTGGATCGTATCTCTATTGTATCTAAAAGGTTGAATCTAAATGAGTATCAGGATGGCATCCGTGTTTGGAGCGTATCTGAACCGTATCTAAAAGGTTGAATCTGAATAAGTATCAGGATGACATCCGCGTCTGGAGCGTATCTGAAAGGTTGAATCCGAATGAGTATCAGAATGGCATCCGTGTCTAGAGCGTATCTGAACTGTATCTGAAAGGTTGAATTCGAATGAGTATCAGGATGGCATCCGTGTCTAGAGCGTATCTGAACTGTATCTGAAAGTTGAATCTGAATGAGTATCAGAATGGCGTCCGTATCTGGAGCGTATCCGAACTGTATATGAAAACTTTGAATATTGTTAATGGTAGCTGTTAACCTCATCCTGAAAAGGGTAAAATGTTAGCTAAAATGCAATGTTTATGTTGTATGAAATGCATAGTATAATGCATTCGTGTTATCAATGTTTATGATATATGGATGCAATGTATGCGTATGTGAGCTAGTTTGCTGCACTACTATTGGGTTCGGGAAAATAAATCCCTGACTGCTGCTAAGGATATAAGTCTTCATGTTGTGAAGTGTAAGTGTTGATGAATTTACGTTTAGAGAAATAAACTCTGTTGTAAGGGAAATGCCATGTACTGCTTGTAAAATCCTGTTGTGAAATCTTGAGAAAATAAACAACTTCTACCGGGGATTGATAATTGGAAACTCGTTCTGCTAGAATTTAAACTGCAAACTGTGGTGGATTTATGAAAATAGCTTAGAGAGATTTCCCTACCTCTTAAAGCCATTAGTAATTGTCTTTTATTTTGTTTATTTGTAAACAGTAATTATGTTCAAATGTATATGTTCAACAATGAATCATTGGACGTTTTTGTAAACAAAACACAAGAGTAAAGAAAAAAGATAATTTTTGCACTTTCAAAGAGGTATCTTTGTATTGACTTTGAGTAAGTATTTGTACAAGGATACAAACATTCTAGTAAGAGAATGCCGTCGTAAAAAATGAAGATTTTAATACAAATAAAAGATAGCTATGTGTAATAATCCCACGGGGTTCCCATTCTGCTACAACCTTTATATCTCTGAGTATCTTGTCTAATTGTTGCCTCGCCCGAAGATGATTGAATTGATCGAAACCTCTGAGTTTGTTAGTTGAAGCCAAAGGTTGTCTGTAAGGTGATCTAACGGGACATAGTCATAAGCTTTAATTCCCTAACTTTTGCCTGGACCTCCCTTTTGGGTTTTCAGTCCATCGGGAAACCCTTTTTTGCACAAGTCGCCCTTTCGGGTTTTCAACTTGCCGGGTGTACAGATTTTTTTTTATTATCCCTAATTTTTCCCCAAACCTTTTTGGTTCGCCGGGATGCCTTTGTTTTGCCTAGGTATATTAACCTAGTGGGTCTCTTATGCGTAGTATCTTTTGACTATGTCCGCGTTTGCAGGATGCGACAGGTCGTCACCGTCCATGGTGGTTAAGATCATTGCCCCACCAGAGAAAATGTTTTTGATTATAAATGGTCCTTCATAGGTAGGAGTCCATTTTCCCCTAGGATCACCTTGTGGCAGTATGATGCGTTTGATCTCCATATTTCCAACTTGATACACTTGGCATCTGACCTTCTTGTTGAAAGCCTTGATCATCCGTTTTTGATACATTTGACCATGACAAACAACATTAAGTCTTTTCTCATCAATCAATTTCAATTGATTAACTCGAGTCTGGATCCAATCATCTTCGTTCAGCCCTGCATCCTTCATAATCCTCAGAGAGGGGATCTGGACCTCAATAGGTAAGACAACATCCATGCTGTAAACCAGAGAATAAGGTGTTGCCCCGGTTGATGTGCGAGCTGTGGTACGATACCCGTGGAGAGCGAATGGTAACATCTCATGCCAGTCTTTGTATGTGACTGTCATTTTTTGTATGATCTTTTTAATGTTTTTATTTGCAGCTTCGACAACACCATTCATCTTTGGCCGGTAAGGGGAAGAATTGTGATGCTGGATCTTGAATTGCTCGCACAAGGCAGTGATCATAGTGTTGTTGAGATTTGTACCATTGTCAGTGATGATCCTTTCCGGGATACCGTACCAGCAAATGAGATTTTTCTTGATGAAACGGGCAACAACATTCTTGGTAACGGAAGCGAAGGAAGCTGCCTCCACCCACTTTGTAAAATAATCAATGGCCACTAAGATGAAGTGGTGCCCATTGGAGGCTGTCAGATTGATTTCCCCAATCATATCAATTCCCCACATAGCAAAGGTACAAGGAGCCGTCAAGACATTAAGAGGAACTAGAGGTACGTGCACCTTGTCAGCATAAATCTGGCACTTATGGCAAGTTCGAGAATATTGATAACAATCTGCTTCCATGGTAGACCAGTAATAGCCTGTCCGTAGGATTTTCTTTGCCATCGTATGCCCACTGAAATGGGTGCCAAAAGTGCCTTCATGAAATTCAGCCATGATCCTTTCAGCTTCAACCTTATCTACGCACCGAAGTAACACAAAGTCATAATTACGTTTGTACAGGATGCCGTTACTAAGAAAGAATTTAAAAGAGAATCTCCTTAAGAACTTCTTATCATTGACCGAAGCTCCTTCTGGATATTCTCGAGCCTCGAGATACTTCTTGACATCATGAAACCAAGGTTGGTCTACTACTTCTTCAGTATTAATCTCGTGACAGTGCACTTGTTCTTCCATTCGTTTGATGGTGATCTGGGGAGCCTCATTATCCCAATTAAGTTTAAACATAGATGACATTGTGGCTAAAGCGTCTGCTATCTGATTTTCTTCTCGCGAGAAATGCTTGAAGGTAATCTTCTCAAAATGTGGTAGCAATGTCAAAACATGTTCTTTGTAAGGGATAAGGTTTGGGTGTTTGGTGTCCCATTCCCCTTTGATCTGGATGATATCCAAAGCTAAATCTCCGAATACATCCAAGGTTTTGATCCCCAAGTCTATGGTAGCTTTGAGACCAAAGATGCATGCTTCGTACTCCGCCATGTTATTTGTACAATTGAAGCAAAGCCTTTCCGTAAAGGGAGTATGACACCCTTCCGGAGATATGAGTATATCACTGATACCATTGCCAAGTGCATTGGATTCCCCATCCAAGAAGAGGGTCCATCGGGATCCTTGTTCAGGTCTGTCATATGGCCTGAATTCTTTACAGTTGTCTAACGTTATGATATCTTCATCCGGAAATTCGAACTTCATGGACTGGTAGTCTTCTACAGCTTGGTGAGCAAGATGATCAGCTAGTATACTTCCCTTTATAGCTTTCTGGGTATTATACTGTATGTCATACTCTGTTAGGATCATCTGCCATCTAGCTATTCTCCCAGAAAGAGCAGGTTTCTCAAAGAGGTATTTTATCGGATCCATTTTAGACATCAACAAGGTAGTATGAGTCAACATATACTGTCTTAACCGGCGAGCAGCCCATGCCAGAGCACAAAAAGTTTTCTCGAGCAGTGAATATCTGGTTTCACAGTCGGTAAACTTTTTGCTCAGGTAGTAAATAACATTCTCTTTTTGGCCAGACTCGTAATGCTACCCCAATACACACCCCATTGAGTTTTCTAAAACAGTCAGATACATGATCAACGGTCTTCCCTCGACTGGTGGCATCAACACAGGAGGCTCTTGTAAGTATTCTTTGATTTTGTCAAAAGCAACTTGGCACTCGTCATTCCATTCGACTACTTGATCTTTCTTCAACAATTTGAAGATTGGTTCACAAGTAGCTGTCAGGTGAGAGATGAATCTGGCAATGTAGTTCAAACGTCCCAAGAACCCTCTGAATTCCTTCTCAGTACGAGGAGCAGGCATCTCTTGTATTTCTTTTACCTTGGCAGAATCTACTTCAATACCTTTGTTGCTGACGATAAAGCCTAGGAGTGTACCAGACCGTACCCCAAATGTGCACTTGTTTGGATTCAACCTCAGTTTATACTTCTTCAGTCTCTCAAATAGTTTTTGTAAGTGATCAAGATGCTCTTCTTCTATTTGAGATCTGGCTATCATGTCGTCCACATAAACTTCTATCTCGTGATGTATCATGTCATGAAATAAAGCTACCATGGTGCGTCGATAGGTTTCCCCAACATTCTTTAGTCCGAATGGCATCACCTTATAGCAGAAAGTTCCCCACTGCGTGACAAAGGTTATTTTCTCCATGTCCTCAGGCGCCATTTTGATTTGGTTGTAACCTGAGAATTCATCCATGAAGGAAAACACTTTGTGTTGTGTCGTATTGTCAACTAGAATATCAATGTGGGGGAGTGGAAAATCATCCTTAGGGCTTGCCCTATTCAAATCTCTATAGTCCACACACATTCGCACTTTTCCGTCTTTCTTGGGCACGGGAACAACATTGGCAACCCATTGGGGATAAGAGGTGACAGCCAAGAATCCAGCGTTGAATTTCTTCATGACTTCTGCTTTAATCTTTTCTGACATGTTAGGCCTCATGCAGCGAACCTTTTGCTTTACTGGCGGACAATCCTCTCTTGTAGGCAGACGATGTACCACAATATCTGCATCAAGTCCTGGCATGTCTTCATATGACCAGGAAAAGACTTCGACATAATCGTGCAACAACTGAATCAGACGCTCCTTGGTACTGGGTTCCAGATTGGCGCCCACCTTGACCTCTTTTCTGTCTTCTTTGGTACCTAGGTTGACTGTATACACGGGTTCCTCGTGAGGTTGAATGGTTCTCTCTTCTTGTTGTAGTAGTCTGGCAAGTTCTTCTGGTACTTCAAAATCTTCCTCACCTTCGTCTTCGGCTTAGTAGATTAGATTCTCAGAGTCACAAAAGGCCATAGCAGTATCGTTACCCATGGGATCCCGAATGGATGTATACCTGTATTGTGAGTGTAAGTGTGTGTAAGGGTATAACTATCTTTGAAGGAAATGAAAGTGTAAAAAGAAAAATAATGAGCATAAAAGTTTGTACGCGAAAACGTTCATGATTCATTGATGTCATATGAAAATAAGATAATAACCCTTACGAATGGACCATTGTGCCTCGGGTAAGACACAAGGTTTTAAGAGTGCGAATTGTTTTAATATTACAGATCCTACAAAATGTAAAGACAAATTACTATTGGATAAAAGTGATTGGGACAAAATCTCTAGCCTCCCAGTTGTTGAGCCCTCCATTGATAGTCGGGAATATCCAGTCCTCCAAGTCACAACTATCTTCATCGTCTTCTACGGTGTTGACCTCGCGGTTGCTGATCTTCATGGGTGGTCCTCCGGCACGAGCGCGACGTACAACCTTCTGAGCACTTGAAGTAAAACCCAAGCCAAACTTGTCAGACTTACATGGGATATCTGAGAGTTGTCCCCAGATAGTGCACCGACCTTTTTCTACCACTACTTTGACATCCTTTAGAGATGACATCCGAAGTGGAGGCCTTGTAATCTTGGGAATAACCTTGTTTACCGCCACATCTTGCGGGACCTCTTCAAAGTGTTGAAATGGTGTTTCAATAAATTCACCATCTAATTCCACATATCTGAAGGAATTGAGATGGCTGATCATATACTCTTCTTCTCCATGAACGGTGATAATCTTCCCTTGAATAAGATATTTCAGCATTTGGTGCAACATAGAAGTGACAGCGCCAACATTGTGAATCCATGATCGGCCTAGCAAGCAAGAATATGAGGGACGGACATCCATTACATAAAAAGTTGAATCAAATGTTTGTGTTCCAACATTTATGGGAATGTCTACCTCCCAATGTACCATCCTTTTTGAGCCGTCAAAAGCCCTTACCACTATGTTACTTGGCTTCGATGTTAATCCCTCGCACTCAAGCCTATCAAGAGCTTTTTTAGGCAATACATTCAGAGATGAGCCAGTGTCCACCAAAACATGGGCCAAGGTTGTGCCCCTACATTCAAATGAGACATGCAATGCCTCATTATGCTTCCTTCCTCTTGGTGTTAAATTAGCATCCGAAAAACCTAGACTATTATCTGCAGTCAAACTGGCTACGCAGTCTTGAAACTGATCGGCATATGTCTCTTGGGGTACATGGGCAGTTTTCAGGAATTTTACCAAGGCTTTTGCATGCGCCTCGGAACATAGTAGTAATGCCAACATGGAAATTTTAGAGGGAGTCTGGCCCAGTTTTTCAACTACATTATAGTCACTTATTTAATGATCTTCAGAATCTCCTCCATCTCTTTCCGGGAGGTCTCAGGGATAGCCAAAGACTGAGCCTTCGTCCGGACAGGCTCAATCAGGATACTTTTACCTCGAGTCTCGGTTAACTCGGCAACAGGAGTGTCAGTAGGAATGATAACAGGGGTTGCAACGACTTAGTCAGTTGGAGTATTGTTGGAGATGATTGTAGGACTGGGAATAGCTTTTGGGGGAGAAACAGCAGGAATAATTATGGGTCCAAAAACTGCTTTTGGGGGAGCAATTTCTGGAGAGAAGATCCTACCACTTCGGGTAATCTTACTAGTCCCTGCAATATTACTGACGTCGGAATCCACTTTCTCAGAACTTGAATCTTTGGCGGCTGGCCAGTCCTTCTTGATACCATGGTAGTAGACATCCCCTATATAATTCCATGGTACGGTCTTGTCTGACGAATATGGGACTGGTCCAGACATTATAATTATTAAAGGAGTTGTTCTCGGAACTGATGTAATTCTAACATGTCTTTTGGTGGAGATCCTGGAAGAATTGGCGGAAATGGTAATGATAGAAACATCTTCAAAAGGAATAGGTGGAACAGAAGTATTTTAAAACAAAATTTATTTGTTATCTATTAGGCACCGAACGCCTGTTTTCAACAAAGGACAGTTGGTTGGTGAGGACAAACAGAAATGGCAAACTTCAGCACATCCCGGGAACACACCGGCACTCAACAAGTTCATTTTAATAGTCAGAAGTGGGGTCATAAGTTCATCAACTGAAGTAGAAAACAATCCTTTTTCAATGGCATTGGTATTATGGCCATGTCTGGTGTTGTACCCCAAAATTTTCCCTCCCTTTTTCACAAGAAATCACAAACCCAGGGTTTTTCTCTGATTTTTAAGATTGGCTCAAGAATCGGTCAAACATACTTTTCTTTATCAATCAATCCAGAATTAAGGTTTTCTCTGATTTGTTAAGATTGGCTCAGGAATTGATCAAGTAGAATTTTCTTTGGAAACAAATCCAGATTAGGGTTTTCGCTCATATTTCTCAGAAGAAACTGAATCCTCAGAAATTCAGTTAACTGTTACTTTGTTTTCACGCTTGTTCAAGTTTACTGGTTGTTTCTCAAGGCCTGATTATCTGGGATAAAAGCTGAGACTTTTGTGTGGAATATTAAGGCGTCTGCTTATTTAAGTGGAGTGAAATGTTTACCGTTTAATGGAATGCTTTGTTTGTTTAACTGTACAATGCGTGTGTTAATTGGAATACCATGCGTATTGTGAGTAATGCAAGGTTACGAAACTGCAAAGTTTGCTAATTATTTATTTTATCTGGATTAAAATTATTGGGATATAGTTCCAATTATTTTGATTTGAGAGTCTTAAATAATTAAATAAACAATGCAAGGAAAGATTGGAAGATATTTGACAGTAGAAATTTCTTTTGGATAAAGACTTTTTTTATTCGTTTCAAATGTTGTTACAAAATTTATCTGAATATTGTAAATTTACAACTTACAGTATTTACAATAATTTTGGTTTACAACAAATGAAAAATCTATATAAATCTAAGCCTAATCTCCTAAGATCTTTGACTTCTACTGCTTCCTCTATCATCCAACAGATACATTCACCTGAAAAAGAAGAAAGAAAAGAAATCAGCACAGTTAATTGAAAAAGTTTTTCAAATAGAAAAAGAAAGAAATCATCGTTAAAGTTTGTCGGCTGGAATCAGAATGCTATGTTCATCATATTTTATTTTCCTCTCTGCAAATCACAACAAGATTGCTCTTCTCGGTTCAGAGAGAAAAATAAAAGATATAAAATATAAGCATACATTTGGTTCAAGTACAAAAACATAAACAAGTCAGCAAAGCAAAGTTTACTGCAAACTAAGCCAAACTGCAGTAGTCAACAAGTCAGCAAAGCAAGAATGGCAAGCTAACTACAATGCATTAACCAAACTGAATGCAGAATTGTCAAGAAGCATAGCAACTAGAAAAAGCAACAAAGTACACAATGCAGAAAATATGTAAACAAAGTACACAATACAGAGAGATAAACCAAATTACAAGCAAGAGGCTTGCAATAGCCATCATCATTTTCCAGCCTAGTCAAAACTTTTCAGAATTAAATATAATAAGCAAAAGTGCTTAGAGAGAGAGAGAGAGAAAGAGAAGACCTAGTGAAGAGGTTTGCAATTTTGGCTAAGGCAGGCTGTAAAAGGCAGAAAATATAACAAAAAGCTATATAACAATCCAGGGAGGAGGGAGAAAAGAGAGAGAAAAAATCTGCATAAACTGCAAATCACAGTTCCAAAAACCAACACCAACCATCACAAGCCTGCATTACAAACTGCAAACCTGTAAGACTAAACTTGCAAAACTGCAAACTACAGTTGCAAACCTGTCTGCAAAACAACAAACTCAAACAAGCTCAAACAAAAACCTGCAAACTTACCAACTGCACCAGTAACAAACCTGCCTGCACAACGGCCAAACCAAGACTACTGCAACTGAAAAATAAAACTTGCAAAATCTCCAAACTACAGTTGCAAATCTGCCTGCAAAACTAAAAAACTCAAAACAAGCTCAGATCTTCATAACAACAACAAAACTGCAGAAAATAATCAAACAGTTTTCCAACCTGTACCAAACTCAAAACAAGCTTTGCCAAACAGTTTCAAAAAGAACCACAAGCTGGCCAAAACTCAAAAATTTGCAAACTTGTCAAAGCTAGCCACTAAACATCAACAGTCAAAAGCTAACCAACTAGCTTCATATTCTCCATCAATGTACAGAAGAAAGGTTCAGAAGTGACAAAAATAACAAGTTTCAGATCAAAACATCATTAACATTCCAAAACGAAGAGAGGAAGAGCATTCAGAAGCATCAACAAAGCTAGTTTTTTTTCAGAAATACTCATCATCAAACATCAACAGTCAACAAAAACACAAGTCTCAGAAAAAAACTCATCATCAACAATATCAACGAAGCAAACAACAATAGCAAGTTTTCAGTCCATCATCAACAAAAATCAGAAACAAGCAGTTTTTTTCAGAAGCTAAGTCCATCATCAACAAAAAGCAAAACAAGCAGTTTTCAGAAGCTAAGTTCATCATCAAGCTCAGTTCAAACAACATTATTTCAGAAATACGTTCATCATCAAGAAGAGGAAGAGTTTCAGAAATAGAATCAAGGGTTTCAGAAACCAAGTTCATCACTAACCTTCAAAGAAGAAAGAAAGAGGGTTATCAAGTATCATCTTCATCCTCTGCCCTCTGGCCACCAAGAGCGCCGCCGGTCCAACCCATTTCCCCTCTCCCTCCATTTTCCAGAAAGACCTCTCAAGGTAAGTTTTCTCACCCCCTACACTGCATCATGTTCATAACAACCATGGATTAGAAGATAAATCTAAACACAATCAAGAGAATCAAACATGCAAAACTGTAAAAACCTAAAATGCGTTTGAAATGAACTGTACCATTCAAAACAAATAGCGTGGACCGTCATGGAGAGGAGAAGGCTAAGGTGGCGCTCTGGCAACCTAAGGGCATAGAGAGAACCAGTGTTTGAGAAAGATGAAGAGAACGAGAGAAGAAGGAGGCGCCGCTGTAACAACAGCTTGCAAACCCTAATCAAATGTCAAACCCTAAAAATTGTCACAACACTTTGTTCTGGGCCTTCACCCCAACAAGTCCCTAAGCCCACATGTTCTTACTGAACGCGCACCCCCCCTGATTCTTGTTCTTCTTCTTTTTTTATTTTGGGCCATAATCCTAAGCACATTTGTAAAACTAACACTTTTTAATTAATATCATTTAAACTAATCTATTTTTCTTTTAGTTAATAAAAACACTAATTAAATTTTGTTTTACTTTCTTTTTTAAGTTAATTTTATTTTTCTTTATTAATCTTGTTTAATATAATAAAAATACAAAAAAAGAATAGTTAATTTGATCTAATCAATTTTGCAACTTTCTTTAACCCTTTTTTTAATTAATAAAATACAAGAATAATCTTAAACATTAATTTAAATAAATTTTCTTTCTTTAAAACTTTTTCTTTTCATAAATCATAAAACACAAAAATAATAATCATACTTAAATCTTTATTAGGTTAAAATTTTATTTATTTGTAAATAAATACATGCATCTCATAGTTCTTTGATTTTCCTTAATTTGTTATAATTTTACATTGAATTGCGACAGTTCGATTTGGTTGTAACACATATTTGGACATTATTATTCTGATGAGACTCATCCCCATTTGTAAATAATTGTACCCCCATCCCCATATACTCTTTTGTAATAACTTAGACTTTAAATTCCCGCAATTTATTGCTTTCAATATACTGTATAGTAATTAGGGTTTGTATGCGAAGATTCAAAATCGATCGCTAGATGACCTAATCCAAGAATAAATGCATGAAAATCAATACACCATTCACACTTGCACCTTTAGGGTAACCTCGCTTATTGCCTCGGAAAACACAATCATGTCCCTCGAATATGAGACCATCTAGCAAATGCCCCTTCGATAAACAAAGATCGTAGTCCCTCGATGACCCTCAATGTTGCCTCCGATAAAATGATCTCGTCCCTTACAAAATTGCTAGAGCGTCTCACAAGTTGCTTTCAATGATTGTATGCGATGACCCGCGCCTGTCCCGTTTAACATCCTAACACAAGGTTATTCACCAAATACAATGGTGAAATAATACTGTCAAAAGGATTGAAAACATAAGAAAGATCTTTGAGTAAAATAGGGTAGACAACTCTTAGTTACTTGATCAAAAGCTTGCAAAACATCCTTGCCATTTTTCAAACACACCTCACAACACAATTTCAAAACAACTTTCAAAACATTGAAATATCTTTTCAAAAGACACACACCTTTGTATATATTCGAACAATAATCATTACAAAGGTTTCCTAGACAAGGCCTCTTTTTCAAAGCATTTTCAAAACCACACACAAAAACACCATTTCAAACAATTGAAAAGCAAAGGCAAGTGATCTAAAACAAGTAACTAAGAGCCCATGGAAAACCATGGATGAAAAGGGTGCTAGAACCTTCCCTTTTCATAACCTACCCCCCAAACCCAAGAAAACATCTCAAAGGTATTTCCTGTTCTTTTTGACCTTTCCTTTGGATAAAATAAAAAAGTCGGTGGCGACTCTTGCTAAACCGCACAAGTGCGAACACAAACGCAAAACCTCAAGTCAGTTCTCCCACCGTATCACAGAACTGGCGACTCTGCTGGGGACAATTTCTAAAAGTGGGGTTACCTTAGGGTTTTAGACCACCTTTACATGCTTACCTTTATTGCTTTAATTGCTTTACTTTTTGGGTTCCTTGTTTGGGTTTGTTTTAAATCCTACATCCGGATTTGGGGGCACCTTTTAGGTAAGTAGCAATAAACTGTGAGGGAACTGTGCGGGGTATACCGACATGGTTGAAACAGTGGCTACGTTAGTGCGACATATTTGTGGGTACCGGTAGCCTTTGAGTCAATCAAAGAGAATACGGGGCCGCTGAGTGATGTCATGAAGCACTAACGAACTCTTAGAACCTTACTTGACTATCTTGGCCTTTTTAGGGGTAGTGAGGTGACCGACTTTAGTGCAGTCCGAAGTTGGTAGACACTCGATACTACATTCATTGAGGGTTGTTTTCTTGGAATATTTCAGTCGCCAGTAAAGTGGCTAAACTGAAACCATGAACACAGAAAATAATCCAGTGATATTGAGCTCCTTAGAACCTGGTTTCTATTTCTAGGACAGGTTGAGCTAACTAACTTCAAGGGGGTACTTACCTACAAACCCCATGCAAGCCTAAACCTAAGGACTTGTCTGCTTTGTGTGAATATGATTACCTGTATATACACTTGCTTACTTTTGCATATCTGTACATAACATCATAACATCATACCATAACATTTTCAATAACCATTTCAAGGATCTCGAGGGTCTTTGATGCAGGGTCACGTTGAACCAGACGTCTACCAAAGGGAAAGAGGTTTCATTTTCCTGTAAACACACGCCATTGAAAATCAAGTACAACAACTTGAATCGAGAGCTATGACCCACTTGACATGGTGAGCGTGATTCTCGTAGAAAAGACATCCACCAATACAAAAATTCTCTAATCAAAAATGTTGATCGAAGTTCAATCTCTAACATTTTCTTGTGTTTACCCCGCGAGATCCTTGAAGACATGCATCGTATCATGACAGGTTTTCCCTTTCAGGTTTCCTTATTCTCCTACTGTTTATTTCAATAGAGATGGCTCTAGAGAGGACTGTCGAAGATATCCAGGCTCAAAATGCCCAACTTCAAGAAATGTTCTTGAACCTGTCCCAAGGGCAAGAAGAAGTGAAAGCTCTCCTCACAAGGGGAACGGTCCTAGGGAATCCAGGAAGCATCAGGAATGATCAGTTCTAAGGGCTACAGATTGAGTTGGCAACAATGAAGATCCAAATGACGGGATAACTAGTGGGCCAGATGGCTGTCATTCAAGACCTGGCTCAAAGACAAGAGGAGCTCAGGGTCCTCGTCAACAAACTGCTTCAAGATAACCAAGTGGGGCAAACAACTAGGGTTGAAGATCAAGTCATCATTCAACCTCCTTTGAGACAAGAAGACAAGGGAAAAGCTCCTCAACTTGCTTCAGGGTCACAAGCCCAGCAACAACCTCGCCAGTGTCAACAGGGTAATCGGCGTAAGCAAAATACATCTGGAAGACATTTCACTGAGACTGACATACCATCATCTCTAATACTGAAACGCTTGTTGGAGGTCAATCTGCTTGCTTTAAAGGATCCTCTTCGGAATCCCAATACCTCTGCTCCTGGCTATCACCCCGACGCATTTTGTGTATACCACTCCTATAGTCCTAGACATGACACCGACGACTGTTGGGCTTTGAAAAACAAAATTCAAGATTTGATTGACAGAGGAGTGCTGGAATTCATGCCAGATGGCGAGATGAAAATCTTCCGCTGAGGGTTCTCCACCTGAAATGACTAGTTAGAACTAAGAGACTTTTGTTTCATTTGAATTTTCAAGTTGTAATTTCTTTTGTTATTCAAACAATTATCTGTTGATGTCAAACCCTGTTTCATTAATGCATTGCATATGTTTGTCTTGAATTCATCCATTCGTTTTCACTATTCTTGAACTATTCTTTCTACTTTCTTTATGACATTTAACTCTTGCAAAAAGCTACAAGCCTTTAGAGGGAGGATGACGAAACAATGCCATAATCTCATAACAATATGCTTTTGAATAGACCTTGCTGACGATGTACATGCATTTCTTTCAAATCCTAAACACTGGAGTTATAAGGAAGATAATCCCTAGTCAACCCCTTCGAGCCAAAGAAGTAGAAGTTTTATGTTTTAAACACAAATTGAAACCTTTAAACCTGGGACAGGGTAGTCTCTCAGTTAATTCAAAAGATGCGCATTGAAGTCGCAAACTCTCAGTTCATAATACAACGAATGACATCAAAAACATTCCTTGGGAATCAAAAGACAGTGATGGTTCCTTATCTCATAGGCAATCATTATCTATCAAAAGAGAAAAGCCCACTGAGCCAAACCCTACAAAGGAGGCTTAAGAAAGCTGGGGTATCCCGCTGACTGTAATCTCGAAAACAAGAACAGTCAGGAAAAAGTTAGCGATAATGAATCAAAAGAAAGATGTCGTTATAAATCCTCAACAAAATGGAAAATGTTGCAAAAATGACTGCCTTCCCATAAAACTCAAATTGTATGGACCATCACTAAAACGTCGTTCCAAACTCGAATAGAGTTCGACGCACAAATTAACTGAGTTTAGGATTGAAGAACATCATGAAGAGCGGGTGGATACAAATATACTTTGAGCCTTTATCCTTTGTTTCTTAAAACGTGAACCAAGCCACGTTACAACCCTTCAAATGTCCTAATTGAAGCATGGGTTAGTTCGAAAGCATACTGTTACAAAAGGTATCCTGACTCCTGTAAGGCTTTGCTCTAAATCTTGAGCTGAATTTCTCTTATAAAAAAAAGTTTCTGCTAAAAAACTCATTTTTCAAAATTTCAAGACAAGCATGAACTTTGTATTATTTGAATATCGTTGTTTGCAAATGGTTATTTGTTTGACAGCGAAGAAATTCACACAGTGAATGATCGGATGCACGAAAGCTCTCTCAGTGAACCAAAATCACTTCAAGTGGGATGACACTCCCGTTGCAAAAATCTCCTATCAACAAAAGGGGACCTGACATGGCAAACCTGGGGCAGTCCAGTCAAGATTTCAACAAATCTTTCAAAATCCACTAAACCTGGGGCAGTCCAGTCAAGATTTCAAGAAATCTCTCAATTGCAGATTAACCTGGGGCAAGTCTCCCTCACCATCACTTGGGGCATTTAAACGACAATCTCATCAAAGGGTTACGTACAGTCCAAGTTTCTTGGCAATGCCACAAACATTTGATACTAGGGGCAGTGACGAATCTCTCCAAAGTCTTTCTGAAAAGGAATTCAAGCATCCTCGAGAAGTTTATCACCTCTCTAACGGACCAGCATTCATGGGTTTATTTCCCCAACACTTGTCAAGTATTTATTCTCCAAAACAAAAGTACATTCCAACAATGTTCATGACATATGCAGATTGATCAGCAGGCGAAGATTCCTTCATCACCTGTTGAAATTTACGGTCGTCAAAGATTCCTTCATCACCTATTGGAAGTTACGGTCGTCGAAGATTCCTTCATCACCTGTTGGAAGTTACGGTCGTCGAAGATTCCTTCATCACCTGTTGAAGTTACGGTCGTCAAAGATTCCTCCATCATCCGGTTGAATCAAAATTAATCCAAGACCCTCTCTGTTTTGGTCAGATCGACACTAAGATCTCCCTGATTCTTATGCCAATGGAAGATCTTCCGGATTTTTGATATTTCAGACAAATCTCTCAGCGATTTATTCTGATTTTCTTCACTATCAGGGATGAAGAATCCAACTCCTTTCTCCTTCACCAGTTTGGGATTTATTTTCCCCAGCGAAAGGAAAGGTACAATCAAATTCAAGCGACAAAGCTTTACTTCAGTTGAATTACGGACAAGTTCCTAAATCTCAACAGAAACAACCCACCAGCAGAATAATGGACAATTGAAGCTCCTAAAATTCTTTTTCTCTCAAGAATGAAGATTCTCATCCTTGAAACCTCAGAAGATTGGTATACTCCCAAGCTCCTGATACCCTTAACAGAATGGAGATTCTCATCCTTGAAACCTCAGAAGATTGGTATACTCCCAAGCTCCTGATACCCTTAACATAATAAAGATTCTCATCCTTGAAACCTTAGAAGATTGGTATACTCCCAAGCTCCTAATACCCTTAACAGAATGAAGATTCTCATCCTTAAAACCTTAGAAGATTGGTATACTCCCAAGCTCCTGATACCCTTAACAGAATGAAGATTCTCATCCTTGAAACCTCGAAATATTGGTATACTCCCAAGCTCCTGATACCCTTAACAGAATGAAGATTCTCATCCTTGAAACCTTAGAAGATTGGTATACTCCCAAGCTCCTGATACCTTTAACAGAATGAAGATTCTCATCCTTGAAACCTCAGAAGATTGGTATACTCCTAAGCTCCTGATACCCTTAACAGAATGAAGATTCTCATCCTTGAAACCTCAGAAGATTGGTATACTCCCAACCTTCTGACCCAAACGCCTGAATGAAGATTCTCATTCCTGCTTCCCTAGTAGATTTTCATACACCCAACCTTCTGACCCAAACGTCTGAATGAAGATTCTCATTTTTGCTTCCTCAGAAGATTGGCATGCTCCCAACTTGTTGATATTCCCGATAGAATGAAGATTCTCATTCTCAAAGTGGTATACAACTTGAGTTCCTGATATTCCCGACAGAATGAAGATTCTCATTCTCAAAGTGGCATACGACTTAACTTATGAACTTCTTCCAAAAAGGAATAAGCCCCTCCAACAGGATAGCTATTCTTCAACAGTATGGCTATTCCCCACAAAGTTCTTATTCCCCAACAAAATCTAGATTCTCGTCCTTGATTCTCCAGAGTTCTCTTTACTCTTAGCATGAATTTGTCAGAATTTTTAATCCCCTGCAGATCGAAGATTCTCGGTCTCGGCTCCTCAGTACAAATTCCCCTAGCAGAATGAAGATTCTCATTCTCATTTCTCCACAGAGTTTTCAGATATTCCCCAGCGAAGTTCTCCTCAAGACATGAATCCCCAGTAGACTGGCATACAACCCAAACTCTTGACTTTCCCCAAGCAGTATAACTTCTCCCCACAAAGATTGCCAAAAAGATTGAAGATACACAGTGGTCCCAGGACTTCTCATTTTCAATGATCAAAAGCTTTTCAATCCCCAGCAGCAGTCAAGGATTTATTTCCCCGACAGCGGTCAAAGATTTTATTATCTCCAGCTATCCAGGATTTATCTTCCTCAGCAAGACAGCTCATCAGCTTACATGCGCATGCATTGCATTCATATATCCTATATTGCATAATACATTTCATGCAACATAACTTTGTGTTTCAGCTAATATTTCACCCTTCACAGGATAAGTTTATCAAACTTCAAACTTCAAGGAATCATGAAAACAGTTTACGGATGCTTCCCGATATGGATGTCAATCTATCGCATGTTCAGATTCAACCTTTGAAAACAGTTTACGGTTACTTCCAAACACGAATGCTAATCTATTGCTTATTCAGGCCCCCAGCTCAGAGACGTCCCAAACACGGATACCTGTCTGATACTCATTCTTTCACCTACAACATACAGTTCAACAAACATTCTTGGATGGCATCTTTAAGCCCATCTCCGACAAGATTCTGTCACATCTCCAAATGGAATCTTTAATCCCATTCCCTCAACTATGCTTTGACGAGTGCAAATTTATGGGCACTATAGTGTCCAATCATCTTTTACCTTCGAGTCGCGAACGGTAAAATTGCCAATCTAACTCTTCAGGTTCAAGAAGATTGAACAGGGGCAACTGTTGTACCCCAAAATTTGCCCTCCCTTTTTCACAAGAAATCACAAACCCAGGGTTTTTCTCTAATTTTTAAGATTGGCTCAAGAATCGGTCAAACAGACTTTTCTTTATCAGTCAATCCAGAATTAGGGTTTTCTCTGATTTGTTAAGATTGGCTCATGAATTGATCAAGTAGACTTTTCTTTGGCAACAAATCCGGGATTAGGGTTTTCGCTCATATTCCTCAGAAGAAACTGAATCCTCAGAAATTCAGTTAACTGTTACTTTGTTTTCACGCTTGTTCAAGTTTACTGGTTGTTTCTCAAGGCCTGATTATCTGGGATAAAAGATGAGACTTTTGTGTGGAATATTAAGGCGTCTTCTTGTTTAAGTGGAGTGAAAGGTTTACCGTTTAATGGAATGCTTTGTTTGTTTAACTGTACAATGCGTGTGTTAATTGGAATACCATGCGTATTGTGAGTAATGCAAGGTTACGAAACTGCAAAGTTTGCTGATTATTTATTTTATCTGGATTAAAATTATTGGGATACAGTTCCAATTATTTTGATTTGAGAGTCTTAAATAATTAAATAAACAATGCAAGGAAAGATTAGAAGATATTTGACAGTAGAAATTTCTTTTGGATAAAGACTTTTTTTATTCGTTTCAAATGTTGTTACAAAATTTATCTGAATATTGTAAATTTACAACTTACAGTATTTACAATAATTTTGGTTTACAACAAATGAAAAATCTATATAAATCTAAGCCTAATCTCCTGAGATCTTTGACTTCTACTGCTTCCTCTATCATCCAACAGATACATTCACCTGAAAAAGAAGAAAGAAAAGAAATCAGCACAGTTAATTGAAAAAGATTTTCAAATAGAAAAAGAAAGAAATCATCATTAAAGTTTGTCGGCTGGAATCAGAATGCTATGTTCATCATATTTTATTTTCCTCTCTGCAAATCACAAGAAGATCGCTCTTCTCGGTTCACAGAGAGAAAAATAAAAGATATAAAATATAAGCATACATTTGGTTCAAGTACAAAAACATAAACAAGTCAGCAAAGCAAAGTGTACTGCAAACTAAGCCAAATTTTAATAGTCAACAAGTCAGCAAAGCAAGCATGGCAAGCTAACTACAACGCATTAACCAAACTGAATGCAGAATTGTCAAGAAGCATATCAACTAGCAAAAGCAACAAAGTACACAATGCAGAAAATATGTAAACAAAGTACACAATGCAGAGAGATAAACCAAATTACAAGCAAGAGGCTTGCAATAGACATCATCATTTTCCAGCCTAGACAAAACTTTTCAGAATTAAATATAATAAGCAAAAGTGCTTAGAGAGAGAGAGAGAAAGAGAAGACCTAGTGAAGAGGTTTGCAGTTTTGGCTAAGGCAGGCTGTAAATGGCAGAAAATATAACAAAAAGATATATAACAGTCAAGGGAGGAGGGAGAAAAGAGAGAGCAAAAATCTGCATAAACTGCAAATCACAGTTCCAAAAACCAACACCAACAATCACAAGCCTGCATTTCAAACTGCAAACCTGTAAGACCAAACTTGCAAAACTGCAAACTACAGTTGCAAACCTGCCTGCAAAACAACAAACTCAAACAAGCTCAAACAAAAACCTGCAAACTTACCAACTGCACCAGTAACAAACCTGCCTGCACAAAGGCCAAACCAAGACTACTGCAACTGCAAAACAAAACTTGCAAAAACTGCAAACTACAGTTGCAAATCTGCCTGCAAAACTACAAAACTCAAAACAAGCTCAAATCTGCATAACAACAAGAAAACTACAGAAAACAATCAAACAGTTGTCCAACCTGTACCAAACTCAAAACAAGCTTTGCCAAACAGTTTCAAAAAGAACCACAAGCTGGCCAAAACTCAAAAATTTGCAAACTTGTCAAAGCTAGCCACTAAACATCAACAGTCAGAAGCTAACCAACAAGCTTCATATTCTCCATCAATGTACATAAGAGAGGCTCAGAAGTGACAGAAAAATAACACGTTTCAGATCAAAACATCATTAACATGCCAAAACCAAGAGAGGAAGAGCATTCAGAAGCATCAACAAAGCTAGTTTTTTTTCCAGAAGTACTCATCATCAAACATCAACAGTCAACAAAAACACAAGTCTCAGAAATAAACTCATCATCAACAATATCAACGAAGCAACCAACAATAGCAAGTTTTCAGTCCATCATCAACAAAAATCAGAAACAAGCAGTTTTTTTTCAGAAGCTAAGTCCATCATCAACAAAAAGAAAAACAAGCAGTTTTTAGAAGCTAAGTTCATCATCAAGCTCAGTTCAAACAACATTATTTCAGAAATACGTTCATCATCAAGAAGAGGAAGAGTTTCAGAAATAGAATCAAGGGTTTCAGAAAGCAAGTTCATCACAAACCTTCAAAGAAGAAAGAAAGAGGGTTATCAAGTATCATCTTCATCCTCCGCCCTCTGGCCACCAAGAGCGCCGCCGATCCAACCCATTTCCCCTCTCCCTCCATTTTCCAGAAAGACCTCTCAAGGTAAGTTTTCTCACCCCCTACACTGCATCATGTTCATAACAACCATGGATTAGAAGATAAATCTAAACACAATCAAGAGAATCAAACATGCAAAACTGTAAAAACCTAAAACGCATTTGAAATGAACTGTACCGTTCAAAACAAATGGCGTGGATCGTCGTGGAGAGGAGAAGGCTAAGGTGGCGCTCTGGCAACCTAAGGGCATGGAGAGAATCTGCATTTGAGAAAGACTAAGAGAACAAGAGAAGAAGGAGGCGCCGTTGTAACCAAAGCTTGCAAACCTTAATCAAATGTCAAACCCTAAAAATTGTCACAACACTTTGTTCTGGGCCTTCACCCCAACAAGTCCCTAAGCCCACATGTTCTTACTGAACACGCACCCCCCTGATTCTTGTTCTTCTTCTTTTTTTATTTTTGGCCATAATCCTAAGCACATTTTTAAAACTAACACTTTTTAATTAATATCATTTAAACTAATCTATTTTTCTTTTAGTTAATAAAAACACTAATTAAATTTTGTTTTACTTTCTTTTTTAAGTTAATTTTATTTTTCTTTATTAATCTTGTTTAATATAATAAAAATACAAAAAAAGAATAGTTAATTTGATCTAATCAATTTTGCAACTTTCTTTAACCTTTTTTTTAATTAATAAAATACAAGAATAATCTTAAACATTAATTTAAATAAATTTTCTTTCTTTAAAACTTTTTATTTTCATAAATCATAAAACACAAAAATAATAATCATACTTAAATCTTTATTAGGTTAAAATTTTATTTATTTGTAAATAAATACATGCATCTCATAGTTCTTTGATTTTCCTTAATTTGTTATAATTTTACATTGAATTGCGACAGTTCGATTTGGTTGTAACACATATTTGGACATTATTATTCGGATGAGACTCATCCCCATTTGTAAATAATTGTATCCCCATCCCCGGATACTCTTTTGTAATAACTTAGACTTTAAATTCCCGCAATTTATTGCTTCCAATATATTGTATAATAATTAGGGTTTGTATGCGAAGATTCAAAATCAATCGCTAGATGACCTAATCCAAGAATAAATGCATGAAAATCAATACACCATTCACACTTGCACCTCTAGGGTAACCTCGCTTGTTGCCTCGGAAAACTCAATCATGTCACTCGAATATGAGACACTCTATAAAATTCCCCTTTGATAAACAAAGATCGTAGTCCCTCGATGACCCTCGATGTTGCCTCCGATAAAACGATCTCGTCCCTTACAAAATTGCTAGAGCGTCTCACAAGTTGCTTTCAAGGATTGTATGCGATGACCTGCGCCTGTCCCGTTTAACATCCTAACACAAGGTTATTCACCAAATACAATGGTGAAATAATACTGTCAAAAGGATTGAAAACATAAGAAAGATCTTTGAGTAAAATAGGGTAGACAACTCTTAGTTACTTGATCAAAAGCTTGCAAAACATCCTTGCCATTTTTCAAACACACCTCACAACACAATTTCAAAACAACTTTCAAAACATTGAAATATCTTTTCAAAAGACACACACCTTTGTATATATTCGAACAAGAATAATTACAAAGGTTTCCTAGACAAGGCCTCTTTTTCAAAGCATTTTCAAAACCACACACAAAAACACCATTTCAAACAATTGAAAAGCAAAGGCAAGTGATCTAAAACAAGTAACTAAGAGCCCATGGAAAACCATGGATGAAAAGGGTGCTAGCACCTTCCCTTTTCATAACCTACCCCCCGAACCCAAGAAAACATCTCAAAGGTCTTTCCTGTGCTTTTTGACCTTTCCTTTGGATAAAATAAAAAGTCGGTGGCGACTCTTGCTAAACCGCACAAGTGCGAACACAAACTTAAAACCTCAAGTCAGTTCTCCCACCGTATCACATATGGGCATAGGGGCAGAAATGACATTTTGCTTTTCGAGCGCATCGAATTCAATCTCTTTTACTTCAATGAGGTCTTGTATTTTTTCTTTAAAGCCCAACAGTTATTAGTGTCATGGTCGGGACTTTCAGAGTGATATGCGCAATGGGCATTAGGATGATAGTGAGGAGATGTTGTGTTGGGGTTTTTCAGAGCTTCTTTCAAGGTCACCAAATTGGATCTTAGTAGATGCCGTAATACTTGAGATGGGGTCATGTTAATTCTGGTGAACCTCCTGTCTGGCCTTTCCATTCTTGGTTTATTATTTCTTTGCTGGTCAGGCACAGGCTTAGGAATCATAACAGCCCCCACCATTGGTCGGTGTTCGGCCCTATCTTGTTTTCTTTGTGGATATACAACAACCACCTCTTTCTTTATGATGAAATGCTTCCTTACAATTGCAGAAGAAGATGTATCTTTTTGAATCTTTCCACTCTTTATACCGGCTTCTACCCTTTCTCCAGTCAATATTAGTTCAGTAAAGCCTGCAGATGAACTTCCAATTAAATGATTTAAGAAGGGACCAGACATGGTGCCAAAGAACATGTCTACCAATTCCCTCTCAGATAGAGGGGGTTGAACTCTTCCAGCGAAATCTCTCCATTTTTGTGCATAGTCCTTGAAACCTTCATTGGAAACCATGGTCATACTCTGGAGTTGAGTATGGGTAGGCGCCAAATTAGTACTGTATTGGTATTGTTTGTAAGAGGCTGCAGCAAGATCTTCCCAATTGTGAATGTTGGCTCTTTCTAGTTGGTAAAACCAGACAAGTTGAGTTCCAGACAGGCTGTCTTGGAAGAAATGTACCCATAAGTCTTTGTCAGCGGTATGAGGATGGATTTTTCTTACATATGACCGTAGATGCATTTTAGGGCATGAGACTCCGTCATACTTGGCGAACACAAGTGCTTTAAATTTCATAGGAATGACAATCCCCGATACTAACCCCAATTCCTCAAAGTCCAAGCCAGGCACTTTTTGGATTTCCATCGCACTCAACCGCTCTTCGAGATGTTTATACTTGTCATCAGTTGGAGGGTATTGTTCTTTAGAATAGTCTTCTTCTTCCTCTTCCTCTTTTGATTCTAACGGGACAACTGTTTCCTTGCCTTTCCCATCTTGGTTGTCTCTTTCACCGGATGTCATTGCAAAGTCTAAGGTCCTTCTTGTCTGCCCATGAAATCTTCTTCCCATGTTTAGGATTCCGGTTACCTTCTTTGTCTTATTTTTCCTCTCTTCAGCCAGCAAAGTCTTCAATTCTTCTTGTCCTTTGGCTAGGGTCAAGAGAAACTGTTGAAATTGTGTATTCTGAGCTTGGAGGTCCTTCACTGTTTGCTCGAGATCCATCTTACTGAAATAAACAGTAGAGAGATGAGGAGACTTGTTGCAAAAGACCTGTTTATGTTATGATGAATGGTATATGCATATGTAATGATTTCAAGGATTTCAAAGATTCAAATTTGTTTTATACAAAAAGGAAACACACGTTATATTAATAAGTTAAAGCTTGAGTACATCAATGCCTTTTCGGGAAAAATAATACAAAAACTCTAAGTTAGAAAGGTAGTACGCATCCTCTTTGGTGCAATGTAGGCATTGAGAATCTGCTCCTCATGAAGTAGCCTAGTGGGATCCAAAACCTTCTTCTCGCTTGCGTAGAATTGGGATTCAAAAGTATCTTGCTCCCCTTGAGTTGTATCCAATCTCTTTGTAGGTCTTCAAGAGAGGTGGGCATGTCAGGGTGTAGGATAATGTATGGAACATTTCCTTCCATGACAGGCTCAATGATTACCGGGAGAATGGAGGGGTAAGGCATCATAAGACTCTGAGCACGAGTTCGTACCCATTTGAGGTAAGGCTCAAGAGGGATGGAATGTTTATGCCCCGAAGTCTTGCTATCCACCTTGTTTAACATCCTCCAAGCTCGGATAATTCTTTGGCGAAAACCTTGATCATCGTTGTCGTAGTCAAATACCAAACCTTGAATCAGCATCTCATGCGGGCCATCCCTTTGAGTGTAACGAAACTGTCTTAAGGCTAAGCATGGGTTATAGGTGATACCTACCCTAATGCCAAGTAAAGGGACACTAGGGAACTCTCCACAATGGTTGATAATGATAACATTCTCTTTGGATGGGGAGCACCAATGAATGTACGAATGTTTGAGCGTCATCAACCTTTGTGACCACCTTGAACCTTGCTCATTTTTTAATACAGATTGGGGAAGATAAGAAATAAACCATCTTGCCAAGAGAGGAGCGCAACACATAAGGACACCTCTTTTCCTCATTGTGAGAGTGTGAAAAGAGTGTAGGATATCTTATAGCAATGTAGGCACTGGGTTACAGGATATGAAGATTTTGACGGTATTGACATCTATGAGTTGGTCAGGATTTGGAAACAAAACCATCCCATAGATGAGGAGAGCCACAATTTCCTCAAAGGCTTGCAAGTCCAAGGAATTCCAACAGTTTTGGGCTTTCTCAAACATGAACTTTTCTAGGAAACCTTTGACACCACTCCTTGTTTCCCAATGAGTTATGGCATCATATGAGTGAACGTGTAGAGCTTGAGCAATCTCTTCTGGCTTTGGGTCTCTTTCCGTACCGTTGAAAGGTAGTTGATCAAGAATGGGAATCCTCAAGAGTTGGGAGAATTCTTCCAAAGTAGGCACAAGTTGATAGTCGGGAAATGTGAAGCAATGGTGTAAATGATCAAAGAACTGAAAGAGAACCTTTATCATGTCCTCATCTGTGTTGGAGGTGACCAAGTTGAGTAGGAGACCACGTCTCTCGGTAAATGGAGAGTTTTCAGGAATCCTTAAAGCTAGCTCCTTGAGTTGTAGAGGGATACTTACAAGGTTGATTTGAATAGTTTTCCTGCGAAGTGAATCCATATCCTATAAAACAAGAACAAAGATGAATCCCAAAATCCTTGAAATGGTTAGTTGATGTATATGATGTTCATGATGTTATGTACAAGTATGCATATGCAAACAAAGCAAAAAAGTCCTTAGGTTTAGGCTTGCATGGAGTTTTATTAGTAAGTACCCTCTTGAAGTTTAGTTGGCTCAAACCTGTCCTACCAATAGTAACCGGGTTCTAAGGAGCTCAATATCACTGATTTGTTTCCTTGGTTATTGTTTCAGCACAAGCCTCTTTAATGGAGACCGAAATATCCCAAGAAACCAAACCTCAATGAGTGTAGTATCGAGTATCTACCAACTTCGAACTGCACCAAAGCCGGTCATCTCACTACATCCTAAAGGCCAAGTTGGTCAAGTAAAGGTTCTAAAAGTTCATTAGTGCTTCATGACATCACTCAGTGGCCCTGTATTCTCTTTGATTAACTCAAAGGCTATCGGTACCCACAAATATGTCGCACTAACGTAGCTATTGCTTAGACCATGTCGGTATACCCCGTACAATTTCCACAACGTATTGCTACTTACCTATAATGTATCCCAAATCCAGGTAGAGGATTCAAACCCAAACAAAGAACCATAATGTAAAACATACAAGTCAAACAATGTAAGCAAATAAATGTGATCTAGCCCTAAGGTAACCCCACTTTTAGAATTGTCCCCAGTAGAGTCACCAGTTCTGTGATACGGTGGGAGAATTGACTTGAGGGTTTTGCATTTTATCGCAAATGTTATGGTTAGCAAGAGTCGCCACCGACTTTTCTTTTATCCAAAAGGAAAGGTGAAAAAGCACAGGAAAAACCTTTGAGATTGTTTCTTGAGTTCGGGGGGTAGATTATAAAAAGGGAAGGTATTAACACCCTTTTCATCCATGGTTTTCCATGGGCTCTTAGTTACTTGCTAGATCACTTGCTTTTGTTTGAAAATGTGCTTTGTGTGGTTTTTGAAAGTATTTTGTAAAGAGGCCATTGTTTAGGAAATCTTTGTAATTATTCTTGTTTATAAGAATGTATACAAAGATGTTTGATCTTTTGAAAATGTTTTCAATGTTTGTAAGATGTTTGAAAATGAGTGTGATTTGTTTTTGAAAATAGCAAGGATGTTTGTTTGAAATTGAGCAAGTAATTAGGAGTATCTACCTACTCAAATATCTTTCTTGTTCATTTTCTTTTCCTTTGACATTGTTGTCTTACCATTGATTTGGTAAGCAACTCTATCTTTGGATGTTAACGGGACGGGCGTGGGTCATCGTATAGCCATGATTAGAAATGTTGCAAGGTATCTTAGCATTATTTTTGAGGGACTAAGATCATTTGTGAGGCAACTTAGATAGCGTCATCGAGGGACTATGATCTTGTATTCATTTGTTTTTGCTAAGATACCTCACATGCGTAATATGGTCATTTTGTAAGGCAACCAAGTGGGATAACCCTAGGGGTGCTTGTGTGCAAGTGTGTTGTTTTCATGCTTGATTTTGTCTTGGATTAGGGTTTTCTATTTGGTTGATTTTATTCTTTCCATACAAACCCTAATTACTAGCATGTTATGTAAAAGCGATAAATTGCGAAATTTAAAATTACTACGCTATTACAATACTTGTGGGATGGGGGTATACAATTTGTGAATGGGGATTGCAATAATATAAACCTAATTAATATATTACAACCAAATTGAATAAGTTTAAATAATTGAATAAATGTATAAAGTACAAATGCAAATGGAAAGAAATGATTTTAGTGTTTGGATTTTTATATGAAAGAGGTTTTAATCTAAACCTAATTAGAGAAAAATAATCAAATCAAAATTAAATTAACTTAAATTAATTAAGAAAAGAAATTAATTAAGAAAATATTTTTTTTGAATAAAACCCTAATTATATTTAGTTGATTAAAAGAAAATAAGTTTAAAGAAAAAGTATTTTTGTATTTTTGTCTTGAGAATAATATATGATGTTGTGAAATATTTTTGGCCTTTTTTATATTAAAATAAATATATTTAAATAAATAGTAACCTAGTTTTAATTTAATTTACAAGGTAATTAGTAAAGATAAATAAAGTATAATGAATAAAAATAATTTTTTGTATGGAAAAAATATTTAAATTATATCAAACATAAATCTACTATTTTTATATTTTTTATGATTTTTTTGGTATTTTTAGAAAATATATTTAAAAAGAAAAATAAAATAAATAAGTAAATGAAAATGAATGGGCCAGGCGGTGCCAAAAGTAAGCAAGGAGGTGAGCTAGCAAATAAAAAAAACAATGCCAGGCCCAAAGGGCCCAGCGCTTGTAAAAAAACGTTAGGGGATCAGAAAATATGAAAAAAATACAAAAGGGGGGGTTCACATTGGTTCAAACCCTCGCCCTTTAGGTAAGAAGTGACTTAGTATGCGCACGCTTGCCACTGGGGTAGCTGTTTCATCTGGTCATACAACCAAACCATAAATATATAAAATAAAACGAACCCTGAGGCTTACTTCATCTTCTTCCTCGCGCCTAGCCAGACCACCTGTATCTTCTCCATCTCTCCACAAAAATGGAAAGTTCAAACATGAAAGTTGTGGTGTTTCTTCCCACGAATCTAACTATATAACTTATGTAAGCTAAAAGTCAAAGATGAAAACTAATTTTGCTGGCCCTAAATTGAAACCTAATTTTCTCAGAAATTTCAAATCCAAAATTCTCTATACACAGTCAATATAAATGGGAACTATGAACATGGTCATCTTTAGAGCAAAGATATCTACATTTTGTCTTCACAAATCAGGATCAAATGATGCTTATATGATGAGATAGAAGTTTGAAAATTTACCTCTTGCAGCTGGAGTCGTGAATGGAGTTTGAGAAACTTTTGAGATGGACTGAGGATCTGTTTAGCTTTCTTGGACCTCCTTGAGTGTATTCCAACTCCTACTTTGCCTTGAAAGTTCCTGAACCTCTCTACTCAAGTCAACCTGCAAGATTGATGTTTGAAAATGATGGATAGTGATGGAGGAGTTACAATCTTGAAACAGGGGCCTGGATTAATTTGGTATGATGTATAGAAGGTGTTTGAATGTTTGGTTTTCAAAACGCACGAGTGGAAATGAAGATGATGAGTTTTGGTTCAAAATTGTGTATCAATGGTATTTTTGAGCAGATTTATGGTTTTTAAGTGTTTGAGATAGTTTCAGGGCACTAGATTCCATCTGCCATCTTGCAAATAGTGTATGTACTTATAGGCAAGAGGTTTTGAGGCTTGAAATAACTCAAATTGAAATCACATGTTATGGCTTGGTTACTTGTTTTTGAAGCAAGGTTGACAAACATGGTTTCAATGTGAAGTACAAGGATTTTCAGGGTGGTTAGCAGGCTGTAGATATGTTGCTTCTTGCTTTTAAATGCTTTTGAGTCAGAAACAACAATGTATGGGCTCAAGAAGAGTTGACATTGTGATTAAAGTCACTTTTCCAAAATGGAAGTGGTGACTTTCTTCCCAAAATGGAAATGCAACTTGGATAATGGCTCAAATGCTTAGAAAATGGCTATATCAGTTGTGTAAACATTAAATTATTGAGTGAATATCAATTTTGAAGCCTGAAAAGCAATATTTGTACAACATGCTTGAAGATTGGATCAAGTGTTCTTCACAAAATGGCTTGTAATTCAAGTTTGAAAACCCTAACTTCTTGCCTTTTTATTCTCCTTGCTCAAGAAAGATCTCAAGGAGTTCATGGACATTTTGGAAAGATTGAAATGTGATCTTAAACTCATCTTTGAATTGCTTTTGAATATTCCCCTTGGAGCTATGTGAAAAATTGCCACGAAGTTAGGTAAAAAATTTGCCTAACTAGGGCAAAATTTCACTAAGTCTTTTTTAGTTCATGAGCATGTATTCACAAATTTATAACTTGAGATCCAAGCAGTTTTAGGAAAAGTTATGTGAATAAAATTTTCAGATTTCATGGATATATACAACTTTCATGTTGGATGTTTCTCTTGAATCATCTTGCATCATGGTGAAAATTTGGCTTAAAGTAATGAAAAAATAAGAAAATTTTCATACTTAGAAAAATTTCTAAGTTAAGCAATTTTAACATTTCAAGATGAAATCTTCAATTCTTTATTTCTTGATGAAAAAGTTTCATATTTTGACATGTTTGGATGAATCATGATCCTTGGCACTTGAATTTGACCAAAAAGTCAAAGTTTGACTTTTCAGTATATAGTTGACTTTTGATCAGTTTACTGCAAAATTCACCTGTCAATCTAATGGACTTGCAATGTTTTGAATCATGTCATTAGGTAAAAATGATGCAATTGGACTCTTGATATCATGCCTTAAAACAATTGACCATTTGTTAGGTTAAAAATCAGAAATTGCCCTTTCCCAGTCAAAACCCTAATTTTGACCATTTTGCCATTTTGGAGATTTGATCAAATTTCTTGAGGAATTGTGGTCCAAACTTGATAAAATGATACATATGAGTCCAAAATGTTGATGTGGATCAACAATTATGAATTTTGACTATAAATTGGCCATGGTTGACTTTTTTCCCAATACAACTGATTTTTAGCTCAACTGTTCAATTGACTGATCAAAAGTGTGATCCAAGGCTTGAAACTTGACATGAGTAATCTTGGGGGTCCATAGTGATCCATGAAAGTCATATGAATAATTGATAGTTCAAAAATACTTGTGCAAACTCAAACCCTAATTTTGGTCATCAGTGCATAAGGGGGTTGTCTTGAGCTGATCAAACCCTAGTGCAGTCTTGAGCTCAATGAGATCTTGTGAGAAAATTCTTGATAAGTGAGAGGGAAAATTTTGGGGTACAATACTCTATATATTTTATTTTCTCATATTCATTATATGAAATAACACTTAGAATAATGGTTCTTACTTTGTAGTGATTTCTACATACTTTCTTCTGTGCTTCTGTCATCGCACTTCTTGCAATCTTATGACCTTTATCATCTAGTGGGTGCATCTAGCCATCAACTACCAAGTCCCATAGATCCAAGTCATATGCCAGGAAGTAACTTTCTATTCTACCCTTCTAATATCCAAATTTCTCCCCATCAAACATAGGAGGTTTTGAGTTATAATGATCTCTATCATTATCCCTATTATCAATAGTGGAAGTAGCTAATGGTTTTTCACACACATTGGATCAGTATTGAACACTGTTAAGTGTTGATAAAAGTTCAAACTTTTTATCTCCTCAGAACTAGAGCTATGATGCCAATTGAAGGTGTGAAAAACACAAGAAAGGGGGGGGGGGGGGGGTTGAATTAGGTTTTAAATCAAAATATTTCCTTTTAAAAATTTATTCCCCTTTAAGTAAAAATATCATGCTCCTCATGAAAAAAAATTAGGAGCAACAAATAATAATCCCCCTTAAGTAAGTATCACATCACTACTAATACCACTACTAATATAACTACTTCCCCTTTTTAGCCACAAAATTTGCAAAACAGGAAAAACATTCAATAGGAGCAAACAAAATCAGACCTAGCAGATCATATTAAAGACAAAAAGGCACACAAGGTGCACAAATTATCCATGGCATAGCCCAATAATAAAATAGAAAAAACAGAAACATCAAAAAGAGAACAAAATTGAAAATTAGTGACCAGTACTGCCAGTTGTCTCCACACGAGTATCATCAACTGCATCAACACCTTTACCTTCCTCATTATCCTCCTCCTTATCACCACCTGCATTAACATTATCACCATTCACATTTTATTCTTCCACATCACCAACCAAGTTCTCATCACCATCCTCTTGAGACATGGCTTTGATCAAGCTCTCCTATTTGATCATTTTCTCAGTGTAGCACTTGATGGTCTCATCCAAGGCTGTGTAGGTGTCCTTCACCTCAACAATAAGTCCTGCCTTTGGAGTTGAGCTTCCAGCATCCTTACTTGATGTCACGATAATATCTAGGACATGTGTTCTTACAAACAACCTACAGTGCAATGAAATATGAGATTCCCTCTTACAAACAACATCATAATTGATCAAGATACCAAGGTGTTGACTGCGAATTATCCTACATAACAAAGAGGGAAAATCAATAGGCATCTTCACAGTAAAAGAGGTGGCATGCTGCATGGTTTGCTCAAATACATAGGGCCCAAAATCAAGGCCAATCCTTGTCCCAACAATATAAATGAATTTTTCCAACCCTATAGCAATTAGAAGTATGGTTTGTGGGAACCTAATTTTTAGCCCCAATTGTGTGAAGCACAACATACTTCACACTCAACATGCTAGTTGACAGCTTCCCATTCCTTGGCCATTGTTTCACTTGTTTAGTAGTGATCTCTTTGCAAATATCATTGTCAGTCACCTCCACCTTAGCTTATTCTTCCTAATTCCTACCCAAAAACCTGTTTATAATTTCTAGAGAAAACTCCACACACTTTCCTCTAACATACACCTTCATGTACTCCATGCTTCTCTTATTATCACAATCTTTAGAGATGTTGACAATAAATTCCTTTACCAGTATCTCATAACATTTCCCAAAATCAACCACACTCTTCATTAAGCTAGATTCCTCAATAAGATTCATCACATCTTTGAACTCCAAAGCATCCTTACCAAGCTCTCTTTCGAGAGCTAGTCTTATGTGATACACATATTTCCATCTTTCAACATGTTCAACAGACTGAAAGGAAATGTTGTCAACGGGAACATCGGTCACATTAGAAACTTTCTTCTTAGCCAAGGATACAGTGTCTTGAATATACTGTTCGACATCATACTTAGAGTCACTAGAAGGAACCTCCTTTCTCTCCAGATACCTTTTATTGGTAGTAGGAGTCACAAATTTACTCCACCTCTTAGCAGGACCAACAACAAGACTTCTCTTAGAAGTTTGAAAAGTCTTAATTTCGGGCACAACATCCTTCACTTTCCTTTTCTTTAGCCTTTTTGAAATACCAGGAGCCAATCTCTTTCCTATAAGGTCGTCACTAGAGTCCAATTTATCCATATTAACATTATCAATAGATTGATCACTCTACACACCACCATTTTCCTCTTTGTCTTCCTTGTCAGAAAGACCTTTTTCACTAGACACACTGTCAGGCTTATCTTTCTCACCTTCAAATGGCCTACTTTTAGAATCACCTTCCTTATTGCCACTCGATTCATCTTCATACAAACGTCTTGGGAGTTCTTTTTAGCCACATCCTTCTTAGAATTTTCAATTTCAATGGAACCAAACTCTTTGTAAGAATCATCAAGAGAATTTTCTTGAGTAATTTGGACATGATGTTCAGACTGGGCCAAGGATGTTATGACATCCGACACAACTTCACGCTCAAGGTCAATAAACAAATTACTATTGTTTTCAATAGTGTCATCAACATCGACATTAAAACTGGATTTACCTAGGGTCTTTTCAGCTTTAGGGTTATCAAGATTATCAGTATCAGGAGATACTTTTCAGATGTTTCAACATTTCCCCTAACATTTGGAATCATAGTATATTTATCATAGATAACACCATTAGGTTTGATAGGATCAAGATGCATGCTTTCCATACTATGAGGTTTCTTGACAGTAACATGGGTTTCAATAACCTTACCATCACTAGCAACCATATGAACATACATAGATGGAGATGAAGAATTACTTACATTTTAAGGCTTAGCCCTTTCGCAGAAGGTGTTTAATCCATATTTTTGGTTGGGACAACATAAGCAATGGAGAGGGGAATGGAATTAGTGGCAACTTCCATGGAAATATCACTGGAACTTTTGCTAGGTGTTAAGCCTGGATCTTTTGACATCTTGAGGTCAATGGTATGAGAGAAAGTCTGGATATGAGAGTGGGTAAGTATAATGTTAAAATGATTGTTGAGATTAGAGAGAATGAGATCAATGAAGCAGGTAGGGAAAGAGTTGATAGCATATAGGAAGAGATTATGGAAAGTTTGTAATGATTTCCTAACTTAGCGTGCATCATTAACTAGGGCGAAGAGAAGATGTCTTTTGCATGCATCCAAAATATTAATTGCTATCATTCTTCAATAACACAGATTCCTATTTTTACCCTTAAATTATAAAATAAATTTGTATTTAAAGCTTTAGTGAATGTATCTGTTAGTTGCTTCTTAGTGGCCACATACTCAAGAGTAACACTTTTGTCCTAAACAAGATCCCTAATAAGATGATGATGAATGTCAACCTGCTTTGTCCTGCTATGTTGAATGAGATTATTGGATATATTGATTGTACTCAGATTATCATAATATAATGTCATGACATCTGGTTTGACATTATATTCCTTTAACATTTGTTTCCTCTAAATCAATCGAGAATAACCTTTGTGGAGGTAAAAATGTTGAGACTAAGCCATTAGATTGACTTAATTCATAATAGTGAAAGTTGCCATAACACTTTATTTTTATCCGATGGAAATTGGAAAAGAGTGAATAAAACTCAAATTAAAATAAATATCAAGGTAAGAGGATTGGTTATGCATAGGAAAGGTGTTAGCATCCTAAACATCTACGGTACTCTGCAGGAACCTCTTTAAAAATCTGTGTATTTTGGCTAAAAGAAATTTTACAAAATGGATTGTAGGGATGAAAAAGAAATATTTTTTTTACAATTTTTGATTTGACAAAGCTTCCAATGAGTTATGGGCCTACATACCACCAATGTGCAGTGTTGAAATCAAAACCCATGTAGTTCGGGTAAAAAAGACCAAAATTGGTTTGTTATAACTGGTTTTAATGTAAAAGACATTTTTCCTTATCTGAATGGAAAACCAATAAACTATAACAATCATGGTAAAAACAGAACTTGCTTCTTCTTAATATGGAGAACTTATAGCCTGGACTGTAACACCCTTCTATAACCCAACACATATTATATTTAAATAATCAGAGTAATTCGCCAAAAGGGCATCACATGCTTCATAAAACACCATACACGCATGTCTCACTTAGTAACACAGGTTTTCAAAATCATTTAAGACAAGTGTTCTACTAAAAACAACCATAATTATCTCAAATATTTGCTGCGGAATTCATAGCTCAAACATCTTTGTTAAACACATCATAAAACTTCATTGTTCATGGTTCATAATTCGAAACAACCTAAAAAACATGAAAGGTGGTTCAAAACCTCATAATAAAAAACCTCAAGATCAAACAAAGAACATAAGGTTCAAAAATAAAACATTCCCGACCCCGATGTTACATATATGAGCAAAACCTTCTAAAATTCAACGGAAATAAACAACACACTCCAAGCTATCTTTTAGGCCTCTATGAACTACTCCTGATCACTTGGGAATTACCCACATAGAGGCAATAATCAAACAGAAAGGGTGAGTAATCACATTCATTATGAAAGATATAAGGAATAGACATAGTAGTTCAAGACAACAACATCATAACATCAAAATCAACAACATTATCAAATAACACAACAACATAATACAACACCAATAAATCAACAACTATGCAATGTCACATAAGATGTAGTGCAATAACATAGACTCATGCATGTGGTACCATTTATTTCGACGGGCACTGGGCCATCACTCTCCAAAGATCCCCACCATAGGATCGATTCCCTCTTGGAACTAGAGCACAAAGTCAGCACACTTAATCCACATAATGGGATTGAAGCCAACACTGGACCAACGTCCTAAAACAACATGGGCAGACCAAAGCTATCCAAAATATGCCATGAGTGCATGATGCATAACAACAAATATAAAAACGACCATTGCTAGTCAAATGCATTATCATTCATGAAATCATCAATAACACTTCAATACTTCATAGCCGCAACATGTTATCATCACAGTGTTCACAATTCATCATAACAATTATTGCATTATAGTATAAATAATTCATCATAGTAACATAAATTGTTATAGACTACTCCTTAGGAATGTAAGCCCATGTTAGCCTAGGTATTAGGAAAATACTTCTTATTTCTCATTTTATTCCAACCAACCAAAGTTCATTATGTTAGCTATCCACCACTTCAAACGGAACTCCAAACCGAGTTCTAAAACTCAAGTTATGGCACTTTTAAGAAAATTCGACATAGCCATCCAATTCTGGACACTGTTGCCCAACGACTTAACTTCCATTGTCTGGCCACAAACCCTTCGCGTCTTGCATCACCCATCTACGTTTGGAGTGACACACTCCAGTAACTTCCTCCTTTTATTCCCTCCATCACCCTTTGGCTCGCCTAGTGACGGCCAAGAGTGTCATCGTCGCTCGACGATGATACTCCATTGCCCAACGATCCAACACAAACAAGGTTTTCCTGTTGCGATTTTTCCTGCATCTACCAGTCCCAATTCCTTTGCAATTTCACACTAAAGAAGACCCAAAACTCATCTAAATCATAATCGTTTTACAACATCACAATAGAACAACATTGCAAGCATCACATACATTATTTCTTGGCATTATAATGTCAAATTATCACCAATTTCATCATAATCATCATGCTATCAAATCCATCCCCAAAACCCCAAAACAGCTACATACATCTAAACCCCATATCGATTATAATGACAGATCACCCCCTTACCTTATATTTCTAGCAAATTGCAATTCTTCTTAGCGTTCTACTGAAATCCTTCTCTATTATTCATGCCCTAACTCTCTCTTCACAACGCAAGTTCTTCCAATATTCACACGATCATACTAATGAAATTTTTTTCTCCTATTATTTGTTTAACCTTAGGACCCCTAATATTTTCCCAACTTATCTTCACTTAGCCTTTAAGCAATTACCATCTTTCCTCTAACTTCTCTACATCAATTATTCATTTTTATTTAAATAATAATAATTCTAATAATTACTCTAAATTATCACTAAATAATTATCTAATTATTAAAATACTCTATATTCATCAATATCCCATTAATCCATAACATAACAACATAGCACACATGATACTCAACAAAACGTCAGATATTCATCAATAATCCACGCATATTTCTAATAACTCATTTAAATAATTAATTCTAAAAGTTAGGGTGTTACAACTCTCCCCCACATAAAGAATTTGTGCCCTGAAAATTACATGAGGAAAACAGAGTCGGGTACGACTCCTTTATCTGATTCTCATGCTCCCAAGTCAAACTTCCACCAGATGGTCCACCCCACAACATTTTCACTAGGGAAATATCTTTACCCTGAAATTGCTTCACTTCTCGACCTTCTATTTACAATGGTAATGCTTCAACTGTCAGGTTATCTCTCACATGTACATAATCCATCTGAATTACATGTGAAGGATTCAAAATGTACTTTCTCAATTGAGACACATGAAACACATAATGAAGATTCGCAAGCGATGACGATAAAGTAATCCGATGGGCCACCTCACCTATCTTCTTAGATATTTGATATGGACCAACAAAATGCGGAATAAGATTTCTCGACTTCAGTGCTCTACCAACACCACTCACTGGAGTGAGTCTCAAGAACACAAGATCATCTTTTTGTAAGTCCAGTGCCTTCCTCCTCCTATCATGATAACTCTTCTGACGAATCTAAGAAGCTTTCATCCTCTCTTGGATCATCTTGATTTCCTCAGTCATCTCTTGCACAATTTCAGGTTCGAGTACAACACTCTCACCCGACTCATACCAACACAATGGAGTTTTACACCTCCTACCATACAATGCTTCATACGGTGCCATCCCAATACTAGAATGGAAACTATTATTGTAAGTGAACTCAATCAATGGTAAGTGACTATCCCAAGCTCCTACTTGTTCTAACATACAAGCAATTAGCAAATCCTCTAAAGACTGGATAGTCCTCTCTGTCCGACCGTCCGTTTGCGGATGATATGCGGAACTCAACTTCAACTTAGTACCAAAATCATTCTGCAAACCTCCTAGAATTTTTATGTAAAACTCAGATCTCTATCTGATACGATACTCTAAGGTATCCCATGCAACTTCACAATCTCATCAACATACATCTCAGCTAGCTTCTCCATAGGATGATTGATTTTCATTGGTAAGAAATGAGCCGACTTAGTCAACCTATCTACTATCACCCAAATCGAATCATTACCTTTAGTAGTCTTTGGTAAACCCGACACAAAATCCATAAAAACATTGTCCCATTTCTCTCTGGAATACTCAAAGGTTTTATAAGACTCGTAGGCTTGTGATGTTCGATCTTTGACTTCTGACAAGTCAAACAAGCATACACAAACTTAGCGATTTCCTTCTTCATACCCGGCCACCAAAACAATTTCTTCAACTCCTGATACATCTTTATAGCACCTGGATGAATACTCAAATCGCTTTGATGTCCTTCCTAAAAAATGCTCTTCTTAAGTTCTAGAATATCAGGAACACACACTCTATTATCAAGCCTCATCACACCATTTTTATCCACTCAGAACTCACCTCCGTTAACTTGGTTAATCAAAGTCAGTCGATCCACCAAACTCAAAGTAGATTTCTGACCTTCTCGGATCTCTTCAAGAATCCCACTAGTCAGTTTCAGCATTCCCATCCTCACACTGTTAGAAGTCTCTTCACACACCAAACTCATATCTCTAAATTGTTTGATCATTTCTAACTCTCGAACCATAAACATCGACATATGCAAGGACTTCCTACTCAAAGCATCAACTACCACATTTTCTTTACCAGGAAGTTAACTCAAATCAAAATCATAATCTTTTAACAATTCGAGCCACCTTCTCTGCCTCATATTTAACTCTTTTTGATCAAACAAGTATTTTAAACTCTTATGATCACTGAACAATTCAAATTTAGAGCCAAAAAGATAATGTCTCCAAATTTTCAACACGAACACCATAACCTCCACTTCTAAGTCATGCGTAGGATAATTCCTCTCATGAACCTTTAATTGTCTATAAGCGTAACCAACAACTTGTCCATTTTGAATAAACTACAAAGGATTCATTCGAATTCACAGAATTAACACCGGAGCAGTCGTCAACCTCTTCTTCAGTTCCACAAAACATTCTTTGCATGCAACATCCTACACATAAGCTTGAACCTTTCAAGTCAACTGAGTCAATGGTAACTCCAACTTAGAAAACCCTTCAATGAATCTTCGATAGTAACCTGCTAATCCATGAAAACTTCGAATCTCAGTCGTAGAGATCAGTGTCTCCCACTGCAATACTGCATCAACCTTAGAAGGATACACAATAATTCCACCACTAGAAATCACATGGGCAAGGAAACTCACTTCCTTCAACCAAAATTCACACTTCGACAGTTTTGGATACAACTTCTTCTCTTTCAATAATTTCATCATAATTTGAAAATGCTCAACATGTTTTTCTTCTGATTTAGAATAAATCAAAATGTCGTCAATGAAAACCACCACAAACTTGTCCAAGTACTTCTGAAAAATACGGTTCATGTATTCTATGAGAACGCCTGGCGCATTAGATACACCAAAAATCATCACGATATATCCATAGTGACCATATCTCGTCCTGAAAGCTATCTTTGGAATATCATCTGGCTTAACTCAAAGCTGATGATAACTCAACCTCAAATCGATTTTGCTAAATACACTAGCGCCAACAAACTGATCCATCAAATCATTAATCCTCAAAAGTGGATACTTATTCTTAATAGTTACATTATTTAACTATCTGTAATCCATGCACAACCTCATACTATTGCCTTTCTTTTTAACCAACAACATTGGAGCACCCCACAGAGAGACGCTCAGATGAACAAACTTCTTCTCCAACAATTCTTCTAATTGTTTCTTCAACTCGCTCAGCTCTGAAGCTAACATCCTATAAGGAGCCATTGACTTTGGACTTGTACCTGGTATTAGTTCTACAGCAAATTCAACTTTTCGTTCTGGGGAAAATTACCAATGTCGTTTGGAAACCCTACTGGAAATTCACAGACAACCGGTAATTCCACACTTGCAGTTTCACGATCAACTTGTAACGACACAAATATCACAAACATCAAAGCTTCATATATTAAAAGTTCATCCACTTTTTTTAGCAGACAAAAACATCAGTTCTCCATTATAACCAAACTTGGGGAACCTCACGGTCTTATTATAACAATTAATATGAACATAGTTGAACTCTAACCAGTTCATTCCAAGAATAACATCAATTTAGTGTAAGGGTAGACACACCAAATCCATCATAAAATTCTTACCATAGATGGATAAAGGACACTTTGAACAAACAAGAGCAGTAGTAACAAAACCCTTAGCAGAAAGTTCTACAACCATTCCTCCATTCATATCAGACAACTATAATCCCAACATAGTAGCAAATTCAAGCGAAATAAACGAATGAGTAGCACTAATATAAATAATAGCAATTAACTCAAAATTGTTAATAAAATAATTACCTCTGATAAGGTTGTCTTTTTTGGTGACCTCTGCACCATTCAGAGCAAACACTATGCCATTAGTCTGAGCAACAACAACAATCTTCTTTGGTTTCTGACACCGGGTACTGATTTGACCCTTCTCATCACAGTTGAAACAAGTAGGCCCCTCATTCTCGCATTCACTAACGTGATGTCCAACCTTGTCACACCTATAACATATTAACACCTTATTAGTGTAGGCATCAACATAGTGGCCTATTTCGCCACACCAGTAGCATTTCACAGAAGCAGGAGCTCCTCCCCCTCTTGGTTTTTTCTCATCATAAGCTTTCTGCTTCCCTTTATCAATAAGAGTAGTATACAGCTTACCATAATCCAGATTCTTTTGCTTCTTCTTATTATAATTCTTATAAAAAGAAGATTTGTCTCTACTATCTTGATTGAAGATTCTACATTTGTTCACCAGCACAAGAAACTGACGAATATGCAGATATCCAATACCCTGATTGATCTCTGGATGTAATCCGTTCTTAAACTTAATGCACTTTAACACCTTATCTACTGGGTTGTTATAGTGCAGGAAAATTTTCACTAGCTCCTCGAACTTGGCTGGATACTCAGCAACTGTCAAATTTCCTTGCTTCAGCTTAAGGAATTCAATTTCCTTCTTACCATATACGTCTTCAACAAAGTACTTATCCAGAAAAGCAGCTCTGAATACAACCCAAGTAATTTCGGTGCCCAAAATATCCATCCTCTAGCGTGAATTGTTCCACCATTCGTCGACTTCCTCTTCTAGCATGTGAGTTCCAAATTGCACCTTCTAATTCTCTATGCAGATCACCACCCAGAAAATATTTTCAATCCCCTTAAGCCACAATTGTGCACCATCCGCATCGTGCCTGCCTTTGTAGATCGGCGCGTTATTCCTATGGAACCTTCCCCATGCACGAGCCTCATCATCATTTCCTCCATTCTGGTTCTGCTAACCATGCTGGTTTTGTAGCGCCTGAGCCACAGATTCCAAAGCATTAACAATAACGTTATCATTTTTTCCTCCAGCCATAACTCTGCGCATAGACAACCAACATTAGAAACATAAACATATCGACAATATACAAGTACTAATCGATTAAAATGAGGTAGAAATCATATAAAACCTCCAAAAGAATATTAATCTTAAATAATCAGCGTATTTCGCCAAAATAGCATCACACGCTTCATAAAACATCATACAGGTATGTCTCACTCTATAACACGGGTTTTCAAAGTCATTTAAGAATAGTATTCTATTAAAAACAACCATAATTATCTGAACTATTCACAGCGAAATTCATAGCTCAAACATCTTTGTTAAACACATCATAAAACTTCATTGTTCATGGTTCATAATTCGAAACAACCCAAAAACCATGAAAGGTGGTTCAAAACCTCATTATCAAAAATCTCAAGATCAAAAAAAGAACATAAGGTTCAAAAATAAAAAGTTCTTGACCCCGATGTTACATATCAGAGCAAGACCTTCTAAAATTCGACAGAAATAAACAACACACTCCAAGGTATCTTCTAGGCCTCTATGAACTACTTCTGATCACCTGCACGTTACCCACGTGGAGGCAACATTCAAACAGAAACGGTGAGTAATCACATTCATTATGAAAGATATAAGGAATAGACATAGTAGTTCAAGATAACAACATCATAGCATCAAAGTCATCAACATTGTCAAATAGCACAACAACATAATACACACCAACAAATTAACAACTATGCAATTCCACATAAGATGTAGTGAAATAACATAGACTCATGCATGTGGTACCATTTCTTTCAATGGGAACTAAGCCATCACCCTCCAAAGATCCCCACTATAGGATAAATTCCCTATTGGAACCGGAGCACAACATCAGCACACCCAATTCACATAATGGGATTGAAGTCAACATTAGACCAACGTCCTAAAACAACATGGGCAAACCAAAGTTGTCCAAAATATGCCATGAATGCATGATGCACAACAACAAATATAAAAACAACCACAGCTAGTAAAAACATCATCATTCATTAAATTATCAACAACATCTCAATACTTTATAGATACAACATGTTATCATCACAATATTCACAATTCATCATAACAACTATTGTATTACGATATAAATTATTCATTATAGAAACATAAATCGTTACACACTACTCCTTAGGAATCTAAGCCCATCTTAGCCTAGGTATTGGGAAAATACTTCTTATTTGACATTTTATTCCAACCAACCAAAGTTCATTGCGTTAGCTATCTAACACTTTGAACGACACTCCAATCTGAGTTCTAAAACTCAAGTTATGGCGCTTTTAAGAAAATTAGATACAACCATCCAATTCTGGACACCGTCGCCCAACGACACAACTTCCATCGCCTGGAGACACATCCTCCGTGTCTCGAATCTCCCACCGATGCTTGGAGAAACACACTTCAGTAACTTCCTCCTTTTACACCCTCCATCACCCCTTGGCTCTCCTAGCAATGACCAATCGTGTCACTGCCGCCAGGCGATGATACTCCATCACCCGACGATCCTGCACGAATAGGATTTTTCTGTTGCAATTTCCTGTATAAACCAGTCCCAATTCCTTTGTGATTTCACACCAAAGCAGACCCAAAACTCATCTAAATCATCATGGTTTCACAATATCAAAATAGTACAACATTGCAAGCATCACATACATCATTTCTTAGCATTATAACGTCAAATTATCACCAATTTCATCATAATCATCATGTTATCAAATCCATCCCAAAACCCCCAAAACACCTACATACATATAAATCCCATATCAATTATAATGACAAATCACCCCTTACCTTAGATTTCCAGCAAATTGCAATTCTTCTTAGCGTTCTACCAAAATCCTTCTCTGTTCTTCGTGCCCTAACTTTCTCTTCACATTGTCAGTTCTTCCAATATTCTCACGATCGTACTAATGAAATAATTTTCTCCTATAATTTGGTTAACCTTAGGACCCCTAATATTTTCCCAACTTGCCCTCACTTAGCCTTTCACCAATTACCATCTTGCCCCTAGCTTATCTACATCAATTATTCCTTGTTATTTAAATAATAATAATTCCAATAATTACTCTAAATTATTACTAAATAATTATCTAATTATTAAAATAATCTATATTCGTCAATCTCCCATTAATCTATAACGTAACAACATAACACACATCATACTCAATAAAACATCACATATTCATCAATAATCCACGAATATTTCTAATAACTCATTTAAATAATTAATTTTAAAAGTTAGGGGTGTAACATGGACCAACTCAACAATGCATGTCTCATCATATAAGTGAGAAGTTACTTCAATATTACCATGTTTGTTAAAGTGGAGAGGTTTTCAAACACTCAAAGAAAAGACTTATATCTTAAACTTTTTGAAAAGGTTTAAAGAAAAAGTGCACCAAGGTACAAAATTTTTGAATAAGGTTGATGACTTTTAATATTTCCAAAAGATGTCAAAATATGATTAAATTAATTCAGGTTTGATTAAGAAAAAGAGTTTTAAAAATAAGCATGGACCTAAGTCCAAGTTTATTATGAAAGCGGTTCAAGTTTAAAAACAAGAATAGTTTTGAAAAAGAGGGAGAGGATTTTTGAAGTTAAAAAAGATGGGAAAGAGAAGAAGAGACTATCCTAAAGCACAAAGTAAAAGCTAAGGTAAGGAAGTGTCTAACCATACAAGAAGCTAACACTTGACATAATGAAGTCAATGTAGAATTCTCATCCTTTGGATTAAAATTCAAGCAAGTATAATACTAGGATAAAACCAAGCCTCAGATGAAACAATGCCTCAGATGAAATAGGCCTCAAATGAAACAATGCCTCAGATGAATTAGGCCTCAGATGAATTAAGAATCAAGCAAAGTCTTAATTTTTTATATCAACACTTCAATGTACCAAATGAACTTTCTTGAGTTCAAAATAACACATGCATATGAATAACTTTCAAACCAATGCCTTAGAGTAAACCCCAAGGACTTCAGACAAAAATTGACCAGAGTGACATCTGTAAATAGAGAAATTCCCAATCACAATGCCTTGGAGTTTACTCCAAGGAATTCATACAAAGCACATAACTCAAAATAACTTGCACCAATAGAAAATAAAACCAATTCCTTAGAATAAACCCCAAGGACTCCAACATAACAAAACTAAACAAAGTCCAAATATCACAAGGTCTCAAGGTATCAAAACCTCTAATCCTAAGTCCAAGAAGTCCACAAATCCAAATGCCAATGATAGTAACCAATACTCTAAGAAGAGCCTTAAGTCTTTTAAAGTTCAAGTTGATTATTAAGTGTCTTAAAAAGGAAAATAAACTCAAATGAGCAAAGAAAAAGAACATAAAAATAAATGCTCAAGTGAATAAAAGGAAAATAACATGATATGTAAGTGCTAAAGATAAAGGTGCATAAAAGTAAAGATATAAAATAAATGCATAAAGTATTGGCATAAAGTAAAGTTAATAGTTAATGAGTTAGAAGTTAATGGTTAATGGTCAAAGGCATAATCAATGATGATGGAATGATAAACTTGGACCAAGAATAATAAAAATTTATTAGAGGATTGATAAAATCAAAACCTCCTAACAACAAGTTTCAAAGGTATTTGATCCAAGATAATCAATCAACCATACTTGGACATTCAAACATAAAGTTTGTGCCACAAATGATCATTTCAATAAAAAGAATAAAACGGGAAGAATGAGATGAAATATATAATAAATTATCAATGATGATTGCATATTGAACTTAGGTCAAAGTTGATGAAGACTTGTAAGAGGATTGATATAATCAAAGCGTCCAAACAACAAGCTTCAAGGGTTTTGAACCATAGTCCAATAATCAACCATACTTGGACCTTCAAACATAACTTTGGGCCACTAATGATCACTTAAAGGAAAGAAAATGGATATGAGGAGAATGTCACATTGGAACTAAAGCCTCAGAGCAAATCAAAAGAAGGGTTTCAACTATCACAATATCATTCATCCATTTTGGTAAATTTGGTTTTTCAACCTATCAACACCCAAGATCCAATGAGGTTGAGGAAATTAAACCAAGGTATGACCAAGTATCAAAAAGTTAGAACCAATCACAAAAAGAAAATAAAATGTAATCAAAAATAAATTAAAAAACAATTTTAAAATGGTTAATTAAATGGAATTAATTGATGAAATATACAAACTGTATCAAAACACCAATTAATAACTCCAAAAAATTAATAGAGGTCAAACATAAGTCAAGAAGTGTTGACAAAATTTTCTAGAATTTTAAAAGGTTAGAAAACTAATTTTTAAAATACAAAAATTAATCAAAATAAACCAAAAATCACAAAAAATAGCAAATTCAAAAATAAAAATCAAATGAGGTCACCATAAGTTATCAAACTATCATTGGGTCATTCCATAATTTTTCAAGAATTTAAAAGTATTATAAGTATTTTTAAACCAATTAAAATAAAGCAAACAATTGAGAACAAAATACTAAAAAGTAAAGTGCACACAAGAATTGTTAACACGGTTTGTTCTAACTACCTACTCTGGGGGTATACCAAGCTAGGGACAAATCCAATATGATAGTATCAATTCGAAGTTAAATTCCCCCGTTTACAATTTCTCACTTAATCACTACCCCTCCTAGATTTCTATCTAAGACTCCCCTAGATATGAGGCCCTCCTCAATCCCTCATCGATTATAGTAAGCAATCGGACAATCCTAAGACACTTAGAAAAACTAAAAGACACACTTCCATGACGAGAAAACACACTTCTATAACGAGAAGACACACTTCTATGATGAGTAGGAAGTTGTACTTCCCTCTATACTCAGCCACGAATCTTAACTAAGAACACCAACTTGGAGATGCTTAAACGCTTCCTCCAAGAACAATACTCAATTCATTACCTAAAGGCTTCTGAGTGAGAACACATTGACCATCTCACAACCCTAGTGGTCGACTTACCAACTCTCCTAGAGAGTGGCACAATTTCATCCATAATGATTACATCTTTACAATTCACGAATGGCTTACAAAACTAGGTTACAAAGCTTATTTTTATAACTTATAACCCAACTGGATTTGTGCCTCTAATCACAGCAAATATGCTGATACAAATCTACAAAAGATTCTGCTACAAAATAGGTCTTCAATCAAATCTTCCTAATTTATATCCATAATTAAAAAGTCAATATTCTTCCTTATTCTGACTTGAATCTTCCATATCTTTCTTTGTGCCACATAAGATTGCATAATATCTTTTTATAATATTCTACATTTATTAATTGTTGAGTCTGATCCAATTAATAGTTTTAGCTTAGGAGCAATGTCGAATGGCTCTACATAAGGAATCTTCTTCGACATTTTGTTCCAGATGATGAGACATCTCATCTCAACATGTTCCTTTCTCAAATAGAACTCCAACCTGCTTTCTCCTACAAGTTATAAACTCTATTTAAATTATTGCTTCTATATTAGTTTTACCAAACATAATGCCAATTCAAATTATAGAGAATTACCAATCTCCCCATTTGGCTTATTTTGGATAAAAACTAATTTATACAACCTTTGCATTACAAAAGCATAATAAAAATACAAGGTTTTTCACAATACAATTCAACAACAAAAATTAGAAGCATCAGATCAGTCACAATCTTTGGTCTTTAATCTTTGTATGTGGCAGTCTCCAGTCTTCAACCATGATGTCGCAACATCATACCAGGACTTCTTTTTGGTAGTCCAAACTCCAATGTTCTCTCTCTATCTCTCTCTCTCTCTCTCTCTCTTAAGGGATCTAATAAATAACACATATTTTCTCCCCCTTAAAAGTTTCTCACTAAGAGACAACATAAGCTTTTCTCCCCCCTTTTAGCTAGAATATGACAAAGGCTATAATAAGAGGAGGACCCAACTCAGCACAACAAACTCAACACCACAAACAACAATCTCAGAATAGATGGAGAAAGTCCTAAAGTCACGATGTACATGGGGAAGAAGATATCAAAATCTCCCCCTCAAACTGAGAACTATGCTTTGACACAGACATACCCAACATCCTCTTTTGGAGCATAAGATGAAACTAAAGGCTAAAATCACCACCCACTTGAACTACCCTTACACAGACACATATGACCATGCCTCAAACTTGGTTAACTAAAAAAAACAAGACACAACTGTGCTCATAACTCAGAACACAAGACACAACAACAATTAAAATACAAACTCAAAATATGACATCCTATTCGACATCTTTGCAAAACAACTGTAAAAGATGACCTCAAACTTAATAATGTGTGAACACTACCCATATTACCTATGCTTGCCACAAATTGACAAACATAACTTTCACAGAACTTACCCATACTCGAACAAAGGACATGAGAACAGACAAACAATAAACACACACAAAGTGAAAAAATGGAAAGAAACAAAAGACTCTTTAAATACCTGAGCAAGAATAACGAACCTAGACTTTAACAATTGTCTTGGTCAAGAAATTATATTTATCAAAAACTGCATCAGGTTATAATGTGAACCATCTAGATAATTGAATCCTTTCAATACATCAGGACCGATTTTTTCTGGAAATGACAGTTTCCAAAACATGCACAACATAGTAAGAACACGTGATACACACCATCATGACATGTTTTAGATAAAACATTTAAGATTTATCCCTGCTGGTTTCAAGGAAAAACATGTCTTGAGATATGTCTTGACATCTTATTAGACATTATCACACTAGCAAAAAAAACAGTCTTAGAAATACTTATCCATAAGCTCAGACTCATAGGTGTAATGTCCTTTACTGGCCTCTCAACTCCTTAAGGTTCTGCAGAGAAAAATAAATTCTCCCAGACACCATATGACCTCTCAGAGTCCATCCCAAGAGTCCTGAGATCACATGATTAAACTAATCATCTTCACATAGTTTAACCACCTACGCTCTGTCAGGCGCACCAATAGCTACATTTGGAAGGCACATGTCAAGACACGTTTTCTGACATCTCTACCTCATAAGAGGCCCCGCAACTGCATTAATGCCGCCTTAATCCATATACAGGTACATTAGATCTCCTATCATGGAATCACGATGCTCCAGCTGAAGATGAATACTTGAGCACTGGAGAAAGACACATAAGGGACTCCATCATCCCATAGTGGAGGGTAACCGCTTCATACTCCTGGTTGGACATGCCAGATGAGCATGATCACTTACTGTAAAATCAATCCTGACTTTTACAGATCCAGAACCATTAGCTCCTTGATAAATTTTAAGTACCCTGAGTTGTCCACATAAACAAGGACACACTTGATTTGGAACTTTTCACATATTCCATAGAAAATGCTCTTAGCTTCTTTTGTTGCACAAGATTCAGATTGTCACACTCTCTCCCTTGTAGAAGAAGAAACTATTTCCTTGATCGACATACTGGTCAGATCTCCATTTGATGTTTTTCTCCTAGAAATTTTTTGGATTTAATTGCTGTCTTCAAGAGTAATTCCTTCACCAAATACCCTTGTGATGAACTTTGTTGACAACTAAAGATGATGTTCCCACATCATTTAGAACATACGCTTTAGTTGTTGAGTTAGGTTGTCACATAACACCCCACTGAGAGAAATAAACTCAGTAGTTGGTAGCTCTCTTTTGCTCAAGCTACTCCACAGGACCACATAGAGAAAAATAAATTCTCTATACTTTTTTTAAAGAAAACAGTTCAGACTTAAGAATTGCATAATTACTCAGATAAATACTCATCTCCCGTCAAAGTATTCTCATTAGTCTTATGCACAACCTCCTTAAAGGATAGAAAAATATTCAGCTCCCGTCAGAATATTTATCACCAGTCATATGCACCACCTCCTTACACAAGGTATCACATTTGGGTTGACCTTCTTATTCTACATACCGGTGGCCCAGGCTGATTCTTCTCTATGACATAAGTCACGACAACCTTCTTCATCACAAACAACTCTAGAATAGGTCAGTGGCTTGACCTTGTGCTTCATTCTGGCAAAACGAGCTTATTTTAATGAAGAAGTAAATACTTGAGATAATAATTTAACATCAGATTTGATATCAATCTCACATACATGGATTCGACATCTACTATGGCTTTGGAGGTAACATCCATATAAATTCATGCATAACTCTTACAGGGGATGCAAGAATACTCTTCATCAACTGATAATCATTCATGATCAGACAACAACCTCATGCAGTGACATGCATGATACACACCTCGGAAACATATGTACATACCTCCTGTCTGACATTGAGGTGGTATGAGCCAATGTTCTGCACCTAAAAAGGAGATTCCCTATAACATGTATCTGGAGTAGAAGACAACAAGCAGGTGATAAGGTTAGAACTATACCATAACCACCTCAATTTCTTCAAGGCTCACTTATGCACTTCAGCCCTAGTGCATACACCAATGTTTCAATATATAACGACACCACATAATTGGACTCTGAACTTGAGAGGGACCTCCCTTAGTGTACACGTACCTTGCTTCAATGAGGCATGATCAACTCCCCCTAACTCAAGTAAACAATTGAAGACTCATTCCAATAGGTTGAATGATACTTCAAAAGTGTAGATACTTATCAACCACTGAGCAAAGGTTGATACTCCCTTCATTATCCTTCCTTGGATAATAGTTATTCTTTTAAGAGAACAAGAGTTCCATTCTCTCATATATTTGACAGTTATATTAAATTTGAGTAAACAACCTCTATCCTGTTTGTAAAAATAACCATAAACCTAGAACCTTGGATAATTGCTGCTTTAAGTCCCTTTCTCTAATTTTTTTTGGGTTCCTTTAGTTAGAAGAACCTAACAGATGCCGGAGATAATGTCCTCGACATTAGGACTTCAAACATGAAGAATCTTGTTGAGATTTATTTAAACAAGTCTTTAAACATAACAACATGCTCAGCGTCTACACTCTTACTTAATTAGATGAGAAATAAACTAACCCAAGAAGTAAACAATATGTTGCTCGTGTCCTGACCAACACATTTATCTATGACACGCCTCTAGCATCGAAACATCTTAGACCCAGATGCCACCTCATCCAGATCAGGAGTAGGTTCCAAACATATGTACTAAACATATTCATTCAGCCCCTAAAGCATCTGTTGTGCAATTTCTTTAATCAATAAAATCCTGCATAATTAGTTGATGTGATGTTTCAACATCTTGTAGAACATCATTCAAGAAATGCACCAAGAGACCCTTCAACAAAGACCTATGTGAAGCCACCGGCAGAAAACACAGAGTCGCCACCGAACTTTATTTATCCCAAAGGAAGGGGAAATATCGATAAAACCACAAGGGAATGGATAAGATGGTCTTGTGATCAAGAGAAAGGGTAAGGGAGTCGGTTATGCGAGGGGAAGGTATTAGCACCCCTCACATCTATTGTACTCAACGGGATCCATTTTGTTTATTTGTCTTAAAGGGTGTATTTATCTACAACTATGCTTGCTTAAGGGAAAATAAATGGTTTTTATTATTGCGTTCGTGAGGGTTTTGCGACCCTTTGACTACGTATACAATGAAGGAATCAGAACACCGTAGTTCCTCTAGAAAATGGTTGGTTTGTTTGTTTTTTTTAGTGGGCGACGTTAACGCACACATTATAGCAACAAGCACGGCCGGTATCGCGGTAGAACGGAGATAACATGCCCTTTCAGGGAGTTTTGATTGGTTGAGTGTTTTTGCGAGTTTTAAAATAAATTCAAGTAATGATTAAGTGTTTTTGGATTTTTGATTTGTGACTGTTAAGTTTTAATTACAAAAGAAGAAAGAGTCTTAGAAGGAGACTAGAAAAAACCTATTTGTTATCATGTACAAAGATGGACCTAATATTGAGTATTGAAAGGGAAATTAACCTAATGCCATCATGCAATTGGTTCCAATCCTAAAGTCTAATCTTAAATTCAATTTAAAGATTAGAATTGAATTAAGACACCCTAAGGGATCATGGCATTGAATCAACCAAACACATAATCAAGATAAAAGAAATATTAATATCAAAGGAAAAGCAAAATCCTAATTCTAATGTTTTTGGCATTTTTATCAAGTGAAGAAATAAGATAAGATTAGAAAATAATAAAAGAAATAATGCTCTAATTATTTTTTATCATAAGAAAATAAATCAAAACTTAAAATATGTTTTTTGCTTTGTCATGTGAAAAGGGAATTAATATGATGAAACAAATATCAAAATAAAACACAATTAAAAGAAAGATAACATGAAAGAGATTAAGTGGAACTAGGCTTAAAAATAGCAAAACATGGGTGCAAGAGGACTGAAAATGCATGGGTTGATGTTGGAAATTTGGTGGGCTAATTAGACCCGACCCACACCAGCAAACAAGGGAAGAAAATAACTTGAAACCCTAGAGTAACCCAGCCACTGCATACATGTCACACGATATCTCTCTCTCCAATGCAACGCTATGCTATAAACATGTTTATCTCTCTTCTCCATTGCTCAAACAACAAAAACAAAAAATCTCCTCTCTTATCTCTGTGATCTCTCACTCGATTTCTACCTCTTTCTATCAGCTCTCAATAAACTCAACTCTCTATTCTCTTAAACTCCTTCTTCATCTTTCTCTCGCGATGCCAACCAAACAACGACAACAATGACACTCAATCTCGGCTCAAAATGGTTACCATATGTTTTTTTTGAAAAAATTAAAAATAAACGATGTTCGAACATTATTTAATACTATTGACACATGGAATCAAACCGACAAGTTGCAACAATCGTACATGGCTAAAAGGGAAGAAATCCAGTGAAAGAAAAACCTAAACCAAAGGTGATAAATTCTTTGATAACTTTCCCGGTGATCGAAAAAAGTCCAGGTAAGTTCTATTCTGACTCTCTTCTCTTCCTATGTGTTATGCATTTTCTTCTTTCAACTAGCATCTAAGATGCGTTAGTGTTGAATGTATTTCTATAGACTTGCGTTTGAAATTTGTATCGATGTGCAGGGTGATGGAGGCTTTGAGCTCAGGACGTTAGGGTTTCAATGTGAAAGCCCTAATGGTCATTGGTTTGGAACTTTGTGGTGAAGAAAAATTATGGGAAGTTGATAGATAGCTTTGCAGTTTTTATTTAAATATCATTCTTTGTCTGTTTCTAGTTTCAGATTGCTGGTGAACTATTGTAGAGGCTGTATTGTTAGAATAAATTAGATGGGAGTTGAAAGAGGTAGTAGGCAAGAGGTTTAAAATTTGAAAAAGGTTGGGATTACTCAGATTTGTGTAGGCTGGAGGTTATGGATTTTGGATGTGGTTTTAAAGTATTTTTGAGGTATATTCATTGGTTCTTTGTGTTTTTTTTGCATTGAGATGTATGGAGTTTTTCTAAGGTTTTGGCAAGTGTATTGGTCTCTCTTTTGTGTTGGCTGTGTATATTTTTTTCGTTCTCTCTTGGTTTTACTGGCTAGGTTCTCTCTCCTTCTTAACACTTTTCTTTTTGAACATAATAGATGGGTTTATATAGTGTGAGATTAAGTGAGTTTTGGGGGGAAATGAGATAAGTTTGAACACAATTGGTATGCTGTCTTGGAAACTTTCAAAGTGCAGATTATGTTTTATTGTTTTTGTGAGGTTTTGCACATGTTTTGGAGCATAAAAAAAGATGGAAAGAAGACAAGGTAGTGATGGCAGGTTTGACAGTATGATAACAGGGCACCATTACTGTTTTGTGACAGGTTTTTTTTGGCATGGTTTGCTTGTTGCTGGCAGATTTAATGCAGGTGATATCTTTTTCTCTCTTATCTCTCAATGATGTAAAGCAACCTGCTTTTATTCTAATAAATCTGAAGGGTTTGCCATTAGGAAAATGATGACAGGGTCTTGAGCTGGCTTGCTGTTTTATTATGAATTGTTGTTATTGTTGTTTGCTGCCATGCTTGCAGGTGGTGGTTTTAGCTGCTGCTATTTGCTTTGTTACATGCCTGTTTTCAGCTTTATTTGGCTGCTATTTCTGCTATGTCTGTTTTGGGCTGCTGCCTGTAACTTTGTTGCATTTGTTTTGGTTTGTGCTGCTTGTAACTTTGCTGCATTTGTTTTGGTTTGTGCTGCTTGTATAGCAGCTTGTTGCTGCTGCATATTTTTTTGTCTGTTTTGTGTGTTTGGTAATTCTGACTTGTTTTTGCGCTGCAGTTTTCTGTTTTGCTGCTTGTTGGTTTTGTAGTTTGTTTTGCTGTATAGTAGTTAAACAAATATTTGCACATTTTTTCCCTTTTGTGAACCAAAAACCCACACTTTTTGTGATTTGCAAAAGTAGGAGGAGATAGCCCATGATTAAAAACAAACTCTTTTAGTTCTGATTCCAAATGCAAACCCTTATGATGAGCTTCCTTATTTCTTTTAACAATTAATTCTTGCTTGAATTTTTCACATGTTGATTATTTGCTAACTTTTTCTTTTTCTTGTTCAATGACCATATGAGAATTGGACGGCCAATGCATGGGTGAAAGATAAAAATACCATGGCGAGGAGTGAGGATGAATGGCTTGAAGGTGAAGCAAAGAGATTTTGAAGAAACAACATTTCCCTTATAAAAAGATTTGTAGCTTGTATTTCAACAATTGTAATTTATGATTTCACATGCTCTGTAATCTGTCCCAAAAATGTAATGAACACAAAAACTTGAATGATATATTATGAATGAATTTGTTGTATGAGAATTGAACAAACTCCTGAATTTTGATTGAAAGTAGCAATTTCCACTTGAATGATTTGAATGCACATCTTGCTTTTATGACTTGAATTTCAAGAAATCATGAACAAATGTTGTAACTTGTATTTCAAGCAATCATGCGTCTTATCTTTCAAAATCCAATCAAACTCTCAAACAAAATAAATGCTTAATAATTTAATTCCACTTGGTTAATTCTAACCCAAAACAACGGCCACTTAAACCTTAATCTTCATATCACGCCTGAACCAAACTTGCACTTCTTAAACAGAACTTTAACTTTGACACTCACATCACAAGTAACTTGTAACTTAAGCAACCAAAACATGTCTTGACATTCATGAAACCCCAAACTTATTTCTTGTGCCCAAACTTCACAGTCGTCAACTTAAACTTCAAACTCTCAAATCAGTGACTTAGAGATTTTAAGAAGAAAACTTGAAATGCGAGGAGATAAAATTCTTGACCTAATGCACTGAGCTTTGCGCCATATTCGAGGCAGGCGAAAGAAACATCTTCACAAAAACCAAGGACCCAAAACCCTAGCATCTTGACCAACATATAGGGAAATAAACCCTAATCCAGGCTCTGATGAATTCGATCGAGAAACAGCCTCGTAACTTGATGACAAAGAAATTCACGATACCTCAAAAATCCATCCCGCGATCCATTAATCGAGAACCAGATGTGTTTCCCTTTTACCTGGTAAGAGAACTTCAAAACAAAATCAGATATAAAGAGGGCACAATCCTAATACCTCAAACCAAGGCGCTTGATCCCATGAGATGCAAGATATGCAAATGATTGAGTAAAAAAATGGTGCAAATGGGATGCAAAGTTCAAAGCCAGACAAAAGTAAAAGAGATAGGGAAAATTTGGGGTACGACACTGTGGTTGGCCTTTCAGAGAAGATAGCAAAAATAAATTGCTTCCTTCTGATCTCCCATCAACGAACTTATTGAAAATGCCTTTATGAGTGGACTTGAGACAATATTCAAGTATCTTTTGCTACTTTAACAAGTTGGTCGACACTACCTCTACGTATCACACCACCATAGGATACACCTTCAGAGCAATCACACATACCACCTAGAGTTCTTTACCAGATGCAGTGGAATAAATGAAAAATCCCCACCAAGCTTCAGGCACAATATGAGTTTGAAAGTAAATCAAACCTTATAGCAGCTTACCACCAATGCTGCTTACCTGACAGCTTCAGAATAGGTTCGTCACACACACTATCACAAATAGTCCATCCTCCACTTCTAGGGACCATTTGTACAAATATGAACTGACCATGTTCAAACAATTTTTCAGTATAACCTCCTTCCTTGCAAAAGACCAGAAAGTATCTTCCCAGGATCTCATCCAGATACATAACAAGATGCTTGCTCTGATACCAATTGAAATTCTGGTATACCAGAGCCAGATGTCCTATACAATGTCGAGACATTTGGTCTATTACAAACATCATGGCAAGGATTATACAGTTAAGAACAAATACTGAAAAGTAAAGTGCACACAAGAATTGTTAACCCAATTCAGTCTAACTACCAACTCTGGAGGCATACCAAGCCAGGGACAAATCCAATATGATAGTATCAATTCGAGGTTAAACACCCCCATTTACAACTTCTCACTTAATCACTACCCTCATAGATTTCTATCTAAGACTCGCCTAGATATGATGCCTTCCTCAACCCCTCATCGATTACAGTCAGCAATCATACAATTCTAAGACACTTAGAAAAAATAGAAGACACACTTGCATGATGAGAAAACACACTTCTAAGCCGAGAAGGCACACTTCTATGATGAGCAGGAAGCTTTACTTCCCTCTATACTCAGCAATAACTCTTGACTAAGAACACCAAGTTGGAGTTTCTTAAAAGCTTCCTCCAAAAACAATACTCAACTCATTACCTAAAGGCTTCTGAGTGAGAACACAATGACTATCTCACGACCCGAGTGGTTCAATTACCAACTCTCCTAGAGAGTGGCACAAAATCAGCCCTAATGATTACATATTTACAATTCATGGCTGACTTACAAACCTAGGTTCCAAAGCTTATTTTTATAACCTATAACCCCGCTGAATTTAGGCCTCTAATCACAGCAAATATGCTGTTACAAATCCACAAAAGTTTCTTCTATAAAATAGGTCTTCAATTAAATCTTCCTAATTTATCTCCATAATTAGAAAGTCAATATTCTTCCTTATTTTGACTTGAATCTTACAGATCTTTCTTGGTGCCACATAGCATTGCATAATATCTTTTTAGAATATTTTTCATCTGTTAATTATTGAGTCTTATCCAGTTAACAGTTTTAGCTCAGGCGCGATGTCGAATGGCTCGACATAGGACATCTTCTTCGACATGTTGTTCCATATGATGAGAAATCTCATCTCAACATGTTCTTTGTCAAATATAATCGTAACCCTTCTTTCTCCTACAAGTTATAAACTCTATTTAACTTATTGTTGCTATATTAGTTTTACCAAACATAATGCCAATTCAAATTATAGAAAATCAACACTAACAATTTATTTGAAATGATTTGGTTGAGTTATCTACCTGAACAAAGTTCACTTTATAAGCCTTTGAAAATGGACTTCAATAAATTCATTAAGTGCTCAATTTTCTTGAATTTTTATGTGAATATCTTTTTTTATGATTAAGGATGAAGAATCAGTAGAGATTTTTGAGAAAGAAGGCTTGAAATGGTGAAACCGATTTCCAAATTTTATGCTTCGAGTGTGACTTTGGCAGGGTGATTTTGGTTGTCTAAGCTTGAAGAAATGAATGAGTCAAGGTCTCTATTTATAGATAAAGTGAATGGTGATGATAACTAGAGAGAAATCATGCCAAAACTCGCTTTTCAATTTGATCCGTGTGAGCATGGAATGTGTGACTTGCACATGACCAAAAATCACTCAAATGACGTGTTTTGATGATCAAAGTATCATTTCAAACTTGATAAACTTGATTTCAGTTGAAAACATATGATAATTCTCCATCATCTCTAAGGCTCGAATCTCAAGAATCATAATCAAGTCATATTTTTCTTTCAATTCTGTTGACTAGGACACCTCTAAAGTCTGGTACTTGTTCTTCCATGCTTCCTTCTCTTGCTGCATCCTAACCAGGACGAGCATAAGTTCTTCCTCATCATCTAAGAGAGGAGAAGTAGTCATCATAAACATATTAGGTATATGTTCTTCACGAGAATAGGGAATCTTCAACTGGATTGCCCTTGCTTGTACCCAACAAAGATGAAGCTCTAAAGAAACAAATCATCTTGATCCCAAGTCTTTTCTACCCTTTATGTGAATATGGCGCTAAGCCTTTTCAATCAATTCCTTAGCTGCCTTGTGATTTTATCCTTCTTTGAGAAAGAAACCACTCAGATGAATGATGTTTTGCTTGTCTTTCATTGGATATCCAAGTTGATAACGCTCAAGAACATGATTGTAATTAATTCCTCCCTTTGTACCAAGAAGAGGAACATTGGGGAAACCACCACAACTATCAATAATATCCACACCATAATAAGCTTGATGATACCAATCAATGTCATAATGAGTGAGAGACATGATTTTCAGGGCCATACGAGGTTCCTTCTTGATATCCCAAAAAGAAACGATCCGAGGTAAGTGACAAATAAACCACTGATATATAAACTGTGTGCAATAAATAACCATCCCTCCCAGATGAAAATTTCGAAGATGGATGGAATGATAAGTATCTCGTAGCAATGTGGGGACTGGATTCCCGATCAGAAATATCCTAATGGCATTAACATCCACAAATTTGTCGACATTAGGGAATAAGAATAACCCATAAGCAAGCAAAACAAATATAGCCTCAAAAGCAACTGTACTCTTCATCTTGACAAAGTAACGAGCTTTCTCCAATAAAAATTGAGCAGGTAAACCCATGATTCCTTATTTGGTTGTCATGTTAGCCTCAATCTCATACTTCCTCAAGTGAGTCATGGTAGCAATCTCATGAGACTTAGGCTTTCCTTCTAAACCGGTGAAAGGAACACAATCAGTAATTGGTAAACCAAGTAAATAAGAATACTCCTCCAATGTGGGCATCAGCTGATAATCAGAAAAAGTAAAACACCGACACAACGAATCATAGAATTGGACCAATGTAGAAAGAATACCCTCCTTCATCTTGAGCTTTATAAGAGGCACGATGGCTCTATACTTCTTCCAGAAATCTGTCGAACTCTCAATCTCAGGAATCAAACTCATCAATTTCTTTATCTTAGGATCCTTGAAACTGTACTTCCGAGTCTTTCTCCTTCCAAAATCCATGTTCAAAAAGTACCTAAGATATTTGCAAAAGTCAACTTTAAGTTCCTTGAAGCAACTGTTTTAATGAATGCTCAAGGGTGCATGAATGCATGATGCAATAATCACACACAAGATCACAAACATGGGGGTTCATAGATTCAACGTCACAAGCATGAAGTCAAAGGTATTACCCACAAGGTAAGGACTAATAGTTTATCACCTGCCGAAAAAGGTTCTAAAAGGTTCCAAAAGTCTAAATCCTTCCTTCGGATATTGCCAACATCCCATTTAACTCGGTAATTGACAATATTCTTAGGAAAACTCATCTGAGTGTAGCATCACGTGACAAACCACTTCCGGATTGGTCTGTGATAGTCTCCGCACTACATCTAAAAGGCCAAGATGGGTTAAGTGTTCTACGGTCCTCAGCTTCAGTAGGCTCCCAGGTCAAAAGCAACATGTCTTCTCAATTTCTTGATAAATGAATAATCTAATTAAAGGTGCCTCCACTGAGTGAGGGATCTCATGTCTCCTTTTTAGGATTCCTCCCTCAAAGTTTACATGACTATACCCCCGTCCTATCTTAATTTTTCCCAAGTCCAGGTAGAGGACTTATGAGAAATCATCAAGCACCCTGAAAACCAAGAATATCTAGACAAACATATATACAACACATAATTTACAAAAAAAAGCACATACACAAGTAAACAATTATAGGCTCAAGCCACTTAGAGATGAACCTGTAATTGGTCAATCTGTCCCCAGTGAAGTCACCATTTTTTGTGGCGGTAGAAATGTTGAGACTAAGCCATTGGATTGACTTGACTCACACAGATCAAATAAAAATCGCCACCGCACTTTATTGTTTCCAAAGGAAGTGGGAAAAGAATGAGTAAACCCAAAAAGAGAGGGGAGAGAATCTAGGTACGGGGGTTGGTTATGCAAAGGGAAGAGACATCATTGTCATATTCGAGTGGAAAACATACTTACTACCCACAATCATGAGAAAGGAGAATTTGCATCATCTCTAAGTGATTGATATAGCTTGGATTTGAAAATAAACAAAAGCCTCACTCAACACCCAAGTGGAAAATATCTCACTTCACTACATGTTGTAGAAGTATAGTAGCTCGCATCACTACAAGAATTGACAGAAGTCAAATCTTTTGAGAAAAGAGTTTTAAAGTAACAAGTCGAAATGGCAAAAATGGTTTGAATGAGTTTGATTGAATTCTAGTATTCTCATAAAAAATGTCAAAGTATGATTAAATTGATTAATGTTTTATTTAAGAAAATATTTTTTTGAAAATGAATGGACCTAAGTCCAAGTTTATTATGAAAGCGGTTCAAGTTAGAAAACAAGAAGAGTTTTGAAAAGGAGGGAAAATATTTTTAAAATTAAAGAAGATAGGAGAAAATGAAGGGACTCTCCTAAGTACACAAAGTAAAAGCTAAGGAAAATAACAATCTAACCAATAAGAAGCCAACACTTGACATGAGGAAGTCAATACAGAATTCCCATCCTTTGGATTGAAACCTAGCAAGCAAAGATACTAAACATCTCAGAAACTAAGCTTCAGATGGATTAAGTCTTCACAAAAATTGGGGAGAGTAACGGTTGTATACAAAGGAATTCTCAATTATAGACAAAGCACATAGTCAAAATAACCTGCACACAAAGAAAATCAACCTAATGTCTTGGGGGTAAACCCCAAGAACTTCACACAAAATAACAGCTGAGTCACAAGGTCCCAAAAGTATCAAGGCTCCTAATCCTAAGTACAAGAGGTCCACAACTCCATAATGCCAAGGATAGTAACCAATAGTCCAAGTAACTTAATGTTTTTTAAGGTTCAAGTTGGTTATTATGTATTTTAAAAAAAGAAAAGAAAGGCTCAAGTGAGCAAAATAAAAATGACATAAAAAATGCTCAAGTGAGCAAAGATAAGAAATGGCATGGAATGTAAATGATAAAATAAATGGTGCCTAAGAATAAAGACGTAAAATAAAAGGCATAAAATAAAAGCATAAAGTAAAGTAAATTGTTAGTGAATTAGAAGTTAGAGGTTAGTTGAATGACCATCTTGAAGGTTGCATTTGAAAACTCATTAGAAGATTGATAAAATCAAAGCCTCTCAATAACAAGTTTCATTTGCTTTTTGTCAAGTATATCATTCATTTCAAATTCTCAAGGTAACCACATATGATCAGCGATGTTTAAATGATTCACTTAGACCAAAATTTATGAATTTCTTTAGAGGATTTATAGGATCAAAGCCTTCTAACAATGAACTTTAAAGTTATTGGATCCAAGTTTCAAATTAAACATACTTGGATTTGCAAACATAGGTTTGAGCCACGAGTGATCATTTCTCGAATCGGTACAAATTTAGCGCTATGTTAAGCAATCGTAAGTGGACTTATGTAGAAGTCACACCTATTTTGAGGCCGGTCAATAGTAATCTATGTACTAACATGATAGAGAAATAATATGTAGATTGTTCTCCAACACCATGTACCACAAGTAAGAAAGGGGTAAGATGAAGAGGGGGGGGGGGGGGGGGGGGATGTATCCGATGAGATTAGGGTTTCAAATATCATCAATATCATTCATCCATTTTGGTGGATTTGGCCTTTCAACCTATCAACACCCTAAGATCCAATGAGGTTGAGGAACTTGTCCCAAAATAACATCCAAATCAAAACTAAATGAAAATAACAAAATAATATTTAATAAAATAATACTTAAATTATTAATAAAAGGGAAATAATTGGTAAAATACACAGTATATTGAAATACCAAATAAAAATCCTAAAAAAAGAGTCAGAGGTCAAACATGAGTTAATAAGTGTTAACAAAATTTTTTAGAATTTTTTAAAGTCAGAAACAATTTTTAAAATTTAGAGAAATAATCAAAATAAACCAAAATTTGTGAAAGAAAGTAAAATCGAAAATAAAAATAAAATGAGTTCACCAATATTTGTCAAAAGGTCATTGGATCCTTCCATAATTTTTCTTGAATTTAAAAATCAAGAAAAGTTTTTTCAAACAATATAAAAAAATCAAATAAAGTTAAAAATCAGAAAAAATACAAAATCATAAAATATAATTGTGAAAAAATAAAAATCAGAAATAGAAAAATCCAAAGTATTTTTGAGAATTATTTCAGAATTTTAGGAGTTGAAATGAATTTTTTATGAATTTTTGAAGTTTAAAACATTTAAAATATAAAATCACAAAATAAAAATAAAACCAAAAAGGTGTAGACCACTGGATAAATGTCAAAATGAGTTAGTAATAAAATCCAAGGGATCTGGCATGCTATGCATATCAGGGACATTAGTGAATAAACCACCATATCATTAATTAAAAATAGATTTGAAAAGAACAAGTGGCGCTTTGTCATTGGTTGAGAGGTGACACGTTGGTTATCTTCAACCTCCAGCCACGTAAATTGCAGGTCTCACAATCTGTAAAATAAGGAGCTCAGACCCATGCCATTCGCTTTGTCTCTTCAAGACGATTTCAATGGTACCCTCGCGATAAATGTATATAAACTGTAGATCAGTCGATTTGAAGAAAACCAGAAGAAAAAAGTTGAATAGGGATTTGAAAATTCATGATCGAAACTCACTTCCAGTTAAAAAACAAATAATGCAATGAGTTTCAGAGTGATGAGAGCTACATTGTAGTAACAAATTTTGAGAGAGTTGATGGAGGATTCTACCTGTTGAAGGTAAAACTCAGAGCTCTAAAACTTGACTTGGCTAGCACGATTTAAGACACTTCAAGATGTGGTTCTTCTTCTCTTAGCTTCAGTGAAGTTCAAAGATGAACAATCAACAAATAAATTTGATTAAAAAAGGTTGTAGAACCAAATTCAAAGTTTCAGACTTATGATCTATGGAGAGAGTTTGACAGGGTGATTTTGGCTGTCCAAGCTTGTTCTAACGAGTGGACTCATCTTTGCTCAAAACTAAACCAAAGACCGCGTTTTAAAGTGCTAATCACTTTTAGAAGATTATTAAGCATGATTAGAAGTAAAAACGTGCAACACTTTTGTGATTAGAAGCCACATTAACCAATTTGAACCCTGGCTGTTTTAACAAAATCAGTTTCATGGTGCCAACTTTGAATCCACGGTGCACACAACTCAAGGGGATTTAGAGCATGACTCTTGAAGAATTTGAAAGATCATGTCACAATATTTACAATGTTCCAAGAAATAATTCATTTGGATTCTTGAGCAAAAACTTATGTCCAATTAATTTTATGAAAAACACATATTTTTTGTACTAAGAAAAATTCTAAGTGTTGAACCTCAAAACCTATAATGTTCTTCAAAATTACATGACTTTTCATTCAAAATTTGATCTTGATATCTGAAGATGACATGAATTAGACTTCTTGATTGAAGTGTGGAATTGAGATCACTCAAAAATCATAAAAATTGAAAGAGTTTTGGTGTTTGGAAGATGATGACCAAATTTGGGGATATTCACAAAAGATCTATAATCTTTTCAAATTTTCAACCACTTTCCAAGCATCTTTGAGTATTCCACATCAAAACAAAGTTGTATTAGACATCTCAAATATTGTAATAGAAAAATTATGGGTTCAAGGAGATAAAAATTGACCAAGTTATGATCATTTGAAGTCAAATCCTAAAACTCAAAGACCTTTCAAGGAGACTTGTAATCTTCCTCAACCATTAGTGCTCTTCCATTCAAAATTAGCCTTAGGATTCATGAAGAGAGCTATTCAATTACCCTTTAAATAGAATAATGGCTTTGGATTCACTCAAAGATCTCAAAAAAATGAGCAAGATATGGTCCTTAGAATTCAACAAACCCTAGCTTAGAGAGTGTCAAAATGACTTGAAACCCCTTTCAACTTTTTGATGATTTTTATTGCATAATTGGATCTTGTCATGTAAAGAAAGGTTGTTTTTTATGATGATAAGAATCCATAGCAAAAAGAACCAACTCAATATGTTGAAAATTGAGAGAGTTATGCACTTGTGATCACTGAATCAAGTATTTGCTCAATTAGGTCAAACTTGTTGAACCAACCTTAAAATTTTGATCTTTATTGAAAAAACATAAAGCATGATTAATCATAAGAGGCCTTGAAATGATGTTTTATTGAAGAATACTCAACGGAGGAGCTTAAGTTTCAATGAAATTTATTGAAGAAGGCATGGAAATAAACACATGAACCTATGAATCTTATTAATGAATGCCACCACCAACTTTGAAGAGATCTTGATCTAGAAGTAGTGAAGGAACTCCTTGAACCACAAATATTTGATATCATAGACATAACCTTGAATCTTGAGCTCATGCAATCCATTAGAGGACCATTAAATTGAGAACCACCCCTTAAGAACCTAGGTTAGATGGTAAGGTGAATGAAATTGTGATTACCTACAATATGAACATTAAAAGAAACATATATACATATATTGATGTTAGTCTTATAAAATATGTACAAGATACACAATTTAAGGTGCTTGGTATTCCCTCAAGAGAAAGCTTATAAATAGGATGAAGTATAGAGAGAACCAACCCTAGTGTATGATCTTGATGTTTTGATCATATGAGATGATGAGGGATCTTAGGGGAAATTGGGGTATAACAACTTCCCTTATTTAAGTATCTTATATTCAGAGATATGAAGGTTAAAATCTTCGTCTCGATGTGATTGAAGATACTTAAATATAAAACAAACCCTATTTTTGGCCCTAAGATGCCATGCAATGCTTATGCTTATGAATGCAAATAACCAACTCCAAAGGTGACACAGAACACCACTGAGGAAGAGGAAGACAAGTCCAAAGGTTAAAAAAGAGAGTTTGACCAGGAAAATAAATCATTGGGGAACAAAAGACTCAACTCTACTGGGGTAAAGCCAATAGAGGAGATAAAATGTCATTAACTCAATTAAATGAGGAAAAAGTAACGAAAAATAATGGTAAGACATATAACTGAGAACTACCCATTCCTAGAGGAGATAGCAAAAAGAGATTAACATCGACTCACAGGGGATTGGAATTAACAACCCGAAGGATGCAAATAGAAGCAGATAGGTAAGGCCGGTAAATACCAATATTAGGGTAGGTAACTAATGATTGACATCAGCATATAAGGCTGGGAACAAAGTAACTCTGAAAGAGTAAAGTGAATCTCGATAATGAACTATCTCCTATAATAAAGATACTACCATCCACCGGAGTACAAATCTCAACAATGAACTATCTACCATAATGAAGAGACTACCATCCATCAGAGTAAAATATCTCAACAATGAACTATCTTCCATAATGATGAGACTACCATTCATCGGAGTACAAATCTCAACAACAAACTATCTCCCATAATGAAGAGACTACCATCCATCAGAGTAAAATATATCAACAATTAACTATCTCCCATAATGATGACACTACCATCCATCAGAGTAAAACATATCAATAACGAACTATATCCTATAGTGACGAGACTACCATCCATCAGAGTAAAACATCTCAACAACGAAATATCTCCCATAATGACGAGACTACCATTCATCGGAGTACAAATCTTAACAACGAACTATCTCCCATAATGACGAGACTACCATCCATCAGGGTAAAATATCTCAACAATGAACTATTTACCATAATGACGAGACTACCATCCATCAAAGTAAAACATCTCAACAATGAACTATCTCTCGTAATGACAAGACTACCATTCATCAGAGTACAAATATTCTCTAGCATTGACAGACTTATTGGGGAAGAAAAGGTTGCTCAAATAAAGAGACCTGCCACTTGCTGTTTACGAAAAGGATTGCGATGATTCTGCTGGGAAATAAATCTTCACTTTTTGGGGAAGTGCCAATACATTCCTACCGAGGTGATAAAGTCTTCAAGTGAAAAATAAATGCATATTCTTAATCCAGGGGTCACAGCCTAGAGGGGTCAAAATAAAATTGCTGTCGATGACCACAGATTCAAACCAGGAACAAACTAGAGTGAAACAGTCAACCAAGACACCACCCAATGAGGAATGAGCTCAAATGGGGATCACATTCCATCCAGATAATGAACCGGGTAGGAGGGCTAAAACAAAATTCTTCCATGAGGTATAACTTAGTGGAGAGATTGAAAGGATATACACTTTTTGCTTAAGGTTGACAATCTATTGGAGAGAGAGTAAAATAACTATGCACAGAGGGTAATATGCAAACAAAAACATCACCGAATGAAAATGAATAATGAATTTTAATTCAGCTATGCATGTATGAATATATGAATGTTATCATGTATATGTTGACAAAACAAACATACAGTACTGGGAATAACCATAAAAAACCAACTTGGGTAAAGTCAACACTCGGCTAAATGACATCCAAGATGAAGACTTCATAAGAGAGTAAGCACTAACTAAGGAAACAAATTCCTACTTCACGACTTAACTCCATTGGGAAGAAACATGGCTTGAAAATAATCACAAGCATAATCTGATAGCAATAAACCATTATAGTTACAAGGAAATCATACCCTCCTCCAGGCTTCTCCGGGGAATAACATACAGACATCACCAGGGAAGACAATATCATATCGTTTAGACTTTAACTGGGGATTCCAAACTGGCTTCACTAGGGAAAACAACACAATATCGTCAATGGGAGCCCAAATACAATCTTTGATATCAAAAGTAATGGTTGTGCAAACTTATCTAGGGAGAAATTATGAAACTTCACTGGGATTAAAACTTTAGAGAGAAACGCCATTTTCACTTCATTTGGGGATCTAAGAAGTTACCAACACAGTAGGAAGTCAAAATTATGGGGATTTTAAATTAAACTTAGCACTTGGTGAGAGAAAACCCAAAAATTTGACAACTGTCTCATCACTTCTTAGAAAGATATTTCCCTTGTCTGACTACTCAGTTAAAAGAATACGTGTCAAGTCTTGACTGGAGAATCTGGGATAAAGGTATCATATTTCACAAACCTAACACCATATAATCAACCTGGGGAAAAATCTGGACCAAGACTTAATTGGGGAAATTGGGATTATAGGCCCAACATTGCACCATATATTAATTGGTATGAAATCCAAATATCTTAGGGATGAAACACAAGAGGATCATGCGCATATCAACAAGAGTAGTCCCAAGATATCCCTTTGGGTAATCTTTTCAAAACTTTGGAGTTCGTCCATCCTTGGAATCACTACTTTTGTTCCACTTGAATCACAAATTTTGAAGTAAAAAGTAATTTGTGAATTCTTTTCAAAAGCATTTTTATAAATAAATCCTTTTGTTTTGAAAATTACTATCAATAATAAATGAAATTTTTATAAACAGAATAAAATAAGAACTACAAAGAATTAGATAAAGGCTCAAACTTTATTAATAGAATGGTAGTCAACAAATGGCGTGACTCCAAGGATGATTACAAAGTTTTAGAAAATGGTAAATACATGGAAAATATACATTGAAATATAATGACCACTAGTCTCCCTAATAGATTTGAACTCATGAGCATAGGCTTCAGTTGAAATGTGATGGGAATATGAGAAGATTATTTCTTCAATGATCAAGTCCTGTCTGACGCAAGTACTTGCCAAGAAATCCCCAACTTTTGCCTAGGTTGCCCTTGCAGGTTTTCAACCTACCAGGAAAATTTATTCCGTTTATGTCTCTAACTTTTGCCGAAACCTACCTTTCAGGTTTCTAGCCTACCAAGACACTCTTTTTAGGCTAAGCCTCCTGTAATACGGTGGGAGAACTGACCTTTTTGGTTTTATCGCAAATGTTACGGTTAGCAAGAGTCACCACCGACTTTTATTTTATCCAATATTTAGAAAAGGTGAAAAGAACATGAAAGACCTTTGATAGATTTTGAGTTCGGGGGGTACGTTATGAAAAGGGAAGGTGTTAGCACCCTTTTCATCCGTAGTTATCTATGGGCTCTTAATTGCTTAGCTTACTTTTAAAAACTTTCTTTGTGTGTGTGTGATTTGTTTGAAAATATTTTGAAATGCCAATGTAAGGCTAACTTTGTAATAATCCTTGTGTCGGTTCTCAAGAATGTATACAAAGTGGTTTTTTTGAAAATATTTATTGTTTTAAAAGTGATTCGTAAAAATGTATTTGTTTTGTGAACAAGGTTTGTAAGTATGAAGTGCTCCTAAGAGGGGGGAGGGGGGGGGGGGGTGAATTAGGTACTTTAAAAGTTTTACCGTTTTAGTGACGATGGATATTATTTTTATGGTTTAGTGCATGAGTTTACAAATGTGTTTCTTTCTTTTCTGGTTTATGACTAGTGATGAAAGCGGTAAATATGGAAAATTAAAGAACACAAAGATGTATCCTGGTTCCCCTCACAGTCCGAGAGTACTCCAGTCCCCTTTCAACATGAAAGAGATTTCCTTATTGTTAGATCTCTAGACAAGACACCCTAGTCCTTCTATACAAGACTCTAACCAATAAAACCACCAAGAACAATCCTCTTGGACCAAGAACAATCCTATTAGATTTTCACTATGTGAACAATGAGAACAATCCTCTCAAGGTGACCTTACTTGTATCCAAAAATCCTGGAAAAACAAGATTACAAAACCACTTGAACTTATTTTTAACAATCCTAAAAAATAAGAAAGTGTAAAGCAATATTTGATTGATAGAGTTTGTAGTGTAGTAATCACTTTGAGTGATTTTATCAATGACTTGATCTTCTCTTCTAATAACAATAATATAAAATGACTCAATACAATAGAATGATCAAGGTTTTCTGTTTAACAATATATGAAAATGTGCAGAACAACTTTGTGTATGAAAGTGAAGAGAAAGATTGAGTTTTGATATTTTAAAAATTCAGAAACTATTGGTTGGAAGAGGTACAAAATGGTTTTGAAAATTCAGTATTTATATGTTCATAGCACCTCTTTGAAACAACATAAATTTCTGCAAATGAATCATGAACAATTGCCAAGATTCAATGAAAAGTTTCCATGAAATGGTGTTATGAAAAGGTATGTTCAAAGCTGCTAATTTTCAAAAACGTTCAACATGCAATTGATTGCACCCTTGTGTAAATCGATTGCACGGGTTTTAACAGCTAAAAAATTCAAATATTTTTCAGTGAGCAATCGATTACACATGTGTGTAAATTGATTTCACTTTAAAACAGTAGCAAAATTTGATAGAGAGCAATCAATTGCACAAACATGCAAATCGATTGCACTTAGAAACAATAGCTAACATTTTGAAAACATGAAGCATGCAATCGATTGCACCAACATGCAAATCGATTGCGCCCAAGTGAAAATTGAATTTTTGCTTAGAAAACATGAGAAAAAGTTTGGACAAGGTAAGAACACTTCTTTTGATCATTGAGCATCTAAGACTTAAGTCCATAACAAAAATTGTTATTATACCTTATGAAATTTTCCAAGAGCTAGAACCAAAGACTTTTATCCATTGATGCTTTTATCTTGATCAACATCTTTGCCTTCTTGCCAATATAGTTTTTCTTCATCAAACAAAATGCATTGAGAATCATTTGAGAAGCTTGATATTACGTTCTCCCTTTTTTTATGATGACAAACAATCTTTCTTGAAGCTTTGTTATTTCTGGAAAGAGACTTCTCCCCCTAAGATGTATAACTCCCCCTTTGTATGAGAAAGTTGGAAACCCTTGAAATTGTTCATCTTGTAGAAGAGTACCTTATAAGTTTAAGACAGGAAATAAACAAGCATAAAGTGCCACATCCTTCTCCCCTTTTGACATTATCAAAAAGAAGGGAAGGATTCAATAAAAAAGGATAACATTGAAAACTTAACCAAAACATGCACTAATTAAACATAGTCATAGACATACATGTCATAGTAGAATAACAAATACATAGAAAGTTCAACAAACAAAACATAACATAAAGTAACAAGGACATAACATAAACACATGAGAAATAACAAAAAGGACAGAATTTTAAGGTTGATTTATGTCATGGTTATTATAGAAGAAGGTTCCTTGATTGGGGAATTGTTGTTGTAATGGAGGTTTTGTGTATTGTGGTGGAGGTACATCAGGATTATTAGGGTCATATTCAGGTATGTGAATGTGAGAGTAGAGGTAGGAAAATTGTTGGTTCACATCTGAGCGAAAATCATTAATCCGAGATGTCGTGGAGTCATTGATGGCATTCCACTGGTGGTTGATGTTGGTGTTGACGGAAGCAAATTGTTGAGTCATAAAATCTATAACATCTTGATTACTTGGACCAGATGTAGAAGTAGGTGGAGGAGGTGTAACATCAGCGCCTTCTTCCTCTTGATTGTTTCCTTCGTCACCAACCATATCTCCACCAATGTATGTGATTGTTTTTGTTTCTGAATTATAGTGAACTCCCATTCTCGAATCAACATTTTTGATTGAGATCTTGTGACCATTTGGATCCATATCAACTCTTTCAAAACTGGAAAAATCAATTCCAAATTCTTCCATAATTAGAGTAATAAAGTAAGCATATGATAGGAATTTTGAAGTTACATCAAATCTTAGCATATGAGTCATTATAAGTCGTGCCCAATTGACGCTTATACTTCTTTTCCTTGCGTATAATAGTTGCATTTCCAAATCAGTCACAGTGCAGTGGTTTCCAGCCCGCGGAAACATAATGTAGACCATGAAATAGTGAAATAGCCTATCGTCAATAAAAAAGTTACCTGCACTCCAAGAGTCTCTAGATGGAAGGACTCCTCCTAGATCACGTATTCTTTTAGCACGAAATTCAGCTTCATTCAATCTACCAATGTTGTAGTAAAAATCATTTTTCTTGTAATCATCCCATGCTTCGTCTTCGGGATCATACAAAGAGCTCCCAATTTGAGGGATATGTAGAATCTCACCAAGAATTTCAAGGTTTAGAGAAATTCTTGTGCCCAACACATATGTAACAAACTTGCCTTTGTAAGTAGCCAAATTACTGAAAAACACTCTTACTAGATCCGGGTAGTATGGACCAAATGATGAAATCAGTGGTTCCAATCCATATGCAGTCAAATCATTCTGAAAAGTAAAGCATTCCTGAGGGAAAGATGATAGCATACCATATTTTGGAGTGGACACTATCTTCCTTTGAAAATCCCTTTTGAACCTTGTTTCTTGAACTTTAGTGAGAGTTGAGATTAATGGATTTTCTGCAGAAGATGAAGCAACTTTCTTCTTTCCTTTCTCTGTAGCTGACACTTTTCGTTTTTGTCTGGATGCCACGAGGAAGGTGTTTTTCTGAATTTAGGGTTTGGTAGTTTTTTGAGAAGTAGATATTTGATGAGATGAATTTGGATAGGATTTGTGAGTGGATAGTGATGAGTGGGTTTTAATATAGTCAATGATATTTAATTAATTTGTCAATAGTGGAGGTGAACTTGGGAATATGAGAGAGAGATAATTTTGACCAACATAAAAGCCTGTCATAAAAGTAATTTATAGCAGGTGCAATCGATTTGCATATAGGTGCAATCGATTTGCACACAAAACAGAACTAACAGAAAATTGAAACGAACAGCATGCAATCGATTTGCACTATGGTGTAATTGATTTGCACTAAAAACAGAAAGGGCAGAAAATAAATCATACAGTGAGCAATCGATTTGCACAATGATGCAATCGATTTGCATAAACAAACAGTGATCAAAAACACATTTTTCTTAAACTTTAACAATACTTAACATATATATCATTTAAAGGCATCATATAATCATGAACATTTTTTACATATAACCAAGTTAAGATAAGTATGTGAAAGCATAAAAAGGATAGAAAGCACCTTATACGTCGTGTTCATCAAGAATGCCAAGTTCTCATTAAATCTTGTAAAAGGGTTCTCTTGCAAAAGGCTTAGTGAAGATATCGGCAAGTCGATTATGAGTATCTACAAATGTGACCTCGACATCTTCTTGAAGTACATCATCACGAAGAAAATGATGTCATATGTCGATGTGTTTGGTTCTTGATTGCATGACCGTATTCTTTGTAATGTTTATTGCACTTGTATTGTCACACCAAAGAGGAATGCATCCTAGATCGAGTCCGTAGTCATGAAGTTGTTGCTTGATCCATAATATTTGAGCACAACTACTACCCGCCACAATATATTCTGCTTCGTCCGTTCTAAGAGAAACACATGCTTGTTTCTTGCAAGCCCATGATACTAATACATTTCTAAGGACGTGACAAGTACCACTTGTGCTTTTTCTATCAGTTTTACAACCTGCATAATCCGCGCCAGAGTAACCAACTAAATTGCAAACACTACCTTTAGGGTACCATAATCCAACATTTTTTGTTTCTTTGAGATACTTCATGATCCGTTTTACCGCCATGAGATGTGATTCCTTTGGATTTGCTTGAAAGTGAGCACATAGACAAACACTGAACATTATGTCAGGACAATTTGCCGTCAAATATAATAAGGAGCCAATCATACCTCAATATTTTGTAACATCAATGGAGACACCCGATTCATCTTGATCAACGTATGTACCAGAACCCATTGGTGTAGTCATAGCTTTACAATTATCCATGTCAAATCTTTTCAACAATTCTTTGCAATACTTGGATTGGTTGATGAAAATTCCATCCTTTAATTGCTTGATTTGAAGTCCAAGAAAATAATTCATTTTACCCATCATGGACATCTCAAATTCACCTTGCATCATTGCTGAAAATTCTTCACACATTTCTTTGTTTGACGAGCCGAAGATGATATTGTCAACATAGACTTGAACTAGCAAAGTGTCACATTTGGTTTTCTTGATAAACAAAGTCTTGTCAACTTTACCTTTTTCAAAGCCTTTTTCGCATAAGAAATTACTTAGCCGATTGTACCATGCCCTTGGTGCTTGTTTCAAACCATAGAGAGCTTTTATCAATTTAAAAACATGAGATGGATTCTTGAAATATTTGAACCCTGGGGGTTTCTTAACATAGACTTCTTCATTGATATATCTGTTCAAGAATGCGCTTTTGACATCCATTTGGAACAGCTGGAAATTTAATGAACAAGCATAGGCAAGTAAAAGACGAATAGATTCTAACCTTGCAACCGGAGCGAAAGTTTCTTCAAAGTCTATTCCTTCTTCTTGATTGTAGCCTTGTGCTACCAATCTTGCTTTGTTTCGAACAATTATACCATTTTCGTCAAGTTTGTTCTTAAATACCCATCTTATTCCAATGACGTGTTTGTTGCTTGGCTTAGGGACAAGTTCCAAAACTTGATTCCTTTCAAATTGATTTAACTCTTATTGCATAGAAATAATCCATTGGTCATCGCCTAAGGCTTCATCAACTTTCGAGGGTTCAATAAATGCCATGTTTAGACAAGAATCTTTAAGATTTAATCTTGTTGTCATACGTTGACTTATATCACCGATGACTTTATCGATAGGATGATCTTTATGAGTCCTTCACTCCTTTTGTGGATCATTGAAGTTTTATTCTTGTAGAGATGTTTCTTCTTGTTGAATCAGTTGATCCTTATTGACATCTTTGGAAGTATTTTCTTGAGGAACTTCAAGGTTATCTTTGTAGTTGTTTAGGACAAAGCATTTGCAACCGAAAATGTGAAAGAAAGCAATGTTTGGTTTCCTTCCTTTGAAAATTTCATATGGAGTTTTCTCCAAGATTGGTCTTATGTTAACTCTATTGCTAACAAAACATGCCGTGCTCACCGCATCCGCCCAAAAATATTTTGGAAGATTTGAATCGCTAAGCATCATTCTTGCAAGCTCTATAAGAAACCTATTCTTTCTTTCCACCACTCCATTTTGTTGAGGAGTCCTCGGTGCCGAGAAGTTGTGAGATATTCCATATTCTCCACAAAATTCTTCAAAGAGAGCATTTTGAAATTCTCCTCCATGATCACTTATTATGGAGGCAATTGTTAGAGATTTCTCATTTTGAATTTGTTTAGCATACTTCTTGAAAGCCTTGAATGCATCACTTTTCTGCACTAAAAAGAATGTCCAAGTATATCTATAGAAATCGTCAACAATAACCAAAGCATCTACATTACCTCCGAAACTTCTTGTTCTTGATGGACCAAATAAGTCCATATGCAACAATTATAGTGGCCTTGTAGTAGACACCACATTCTTAGATTTGAAAGTTGATTTTGTTTGTTTCCCTTTTTGACAAGCATTACAAAGTCTATCTTTGACAAAATTTCTCTTAGGCAACCCAATGACAAGATCATGCTTGATTAATTTATTCAAGTGTTCCATATGAATATGAGAAATTCTTTTGTGCCAAAGCCATGAATCATCGCTGTTCTCCATGAGACATTTTAACTTCAAATATGGATCATCAAGGGAAATCATGAATATATTATTAATTATTTTACCTTTAAGTATAACCTCATGTGTGACTTCGTCTTCTATCAATCATTCATCTTTGGTGAACTTGATCTTGAATCCTTTGTCACAAAGTTGGATAATACTAAGAAGATTGTGCTTTAGTCCTTCAACATAAAGAACATCTTCAATGGATGTGAAAGGTGGAGCACCAACTTTGCCTTTTCCAATAATTCTTTCCTTATTATTGTCTCCATAAGTGACAAAATCCTTGGCCTTTAACACTAGATTTGAAAATTGGTTTATGTCTCCCGTCATATGCTTTGAACAACCACTATCAAGATACCAGAGATTGCACGTGGTCTTCAAGCATACCTACAAAACAAATTTGGTTTTATTAGGTACCCAAGTTGCTTTGGGTCCTTCATAATTAGTACCTTTATTTACCCACACATAATGCCCACTTGCCACACTAAAGTTTCTAACATAGCAAGCATTAGGTGTATGGCCTTTAATACCACAACAAAAACAAGTAGGTTCAAATTTACTTCTATATATAGAAGAGTAAGATTTCTTCTTAGGAAATGTTTTATTTTTAGGAAAATGATGAACCACTTTAGGTTTGTTCACTTTCTCTTTGGATGATTGATCACTAGCCTTAACAAAGATAGTTTTATTATAACTTGGTCTTGAAAACTTTGAATATCCAAGTCCACTTTTATCATTGGAATATCTTTGTTGGCTAAGAACACCTTCCAATCCAATTTGACCTTTTTCATATCTTTCAATATCTCTTTTTAATTGGACAATTTGGAAAGAGAGTAATTCACAATTTTTGCATACAAAATTCTGTTTTTGTTCATCACTTAATTTTTGTTTTTCTTCTTTGAAATCTTTTTCTATAGTTTCACATTTTTCTTCTAAAGATGAAATTTGTTTCTTTTGAGCTGAAATAGTTTTATACATAATTTTGCGTTCATTTAATAGTTCATCTATAGCACCTTGTGCATCACTATCAAAAATAGAAAATTCATTACTAACCTCATCATCTTCATTATCGGAATTGTGTGAGCCCATCAATGCTAGATTTTCACTTTCATCGCTATCGGAATCGGACGAAGAACTTATTTAATTATCCTTCCATGAAACATAGGCCTTTTTGTTCTTAAATTCCTTTTTGCCTTTGTATCCACCTTTCTTGGAGAGTTTTGGACAATCCGACTTAATATGAACTTGCTTACCGCATTCATAACATGTGACTTCTTGTGTTGATGTAGAAGCTTCCCTTTTCTTAAGTTGTTTCTTTCTTTTTGCATGAGAAAGGGATTTGTCATTTCTACCAAAAAACTTACCAAGCCATTTAACAAGAAGCATGGAATTTTCATCTTCTTCTGGATTGTATTCCTTTTCAACTTCCTTGGAATCAATCTTTAAGGCAATATTCTTGGATTTCTTCTCTTAATTTTAATGTTTTTCAAGTCTTCCAAGTTCTGTTTCATATTCTTGAAGTTTTCCGAACAATGTTGCGGAAGTCATTGAAGAGAGACTTTTCTTTTCTGAATTTGCGGTTACCTTTGGTTGCCATTCCCTAGTTAAGGATATAAGTACTTTCATATTTAGTTCATCATTCGTTAAAGTCTTACCAAGATCACTTAGATGATTTGTCAAGTGCACGAATCTCTTTTGCAAGTCAAGGATGGTTTCTCTGGGATGCATTTGAAATAACTCGTATTCTTGACACAAAGTATTTAGTCTTGATCTTTTAACTTCAACAGTTCCTTCATGAGTTTGTACCAAGGTATCCCATATTTCTTCTCTGTTTTGCATGCTGAGACAAGGAAGAATTCATCCATGCTAAGTGAACCTTGAAGAAGATTGATTGCCTTTTTATCATAGAGGACCTTTTTCTTATCATCTAATTCCCATGCAGTTTTAGGCTTTGATGAGCCAGCACCATTGATCACGGTTATAGGAATAAATGGACCATTCTCGACGGCATCCCATATTTCTTCTCCTTGTGCTTCTAGATGTGCCTTCATGCGTATTTTCTAGAAGTAAAAATATTAACCACAAAATAGAGGAGGCTTGTTGTTACTACCACCATCTCTAAAAACGAGATTTTGATTTGCGAAATCCATTCTGGATCTTTTAGGAACATGTTACCTATAACCTGCTCTGATACCAATTATAAGTATGAAGTGCACCTAAGAGGGGGGGGGGGTGAATTAGGCACTTTAAAAGTTTTACCGTTTTAGTGATGATGGATATTATTTTTCTGGTTTAGTGCATGAGTTTACAAATGTGTTTATTTCTTTTCTGGTTTATGACTAGTGATGAAAGCGGTAAATGCAGAAAAGTAAAGAACACAAAGATGTATCATGGTTCCCCTCACACTCTGAGAGTACTCCAGTCCCCTTTCAATATGAAAGAGATTTCCTTATTGTTAGATCTCTAGACAAGACACCATAGTCCTTCTATACAAGACTCTAACCAATAAAACCACCAAGAACAATCCTATTGGACCAAGAACAATCCTCTTGGATTTTCACTATGTCAACAATGAGAACAATCCTCTCAAGGTGACCTTACTTGTATCCAATAATCCTAGAAAAACAAGATTACAAAACCACTTGAACTTATTTTCAACAATCCTTAAAAATAAGAAAGTGTATAGCAATATTTGATTGATAGAGTTTGTAGTGTAGTAATCACTTTGAGAGATTTTATCAATGACTTGATCTTATCTTCCAATAACAATAATATACAATGACTCAAGACTATAAAATGCTTAAGGGTTTCTGTTTAACAATATATGAAAATGTGCAGAAAAACTTTGTGTATGAAAGTGAAGAGAAAGCTTGAGTTTTGATATTTTAAAAATTTAGAAACTATTGATTGGAAGAGGTACGAAATGATTTTAAAAATTCAGTATTTATATGTTCATAGCGCCTCTTTGAAACAACATAAATTTCTGCAAATGAATCATGAACAATGTCAAGATTCAATGAAAAGTTTCCATGAAATGGTGTTATGAAAAGGTATGTTCAAAGCTGCTGATTTTCAAACACGTTCAGCATGCAATCGATTGCACTCTGGTGTAAATCGATTGCACGGGTTTTAACAGCTAAAAAATTCAAATATTTTCAGTGAGCAGTCGATTGAACATGTGTGTAAATCGATTGCACTTTAAAACCACAACAAAATTTGATAGAGAGCAATCGATTGCCCAAACATGCAAATTGATTGCACTTAGAAACATTAGCTAACATTTTGAAAATGTGAAGCACGCAATCGGTTGCACCAACATGCAAATCGATTGCACCCAAGTGAAAATTGAATTTTTTCTTAGAAAACTTGAGAAAAATTTTGGACAAGGTAAGAACACTTATTTTAATCATTGAGCATCTAAGACTTAAGTTCATAGCAATAATTGTTATTATACCATATGAAAATTGCCAAGAGCTAGAAACAAATATTTTTATCCATTGATGCTTTTAGCTTGATCAACATCTTTGCCTTCTCGCCAATATAGTTTGTCTTCATCAAAACAAAATGCATTGAGAATCATTTGAGAAGCTTGATATTACAAGGTTGTGAGCAAGCATTCAAGAGTTCTTACCCACTAAAGTCTTTCTTGTTATTTTCCTTCTCCTTTGGAGATAGTATTATCCATACCATTAGTTGTTAGGCAATCCTATCTATTAGATGTGATGGTACATGCGTAGGGTCATCGTATGGTCATCGAAGGCAACATGTAAGGATAGTTCAACAATTGTATCGAAGGGACTGTCATCATTTTACTCGTAGGGTCATCGAGGGACTAAATAATTTTGTAGGCAACTCAGAGGGTCAACGAGGGACTATGATCTTTATTCAAAAGGGACCATGATGATATTGGTGAATCGAGGGTCTTTTGCTAAAGTATCCCCACTTTTGAGGGACATGACCAATATTTTTAAGGCAACAAGAGAGGTTACCCTAGAGGTGCAAGTGTTCAAAGTGTGTTAGTTTTTGTTATCTTATCTTGGAAATTAGGGTTTTTTCTAACAGTCAAATATGTACAGAAAATTAAAGTGTCAAAAATTAAACCTAAGCTATTACATCCTGTGAGAAGGTACAAATTATAAAAAATGCGAGAAAAGATAAATCTACGCTATTGCATCGAAAGTTGCGACCTATACAGTTTTCTAAGAAATTAAATAGAAAAAAGAAAAAAGAAAAAAGAAAAAAGTTAGAAAAAGTATTTTAATGTTTTTTGTGTTTTTGTAGAAAATAATTTAAGTTAATAATTAATAAAAACCTAATTATTTCTAATTAATTTTAATATTAATAAAAAGGCTAATTAACTTAATTAATTAATAAATATGTCAAAAACCCTAATCCTATTTTTTTATGTTTTGAAAAAAGTTTAAGGTTAATGGTTAATTAGAAAATAGTTAATTAAGAAAGTAGAATGAAAATTAGGGTTAGTAAAAATAGAAAAAACAAATGCATGGGGTGGGAGTTGAACCCACGCCCTTCCCTTCACCAATATGCCTTTCTACCATTGTGTCATAGTGTTGTTTATGACATGGAATGGGAATGAATCCTTTTGTTATAAACCTGCACGTTATCATGAAAAACAAAATTGTTTGACAAAAGCTATGATCGAACCCATGCCCTTTGCAATACCAGTCACACTTTTTAACATCAGGCCAATTGTATTACACATTCATCTTACTACCATTAATAAAAAAATCATAAAATTAAATCATAAATTAAATAAAAAAACACGCGAGCTTGGTGCTGGGCCTTGGGTTTTGAATGAACCAAATAGAGAGAGGGAGAAGAACACGTGGGACTTGACTAGAGTCAGTGCCACCACCAACGGTGGCACCCTCCGTCTTCTCCAGCAAGCCCAAATGAAAAACATATTAAAATCAATCAAAAAATGAAAATAAATAATCTTGATCCACTAATTAGCATACTGCAAGTTCAATGGTGGTGTTAGTTTGGCCTGAAAACGCCTGTAGCACAAAATACGAATCTCAAATGAAGCTTTGCCTTAACAATGGCAAATCTTCATCCTGCATCAAAACTCACAAATAATGGTTCTAAGTTGTTCCAAACATCATTATGAACATGTATGAGTGCATCAAATCATTCAACAATGCATGAATTAAGAGTTTGGGATTGATAAAGTTACCAAAACTGATGATGCTTGGTTGTGATGATCTGGGATGCTACGAGCTTCAGGGATGATTGGAATGAGTTTCTGGAATCTTCAGGAAGCTTGATTGATTCCTGGAATGGACTGAAAACGGCTGGAGATAAGGGTTTGAGTTTTCCCTAGTTCTTGAAAATTTTGAGATTTTAAGGGTTTGTTCTTGAGGCAGCCTTCGTGTTCTCTCCTTGGTCTGAATGTTATGTATTTATAGAGAATAATTTTAGGTGAAAAAAATTGAATCAAATCTTTGTAATTGATGGTGTTATATTGGATTTTAATTTTTCATGAAAAGCTTCTATTTTAGGCCAAATCAAATATTCTTGATCCACATGGTTTTGGAAAGTTATCACCAGCTTTTTTGGGCCTCCATGTGATTAAAATCAAAAGCCTTGTGCCTTAATCCATTAGTTTTATATTTTATTTGATTTATTTTGAATTTAATTGAATAAAATTAAAATAAAAAGAAATAAAAAATCAAAAAAATATATGAATGGATTTAGAGGTCTAATATGAGGTCATGAACACATTTGAACCTAAAAACTTAGGCCCATTAGCCCAAAAATTCAAGTTTGCTCAATTTGAGCTTCATGTATTTTCTCAAAATTGCTCAATTTTCACCAATCACAACTCTCTCAATTTTTTTCATATGAAGATGATCCTGGACTTTTTGGAAACTTCAAGATGTCTCCTACAACTTTCATGTTTGTTATGTTTTCATCTTACAGCTTTAACTTGATGTAGATTGTTTTGACAAAAAATGTCTTTTTGTTAACTTTCAAAATGACCTTTAATGTTTTAATCCATATCTCTCAAATGAAGAATTTTTGGCCTTGAGCTTAGAGTGACAAAGTTGTAGAGAATTGGATTTACTTCAAGATAGGCTTTGGTTGAGGAATTTATGAAGAAGTATGTCAAAGTTATGCTTGGTCAAAGTTTAGTTGACTTCTCCTTAAGAAAACCCTAATTTAGTAGCTTTTGACTTTTGATGAATCTTGAGTTTTCTTGATGAATCATGATCAACCCTTGATCAAATGATGAATGTGACTTCAAAAAAATGATGTTGACAAAAAATGGTGAATTTTGACTTTCAATTGGTTAAAGTTGACTTTTTGTCCAGTATAGTTGATTTTCAATCATCTGAGCAATTGACTGAGCAAACTTGTATTGCAAGGCTTGAAATTTAACATGAGGGTACTTTCAGACATATGAGGAACCATGAAATCCACTTGAGGCATTAAAAGCTCAATTTTCCTTGAGAAAAACAAAACCCTAGTTGTGGGTGAATTTATTAGGAGGAGGACTTGTCTGATCAATTCCTTGAGTAGTCTTGAGCAATTGAGACCTTCATGAGCATGAGGATGTGTCTTTAATTAGAGAGTTGTTCTTTTATTTCTTTAGGCAAAGTATTTCTTGACTGCATCAGCATTCATAGGACATGGGAACTCCTCGCCATCCATAGTTTCAAGAATCAATGCATCACCAGAGAAGGCTTTCTAGACAACATATGGGCCTTCATAATTGGGAGTCCAATTTCCCCTAGAATCAACGTTAAAAGACATGATATTTATGAGCACGGGGTCTCCTTCTCAGAACTCACGAGGCTTGACCTTCTTATAAAAAGATTTCTTCATTCTTTTCTGATATAACTGACCATGACACAAGGCTATCATTCGTTTTTCTTCAATTAACTTCAACTGGTCAAACCTGTTATGGACCAATTCAGCCTCTGACAACTTAGTTTCCATTATTACACGCAAAGAGGGAATCTCAAATGTTTTACCTCAAAATTTACCCTCACATTTTATTCAAGGCATTCTCCTAGGGTTTTCATTTGCTCAATGTTCCTCAAGAATTGATCAGACAAATTATCCTCCTAAGTAATTGACCTACAACTAGGGTTTCCCTTTTTTAAAGGAAGATTAGACTTTTAATGCCTCAAGTGGATTTCATATATGTATCTAAGAATGATCATACTAAGTTTCATGCCTTGCATCACAAGTTTGCTATGTCAATTGCTCAGATAATTTCAAATCAACTATATTGGACAAAAATTCAACTGTGGTTAACATACAGTCAAACTTCAATATTTTTGGTCAACATCAACAGTTTGAAGTCATATTCATCAATTGATCAAGGGTTGATCATACATCATCAAGAAAAATCTTAATTCATCAAAAGTCAAAAGTTGCCAAGTTAGGATTATCTTTAGGAGAAGTCAACTGAACTTTGACCAAACATAACTTTCACATGCTTCATCATATTTTCCCAAACCAAAGCTTATTTTGGAGGAAATTCAATTCTCTACAACTTTGCCTCTCTAAGCTCAGGTCCAAAAAATGCTTCATTTGAAAGATATGAGCCAATACATTATAGGTTATTTCAAAAGTCAACAAAAAGACACTTTTTGTCAAGGCAACTTACATCAAGATAAATTCTTCAAATGCAAAAATGACTAAAATAGATATTGTAGAGGACATATTAATCTTTCTAAAAAGTAAAAAATAACCTTTAAATGATGAAAATTGAGAGAGTTATGATTGGTGTAAGTTGGGAAATTTTGAGCAAATGCATGAAACCAAAAGTGATCAAACTTGGAATTTTAGGCTATTGGGCTTGTGATCCAAAGTCCATGCGTATTTTATACCTCAAGAGGAACATCAGAGCTTACTCATACACCCATTGGACTTTTATTATATTTTTTTTTTATTTTTATTAATTTAAAGTCAAAATTAAAAAGATAAAACAAGGACTTTTCTTAGCCCAGGTTTGTCCTTATTGCAAGCATTATATATCTTCCTCATTCAGACAAAGGCAGCCACAAAATCTTTGCAATAAAAACTATCCCCAAAATCACAAAAAACATCAAAACTAGGGCAATCTTAGAACCCTAATTGCATCCGTTTTCAAAGAAAACAAACATGTCCATTCACTTCCTGGAACACTACAGGGTAAGGTTGGATCAATTGCAATGATCAAAAGGGCATAAAAACTCATATACATGCCTCACTGGTTTAGTTATTGCATGAATTTATATATTTGTTTTTTTATATGTTTTAACGTATACTAACCATGCTAATGTGTTCATGAGATACACATATGCAGGAATAACCCAAAGCATGAGCTCCATAATGGCAAAATCCAAGCTTTCCATGTTCATACCAATTTGAGTTATTTTCGTTGTAGCTCTCAATCCAGCGTGTTTTAGCCCAAGATAACACTCCCATTGAAATCAAAAGGCTTGATTTAGGGGGGTAGGATTCCTTTGGATCTCTAATGTTTATTGTTTTGCAGGGTTGAGAAAACGTATTCACTAGAGAAGACGACCGAAGCTAGGGCTCCAGTGCTTCTCTGGTCAAGTTAATTGGTTTTGTGTTATAATTATTTTGTTTTAGTTATAATACCAGATGTATCACCACCCTAGTTATAGAAGCGCACACGATAAAGCCTCACTATGCCAGGGCATGGGTTCGATCCCTGGTTTTGGCATTTTTTTCTTCTTCATATTTTCTGATTTTCATTGATCACATGCAGCGCTTCTCACCAACCAACCGTGCACCCAACCATGTATCATCATCAGATCTTCATAGATCGTATCCAATGTTTCCAGATCCCCAAGCACATGGTGAACCTCATGGGGCTGAACACACTGGATCCAGCGCTTAGTCAGTTGGGCCTGGACTTCTTTTGCAAATCACAGCCGCCCTATTTGCTATAATCAGTCCCAAACTCTTTCTTTTTTTATATATTATTTCTCTCTTTTTCTTTTACTTATTTATTTTTATTATTAATTAAAATATCAAAATATTAGTTTTAGGTTAAAATTAATTAGGTTTAGTGTTAATCACCCTTTTTTTCATTAATTAATTTAACTAATTAAATTTCTTAATTAAAATTAATTAGATTCTTAGGTTTTTTCTAATTAAATTAATTGGCTTTTTTTGAAATAAATTAGGTTTTAAGTCTTTTTTAATTAATTAATCACAAATCATTTTTTATAAAAAATCACCAAAAAATCTTTTCACATTCTTTTCTATTTGTTTTAATTGCAACTTTGGTCCCTCTATTTTGTATTTTTTTTATTTTGATCCCCCATTTTAAAAACCTCTATTTTAGTCCCCTTTTTAAGTCTTCTGTGCAATTTTCATCCCCCTATTTTTCTTTTTTCTACAGTTTTAGTCCCTATTTTTGTTCATTTTTCAACAGAAAACTCAAAAGGGGGACCAAAATCGTTGTTTTTAAAATGGGGGGACCAAAATCGAAAAAAATACAAAATAGAGGTACCAAAGTTGCAATTAAGCCTTTCTATTTTTATTTTCCTATTTTTTAGATCAATTGTATAGGCCGCGCGTTTCCTATGTAATAGCTTATTTCTTTATTTCCCGCTTTCTTTTTCACTATTATGTAATTGCTTCGAGTATGTAATATCTTAGGGTTTATTCTCCTGCACCTATACTTATGTAACTTCCCCAAAGCCATGTAATAGTGTAGGACCTTTATTTTTCTGCACTTTCTGTTTCTGCTATTATTTTACTACATTGCTGCTTAGTAATTAGGGCTTACATTGAAAGACTAACAACTGAACGATAGAAAACCCTAACTGCAAAGATAAAATAACTGAATACAAATCACTCGCACACTTACACCTCCAGGGTAACCTCCCTTGTTGCCTTTGGAAAATAGTCATGCCCCTCTAAAGTGGGGACGCTTTAGCAAATTCCCTCGATACAAAGATCATAGTCCCTCGATGACCCTTTGACGTTACCTTTCAGTAAATGATCTAGTCCCTTAACGAAAATTGCTAAAGCGTCCTTACTAGTTTCCTTCGATGACTCTACGACGACCCTCACCTGTCCCTTCACATCTAACGATATGGCACCCTAATAACTAATGGTACAAATAACACTATCTAAAGGAGGAGGAAAATATAAGAACGACCTTGAGTATGGTAGAACTCCTAATTGCTTGCTTACAAAGCTCTTCAAAACAAAAACATTTCTCACAATCACACTTTTCAATAAATATTTTCAAACTAACACTTTGTACGCATTCTTGAGGACTGATACAAGAGTCATTACAAAGTTCTCCTTACATTGGCGTTTTCAAAATATTTTTCAAAACACTTACACAAAAAGCAAAATTTCAAAAGTGAGCTAGCGATTAAGATCCCATAGATAACTACGAATGAAAAGGATGCTAATAACTTCTCTTTTCATAACCTACCCCCCGAACTCAAAATCTATCAAGCTCTTTCCAGTTCTTTTCATCCTTTCCATATTGGATAAAAGAAAAGTTGGTGGCGACTCTAGCTATCCGCAACATTTGTGAAATTCTGGTACAGCAGACTTAGATGTCCTACAAGGATGTTGAGACATCTAATCTAACATAAATACACAAGCAAGATAAAATAGTACTGAAAAGATAAAGAACACACCAAAATTGTTACCCAGTTCGGTGTACAACAACACCTACTCTAGGGGATACCAAGCCAGGAATGAAGTCCACTATCAGCAGTATCAATTTGCAGACCCTACAATCAACGCATCCGTTGACGATCTACACACTTAATCACCACCTAATGACCCTTCTACCTAGGTCCTCCCTAGATATGGAATATCCTTATCCCACTTCCAATCATCACAATGATGTCTATCAGTCAAAACCTCAGTCACTACATCGAAGACCCTTCACTAAGATTTTGATCACAAAGATAGACAGTTTGGAAGACACACTTCCATGACAACCTAGCTAAGTCTCCAAGCTAAACTCCACTATTTGTTAGCTCTGCTCCGAACTAAGAACACATCCTGGAGTTGCTTCAAAGCTTCCTCCAAGAACAGTACACCTCTTACCTACAGGCTTCGAGGTGAACTTGGTAACCTTCCCACAACCCATGAGGTTTATCTTGACAAAACCCTAGACTTCTACATCTTGAGCCATGTGTTTTCTAGGTTACAATCCCTTCTATTTATAATCTATTACACAACTGGTTTTGGGCCTTCAATCACAGCAAATCAGCTGTAACAAACTGCAAAAACTTCTTCCCCAATAAAGGTCTTCAATCATTACTTTCCTAAATAATCTCCTTATTTAGAGTATTCATTCTCCTTGATTTCTGATTGAATTTTCTAGACCTTTAAATATGCGCCACATAGGATGCATAATATTCTCCTGAATATTTTGCATATGTTAATGTTAGCGGTAGAAATGTTTAAGACTAAGCCATGGGATTGACTAGACTTGTACAAATCAAAATAAAATCTCCACCGTACTTTATTGTTTCCAAAGGAATGGGAAAAGAGCGAATAACCCAAAAAAAGGGGGAAAGATTCAAGGTAAGGGGGTTGTTTATGAAAAGGGAAGGTATTAGCACCCTAAACATCTATGGTACTCCGCAGGAAACTATTTGTAAAATCTGTATATTTTGGCTATAAAAATGTTGTATAAAAATTGATGGTGGAGGTGAGAAAAGAAATATATTTTTATGCTTTTTTTGCATCTGCCGCGGTTGCGAACCTTTAGTGCCTACGTACCACCTTCCGTGCAATAGAGGATCAGGGTACACGTTGTTCCTCTTTTAAAAATTTTAAAATGTAAGTGTGTTGGTTTAATTTTTATGAGATAAAACATCATCGTCATTGTCCGTGTGGAAAACATACCTACTACCCACAATCATGAAAAAGGAGAATTTGCATCATCTCAAAGTGGAGGGTATGGCTTGGATTTTAAAATCAACAACGCCTCACTTAACACCCAAGTAGAAAATATCTCTTTCACTATATATTATAGAAGTATAGTTGTTTGCATCACTACAAGGATTGACAAGAGTCCAATCTTTTTGAGTAAAGTTTAAAGATAAATGAAAAAGTGGCAAAATGGTTTGAAATGAGATTGATTGACTTTTAGTATTCTCACAAAAAATGTCAAACTATTATTAAGTTTATTGAAGTTTATTTATGAAAATGTTTTGAAAATGCATGGACCTAAGTCCAAGTTTATTATTAAAGTGGTTCAAGTTAAAAAAAAAACAAGAAGAGTTTTTCAAAAGGAGAGAGAAGATTTTTGAAATTAAAGAAGATGGGAAGAGAAGAAGGGACCATCCTAAAGCATAAGGTAAAATCTAGGGATAAGAAACATCTAACCAACAAGAAGCCAATACTTGTCACTATGAGCCAAGATAGAATTCCCATTCTTTGGATTGAAACCAAGCAAGCAATGATACTAGACCTCTTGAAAGAACCAAACTTCAAGTGTATTAAGTCTTCACAAAAATTGGGAAGAGTAACGGCTGTATACGGGTGAATTCCAGATTACAAACAAAGAGTGTAATCACAATAACCTGCACACAAAACAAACAAACAACCCAATGCCTTGAGGTAAACCTCAAGAGTTCCAGAAAAAATAATCCGATTAGGTCACAAGGTCTCCAATCATAGGCCAGGGATTCTAATCCTAAGTCCAAAAAGTCCAATGCTCCATAATGCCAGGGGTAGTGTAGCGGTTAAATGTTTAAGACTAAGCCATTGGATTGACTAGACGTATACAAATCAAAATAAAAATAGCCACCACGCTTTATTGTTTCCAAAGGAATGTGAAAAGAGCGAATAACCCAAAAAGAGGGGGAAAGATTCAAGGTAAGGGGGTTGGTTATGCAAAGGGAAGGTATTAGCACCCGAAACATCTACGGTACTCCGCAGGAACCTCTTTGAAAAATATGTATATTTTGGCTATAAAATGTTGTGTAAAAATAGATGGTGGAGGTGAGAAAAGAAATATATTTTTTATGATTTTTGCACCCGCCGCGGTTGCAAATCTTTAGTGCCTATCTACCACCTTTTCGTGCAATAGGGGATCAGAGTACACATAGTTCCTCTTTTAAAAATTTTAAAACACAAATGTGTTGGTTAATTTTATGGGATAAAACATCATCGTCATTGTCCGTGTGGAAAACATACTTACCACCCACAATCATGAGAAAGGAGAATTTGTGTCTTCTCAAAGTGAAAGATATAACTTGGATTTTAGAATCAACAATGCCTCACTCAACACCCAAGTGGAAAATATCTCTCCTCACTACATATTGTATAAGTATAGTTGTTTGCATCACTACAAGGATTGACAAGAGTCCAATATTTTTTGAGAAAAATTTAAAGATGAAAGCCAAAGTGGAAAAATGGTTTGAATGAGATTTATTGACTTTTAGTCTTCTTACAAAAAAGTATGTCAAAGTATTATTAAGTTTATTGGAGTTTATTTATGAAAATGTTTGAAAATGCATGGACCTAAGTCCAAGATTATTATGAAAGTGGTTCAAGCTTAAAACAAGAAGAGTTTTCAAAAGGAGAGATAAGATTTTTGAAATTAAAGAAGATGGGAGGAGAAGAAATGGCTATCCTAAAGCATAAGGTAAAAGCTAGGGATAAGAACCATCTAACCAACATGAAGCCAATACTTGACACTATGAGCCAAGATAGAATTCCAATTCTTTGGATTGAAACCAAACAAGGAAAAATACTAGACCTTTTGAGAGAACCAAAATTCAAGTGTATTAAGTCTTCACAAAATTTGGGAAGAGTAATGGTTGTATACGGGAGAATTCCAGATTACAAACAAAGGGTGTAATCACAATAACCTTCACACAAAACAAACAAACAACCCAATGTTTTGAGGTAAACCTCAAGAACTCCAGACAAAATATCAATTAAGGTTACAATGTCTCCAACATAGGCCAATGTTTCTAATCCTAAATCCAAAAAGTCCAGTGCTCCATAATGCCAAGGATAGTAACCAAATAGTCCAAGTATCATTAAAGATTTTTAGGGTTTGTGTTGTATATTAGGTGTTTTAAAAATAAAAGTAAAACTCAAGTGAGCAAAAATAAAAATGACAAGAAAGTAAATACTCAAATGAGCAAAGATGAAAATGACATGAAATGTAAATGCTAAAAGTAAATAATGCATAAAAATAAAAGGGGCATATAATAAAAGAATAAAGGAAAAAGTCAATTATTAGTGATTAGTGGTTAGTTGGATGATCATCTTGAAACTTGCATTTGGAACTCATTAGAGGATTGGTAGAACCAAAGCCTCCACATAACAAGTTGCATTTGCTTTTTGTATATCATCCATTTGGAATCCTCAAAAGTACCATTTAATGATTAATGATGTTTAAGTGATCCGCATTGACCAAAAGTGTTGTAGATCCATTAGAGGATTGGTAGAACCAAAGCCTCCACACAATGAATCTCGACGTTATTGGATCCAAGAGATCAAATTAACATACTTGGGCTTGGAAACATAGGATTGGGCCACGAATGATCATTTTTTCAAATCGGGACAAAATTTAGCGCTATGTTAAGCAATCGTAAGTGGACTTATATAGAAATCACACCTATTTTGAGGCCGGTCAATAGCAATCTATGCGGCATTTGTTTTGAGACATGATATAGAGATCATGCTACAACAACATTTAGTGCAATAAGAAGGGGATGAGATGAAGAGGGGTGAGAGAGAATATACAAACCACTTATGGATTAAATTTAATCAAACTATTATTAAAATCATTCATCCATTTTTGTGGAGTTAGACTTAACACCATGGATCCAATGATGTTAATAAAGTTCATGATCAAAACTTTAACCCAAGATCAACCAGAAAATAGTCACAAAATGATATTACATTATAATATATACAAAAAGGTTTAAAAATGATGTTTAAAAGTATAAATAAAAGAGAAAATTATCAACTGTGTTCAAATTAATCAAGAAATAAAAAGTAAAACCATAGAAAAATCAGAAAAGGACTCAAATAATTTTATACAATTTTTGGTAATTTTTTAAAGACAGAAACTATTTTTAAAATTAAAAGAAAAGGGTAAAATAAACCAAAAAAAAAAAAAACAATATCATTGGATCATTCCATAAATTTTTTAGAATTTAAAAATGCATAAAAGTATTTTTAAACATTTAAAACAATTCAAATAAAGTGTAAATTTATAAAAAATACCAAAACACAAAATTAAATTGTGAAAAAATAAAAATCAGAAAGAGAATAATCAAAAATATTTTTCATAATTTTTTCAGATTTTTTGGATTTAAAATGAATTTTCTATGATTTTTTGAAGTTTAAAACAATTAAATATAAAAAAATTAGAAAATAAAATAAAAGTAAAAAATATGTGGACCATTGGATGAGAGTCAAAACACGTTAGTAATCAGATCCGAAGGATCTGACATGCTGTGCATATCATGGTCATTAGTGAATAAAGCATAGAATCAAAAATAAAATCAGAATTAAAAAAAAACTGGCACGCCATTATTGGTTGGAAGATGACACGTTGGTCATCTTCAACCTCCAGCTAACTTGAATTACAGGTCTCTCAAACTGTAAAATTAGAAGCTCAGACATATGCCATTTGCTTCGTCTCTTCAAGACGAAGACAACCACGCCCTCGCGCCAAATTTATATAAACTGTAGCTCAAGCAATTTGGAAGGAAAGTTTTGAAAAGGGATTTGAAATTTCATGGTCAAAACGTGTTTCCAGTAAAAAGCAAGTGTTGCAACTAGAACCAGGGAAATGAGAGCATCACAGTGATATCAATGTTTTGAAGAATTGATGAAGGAATCTACCTATTGAAGTTGAGTTGCAGAGCTCTGAAATTGGAATTCTATGGAGAAATATAGGGCACGATTCTTGAATGTAATTATATGGTTAGCTTCAGGGAAGATCAAGGAAGGTGAATTGATAAAAAATGGATTGGAAAAGGCGTGTGTATGGATTTCGAAGTTGCTGAATTCTGAGTTATGGAACAAGTTTGGAAGGGTGATTCTGGCTATCCAAGCTTGAGGAAATGAATGGGGAATGACCATCTATTTATAGGGAATCAAATGGAATGTCCAAGCATGTGAAATGATGAAGTTTGGAGGGAAATCGTGTGAAGTTGCAAACAAGAAAAGTGTGACTTCCAATTTGATCAAAGCTCATCCAAAACGCGCATTTTTCTATGCTAATCACTTCTGAAACTTCATTAAACATGTTTAGAGGCATAAACACGCAGAAACAAAGTGTTTAGAATCCAAATTAAGGATTTCAAACTTCTGACTTGGTGAAAAATTCAGTTTCAAAGTGCCAACTTCTGACCAATGGCATTCTCAGCTCATGGAGTCTTAGGGCATTATTCTTAATGTTTCAGAAAGATGTGGTTACAAGCTTTGCAATGGAAAAATAATGGAATCGAATGTATGCTTGAGCTGAAAGTTGTGTTTAGTCAATGTTGGAAAAAATGTTGACTTTCCATACTTAGAAATATTTCAAATTTTCTTATAAAGTGACCTATAATGTCTTGCATCCAAACATAGCCTTCCACTTGGAATTTGCTCTTGACCAAAAAATATGGCACAAAGTAGATCTCTTGAATGAAATTTTGAAACTTGAACCATTTAAAATCTCCAAAAATAGAGAAAGTTATTACTTGTTAAAGTTGGCAAAATTTCATAAAATGACCTATAATCTTTTGTATCCTTAAGTCAACTTCCATCCATTTTCTCACTTTGCACATAAAACAAGGCATAAAGTTCAGATCTTCAAGATCATTATGGAAAAAAATGGGCTCAAGGTGATAAAAAGTGACCAAGTTATGATCATTTGAAGTCACACATGGAAAATTGGGGATTCATCTCGAGGACTTGTAATCTTTCTTCCTAATCAAGTTTCTTCCACATGAAAACTCCATAGAAATTTTGAAGTGATTTGTTAATAACCCTTTGAAGAGAATTATGTCTTTGAAATCACTCAAAAATACCAAAATATGAGCAAGATATACTCCTTTGAAGTTCAAAACCCTAGCTCCTAGATTAAGAAACATGCCTTGAGGAACTTTGACAATTTTGAACAAACTTCTTATAAAAAAACAAATGCTTTGTAAATATAAGTTGTTGAGGATGATAATGAGAACTCATAGCAACCACAACCACTTCCATATCTTGAGAATTGAGAAGAACATGCACTTGTGACCAAAAGGAATAAAATCTTGTCCAAACATGACTATTTTTTCAATCAACCCGTTGTACTTTTTGGATCAAATTTGATAATCTTGAAATATGGTGAACCAAAATAAGCTTGCCATGCCATTTCCTCCATAACAGCTTCAATGGCAAGGCTTGAACTTCTCAAGCTTTATTGACTAGGGCATGGAAATAAACTCATGAACCCCTGGGACAACTTGTTAAATCTCATTGCCTTTACCTACATGGATAACAAGAAAGACAAACCAACATTGAATTTTATTAATTAAAAGAAGAAATCAAGACAAAAAATATATTCATGATCACAAAAGAACACAAGTCAAGGGGATTGGTGATTTCTCAAAGTGTAAAGCTAAATATAGGGAGGGGAACCAAGAATCCTAGTGTGATCTTATTGTAATGGAATCAACATGGTATAATGAAGGGATCTTAGGGGAAAAAATTGGGGTACAACAGCTGCCCTTATTTAAGTTTCTTCTATCTGAAGATAGGAAGATTAAAAATCTTTGTGTCGATGAGATCGAAGATACTTAAATATAAAACAAACCCTATTTTTGGCCCTAAGATGCCATGCAAATGTTTATGATCATGAATGCATATGAACAATACCAAAGAGACGCAAAACACTATTTGGGATGTAACAATAATAAAGAAACAAGAGAGTGACCCGACCAGGAAAATAAATCACTGGTGGATCAAAAGACCCGACTAAGAGAGGATGGTAAAATGGTCAAAGGATACACTAACTCCTACTGGAGGTAAAGCTACCAACGTTCACTGAAGGTAGAAAGAGGAAAGAAATAACAACACCGACGTTCACTGACGGTGAGCTACCAACATTCACTAAAGGTAGAAGGAAAAGAAATATCATAGCATCACCGTTCACTGATGATGAACTACCAACATTCACTGAGGGTAGCAAAAAGATAACAATCACCGACATTCACTGCTAATGACCTACCAACTTTCACTGAAGGTAGAAAGAGAATATATCATAACACTGCCGTTCACTGACGATGAACTACCAATTTTCACTGAGGGTAGCAAAAAGATAACAATCATCGACGTTCACTGCCAATGACCTACCAACTTTCACTGAAGGTAGAAAGAGAATATATCATAGCACCACTGTTCACTGACGACGAACTACTAACGTTCACTGAGGGTAGAAAAAAGATAACAAACACCAAGTTTCACTGATGGTGATCTACCAACTTTCACTGAAGTTATAAAGAGAATATATCATAGCACCGCCATTCACTGATGATGAACTACCAACATTCACTGAGTGTAGAAAAAAGATAACAAGTTTCCTTAAAATTCTGGCATTTCGCCTAGAACGGGTCTCAACTTCTTCTTTAACCGAGGCACTTTGCCTGGAAAGGGTAATATGTAAGCTGTCTCAAATAAAGAGACTTCCACTTGCAAAGATTTCACAACGAGCTGTTTCTGCGAATTTGAAGGTCTTGCTATCCACTGGCGTAAACTGACGACGGACTACAAAATATCCACTCATAGAGGAGATAGCAAAAAAAGTTACGTCGACTTTTACAGGGAAGCACAAGTTGCTCAAATAAAGAGACCTGCTACTTGTTATCATGGAGGACTGTAAAAAGAAATGACTTTCTGGGGATAGAAATATGGCTTCCTGGGGAAAGGAATATGACTTCCTGGGGAAATGCCACGATATTCCTCCCAAGGAGATAAAGTCTTCTCGTGCAAAATAAATGAACAAACCAAAACTCGAAGCTTTCAGAAATCCAAAGTAAATAATATTGTTGTGGAACCAAAGATTTAAACCAGAAATAAATTGGAATGAAATAGTCAACCAAAATACATCCTTTGAGAAATAAACTCAAGAGGGAAGACCAAATCCGTACAAAGAAGGAGCTGTATAGGAAGGCTAAAGAAAGAATCTTCCACGAGGGATAACTCAGTGGGGAAATTGAAAGAATATACGCTTTCTACTTAAGGATAACACTCTATTGAAGAGAGGACAACGTAACTCTGCAAAACAAGGTGATATGTCAACAAAAATATTAAAAAATGTTAATGAACAATGATTTGCCAATTTTAGCTATGCATGATGTATGTATGAATGTATAAGTGTTATCGTGCATATGCTGAAAAAACAGATATAAAACACTGGGAGTAACCAGGCAAAACCACCTCGGGAACAAACAACACTTGGCTAAATCACATCCAAGATGATCATTCCAAGAAAAAGTAAATGCCAATTGAGGAAACAAAACCTACTACCTGATTTAGCTTTACTGGGGAGAAACACAATCCAGAAGTAAGCAAAACAAAGTGACAGAATAGTACAGATACATGGATAGATCATCCTTCTCCAGGCTTCACCAGGGAAACAAATGTTTTCAAAAGTAACACTTCTACTGGGGATTGCAAAACCAATTTCAAGCAAAGTAGATGGACACCACCTCATCAAAACATTCACTGGGGAATTCAGGCCCACTTTATTGGGGAGGTTAACAACACATTCACAAACGAAAAAAATCCAAAATACGTTCTTCACTGGGGAAACCTCGGATTGAAAACCTTTCATCATGAAAACTCAGACAAGGAGGGGAAATAAATCCAAACTTGAACGAGGATACTAGAGATTCGAACCCAATACAGTGAATAATCCTGAGTAAGCTTTCCCGAGGGGAACAAAAAACTTCTTAAAACAACTAGAGCTTGTCCATTCTTGGGATCACCCTTTTTGTTGTCATTATTTCATCACAAATTCCAAAGTAAAAGCAAATTGTAAATTCTTTTTGAAAAATCGATTTTGTTATTTAATCTTTTTGCTTTGAAAGTTATTATCAATACTAAATGGAGTCTTTGTAAGCTAAATAAAATAATAAATACAAAGAATTAAGTAAAAGCTCAAATTTCATTAATAGAATGGTAGTCCGCGAATGGAGTGACTACATAGATGATTACAAAGTTTGGAAAATGGTAATATATAATGGAAAAGATACATTGAGATACAATGACCACTATCCCCTCTAACAATTTTTGAAATTCTGAGCAATATCTTCCGTTGAAGTATGATGAGGATTCGAGAAGATTATTGCTTCAATGATCAGATCTTGCATGATCCAGTTACTTTCCAAGAAAGTCCCTAAATTTTGTCTAATCTGCCCTTGCGGGTTTTCAACTTAGCGGGAAATTTATTCTTTTTATGTCTCTAACTTTTGCCTAGATCACCCTTTCAGGTTTTCGGCCTACCGAGACGCTCTTTTTTTCCTAAGCCTCCCTTTCGGGTTTTCAACTTAGTGAGTTGTTCTTTTATTTCTTTAGGCGAAGTATTTCTTGAATGCATCAGCATTCATGGGACATGGGAACTCCTCGCCATCCATAGTTTCAAGAATTAATGCACCGCTACAGAAGGCTTTCTTGACAACATATGAGCCTTAAAAGTTGGGAGTCCACTTGCCCCTAGAATCAGTGTTGAAAGACATGATCTTCTTGAGCACGAGGTCGCCTTCCCTAAATTCACGAGGTTTGACCTTTTTATCAAAAGCTTTCTTCATTCTCTTCTGATATAATTGTCCATGACATAAAGCTGTCATCCTCTCCTCTTCGATCAGATTCAATTAATTAAACCGGTTTTGGACCCATTCAGCCTCTGTCAACTTGGTTTCCATTATCACACGCAAAGAGGGAATCTCAACCTCGACTGGGAGTACAACTTCCATTCCATACACCAGGGAGAACGGGGTTGCTCCTGTTGAAGTGCGGACAAATGTTCGATATCCATGCAGAGCAAAAGAGAGCATTTCATGCCAATCCTTGTAAGTAACGACCATTTTCTAGATAATCTTCTTGATATTCTTATTAGCAGCTTCAACAACCCCATTCATCTTTGGCCTGTATGGAGATGAATTGTGATGGACAATCTTGAACTCTTCGCACAGTCCTGTCATCATTTTATTGTTCAAATTTAAGCCATTGTCGATGATAATTCTTCTCGGCACACCATACCGACATATAAGATTATTCTTGATGAAACGCACAACCACCTGCATAGTAACATTGGTATATGAAGCAGCTTTCACCCATTTGATGAAGTAATCAATTGCTACCAAGATGAAATAATGTCCATTCGAAGCTTTAGGTTTTATCATCCCTATCATGTCAATACCCCATATAGAGAAAGGCCATGGGGAAGAGATCACATTGAGAAGTGTCGAAGGCACATGGACCTTATCTGCATAAATCTGACATTTATGACACTTCTTTGCAAATTTATAACAATCAGATTCCATTGTCAGCCAATAGTAACCTTCCCTTAACATCTTTTTAGCCATCCAATGTCCATTGGCATGAGTTCCAAATGAACCTTCATGAACCTCATGCATTAACATGTTTGCTTCGTGTCTATCCATGCATCTGAGCAAGACCATATTATAATTTCTTTTATACAACACATTTTCACTGAGGAAGAAACTGCCAACTAATCTTTTCAATGTCCTTCTATCCTTCTTCGATGCACCGATCGGGTATTCCCGAGTCTGAAGAAAATGCTCGATGTCATGATACCAAGGTTTTTCATCTGCTACCTCCTCTATTGTAAACACATGAGCGGGACTATCTAGTTGCCGAACCGTAATTCGAGGTATATCAATCCAAGTAACTTGGTACGTAGAAGCCAGAGTTGCCAGAGCGTCTGCCATTTGATTTTCATCTTTATGAATTTAATGGAATTCAACTTTGTTAAAGAAGGGTAACAATCTTCTAGCATAATCTTTGTAAGGGATCAAGCCGGGGTGACGAGTATCCCATTCTCCTTTAATCTAATTTATTACCAAAGTTGAATCACCATACACATCTAGAATTTTAATTCTGAGATCAATAGCTTCTTCGACACCCATGATGCAAGCCTCGTATTCTGCCATATTATTAATATAATCAAATGTTAACCTTGCGGTAAAAGGAATGTGCAATCCATGGGGAGTGACAATAACGGCACCAATTCCTTTACCATAAGCATTCACAGCTCCATCAAATATCATACTCCAACGAGATTCAGGGTCAGGACCTTCCTCAGGAAATGGTTCATCACAATCTTTCACTTTCAGGAACATCACATCCTCATCGGGGAATTCATATTCTACAGACTGGTGATCCTCCACTGGTTGGGGAGCAAGATAATCTGCCAACACACTACTTTTAATAGCTTTTTGAGTGTGATATTCGATATCATATTTAGATAACAACATCTGCCAGCGGGAAACTCTCCCAGTAAGAGAAGGTTTTTCAAAAATGTACTTGGTTGGATCCATTTTGGAGATCAACCAAGTAGTGTGATTCAACATATACTGCCGCAAACGCTTTGCCGCCCAGGCCAAAGCACAACATGTCTTTTCCAGCATGGAATACCGCGACTCACAATCATTGAATTTTTTTACTGAGATAATAAATGGCGAACTCCTTCTTCCCTGTTTCATCTTGTTGTCCTAGAGTACAACCCATGGATTTATCTAACACTGTCAGATACATAATCAACGGTCTTCCTTCGACAGGAGGGAGCAAGATAGGAGGTTCAAGAAGATATTCTTTAATACTTTCAAATGCCCTTTGGCAGTTATCCGTCCATACATAACCTTGATATTTCTTTAACAACTTAAAGATCGGTTCACATGTTGCAGTCATGTGGGAAATGAATCTGGAAATATAATTCAAACACCCGAGGAAACCTCTGACTTACTTTTCAGTTCTTGGCACTGAAATCTCTTGAATTACTTTGACTTTATCATGGTCAACTTCAATTCCTTTCTGGCTAACAATGAAACCCAAAATTTCCTTGATCGAATACCGAAGGTGCATTTATTTAGATTCAAGCGGAGACGATACTTCCTCAAATGTTGAAACAACTTCAACAAATCTTCTACATGCCCTTCTTCAGTATGGGATTTGGAAATCATATCATCAACATATACTTTGATTTCCTTGTGCATCAGATCATGGAATAGGGTTGTCATAGCCCTCTAGTACGTTGCACCAGTGATCTTCAACCCGAAGGGCATCACTCTGTAACAGAATACTCCCTAGGGTGTGATAAACGTTGTTTTTTCCATGTCCTCCGATGCCATTCTTATTTGATTATACCCGAAAAATTTGTCCATGAACGATAATACTTTGAATTTTGCTGTGCTATCCACTAACATATCAATGTGTGGCAATGGAAAATCATCTTTTGGACTAGCTTTATTTAGATCTTTGTAATCTACGCACATGCGGACTTTTCTGTCTTTTTTTGGTACTGGGACAACATTGGCAACCCATTGAGGATACACTGACATCACAAGAAAACCAGCATTAATCTGCTTTAGAACCTCCTTTTTGATCTTCATTACCATATTTGGGTGAGTTCTTCTCAACTTTTGCTTAATTGGCAGACACTCTGGCTTCCACGGTAAACGATGCTCTACAATATATGTATCTAGACCAGGAATATCTTGATAAGACCAAGAAAAAATATCCACATACTCTTTCAACAGCTCAATCAACCCGCTCTTCACATCAGGATGCAACAATGCTCCAATCTTGACTTCCTTCAGATCTTCTTCTGAACCCAAATTGATCACTTCCAATGGCTCTTTATATGGATGAATGGTATTTTCCTTGTGCTCAAGAAACCGTGAGACGTCTCCTAGAATCTCATCATAATCTTCTTCTTCAGCCCCATACACAGGACATTCAAAGTTGGGAGAGGGTGCAGGGTCATTGTATTCAACAGGGTTTTTTAATTAATCTGCACATAAGATTTATGATTGCTTTTAGAAACTGACACATATAACAAGTGATCATGCAGATAGAATCTCAGTTATTATTTATTTTGAATAGTTTTTATTAAATTTTTTTATTACCATTTTACAATAAAAAAGCAGAAAATAAAGACACAATTTGGGAAACAAAGACAACTTTTATTATTGATTTTAAAAGTCACAGCAGATAGATAAGCCCTACAACATTAATACTTCCACCTTGGGCAGAGTGAAATATTTTTTCAAAAAGATTAACAAAACAAATTACTTTGAAACATGTATGCAAGAGGGAACATCAATGGTGATCTAGTTCTGAACCCTAACTCTGTGCGTCACATAATTTGGAATTTCCTGCTCTGCTTCATCTTCTACAATGGCATTAATCCTGGAAATAGTTGGATGAAGATAACCCCCTCTATGAAAGATGTCTTAATACTTGCTCACATCAGACTTCAGCTTCATGTCCTTACCTTTGTCATTCTTCAAAGAGAACCCAAGCCAGCTCTGTTCTTGTTCACAGGTGGATCCACAATCTGTCCCCATACTTCACTATGACCCTTACGCGCAACTTGTTGCGCATCCTTAAGTGAAACCAAGGAATTCTTATTTCCTATTATATTGTCAATGGATAAGGCTTGGAAATTGGTTCCAAGAGAAGCTTCATCCGCCTCCACAATGCTGAAGGAGGACAAATGAGATATCAATAATGCATGTTCCCCATTTATGATCACTACTTTCCCTTCACGTACAAACTTCAGTTTCTGGTGTAAAGTTGAAGTGACAGCCCATGCCTCATGTATCCACATCCTTCCTAGCAAACAATTATAAGCGGGTACAATATCCATGACCTGGAAGGTTATCTGAAAAAAATGTGGTCCTATATGAATAGGCAAGTCCACTTCACCAATAACAAATTTCCTTGATCCATTAAACTCTTTCATAATGATGCCACTCAGGCGCATATGTGTTCCTTGATATTTCAACTTCATAAATGTATTCATCAATATAACATTCAAAGCGGATCCATTATCAATCAACACATTGGATAGTGAATCATTCTTGCAGTTCATGGAGATGTGGAGGGCTAGGTTGTGATTCCTCCATTCATCTGGTAATTCATCATCCCTATTACACTGCTGAATTGGTTTATTGGCATATCACTCTCCATAAAATCTTGGTCCAGTACCCTCATCAAGGATTCTCAATGAGCAGAGGAGTTCATCAATAACGCCAAGATAGATATTTTTGAAGGAGTTTGCAGTAGCTGATCTATAATTCTGTAGTCTCTCATCTTGATTATATTCAAAATATCATCCACTTATTTCTCTAACGCAACCCCACTAGTCTCACCCGTAGCCTTCTTGGGTTCAACATTCTCAGCAATTTTATTTCCAGCATTAACATCTCTTCGAACAACTGGTGCAAACACACGACCACTACGGGTCACCCTGCTATTTTCAGCAATATTCCCAACATCAGGCATTGGCTGGATGGGAACTTCCACTCCATCCTCTAAGATTGTAGCGTTGTATTTGTAGGGTACAACCTTATCTGACTTATAGGGGATAGGGCCCGACAAACTAATCACCAATGGGGTAACAACTGGCCTGCTATACTACTCAACTACAAGCTGGGCGGGTGCCCCAAAACAAGGTACAATGATGTTTACCCCTTCTTCAACACAATCAGTCATTATTGAGTTATTTCTGGAAAACAAATCGTCATCTGAGGAGAAATACTCATCTACGGAGGCATACTCTTCATCCGACTCTTCTTCAGTCAAATAAACCTCAACCATATCAACTTCATGGTAATCACCCCTTTGACTTGTAACATTGATAATTCCGTTATCTAACAACAACTGAAAACCCTTCTTCACGATTGAACATCCTCGGGAATCTCGACAGCAAACTCGGCAAGACCATATTGGTGTTCCACCTGACCAGCCATATGGCAGAAGGTAGCATGCAATTGCACAAGGTCCTCATTCATATACTCTACATCAAAATTTCTGAATTCTCCAAGACATCCAGAAACCATATTCACCTCCTCTTCGTACTCTGCCCTAGGCCTGATTATATAGATGAGGCCCTCATCCATCATTTCCTGCAAATCAGCCTTTATCTTATCGTAACCCTGTATGTCTATACTGAAAATAGCACAACCGAAATGGTCATGCGTATAGTAGCTAAATTCACAAAGGTCTGCATGCATTTTCACCAAATCTCCCCTAACCAGATTAATATCAAAAATCCGGAAGTCGCCTGGACAACCAGCCACCATATTCACAACATTATCTCCCTCATGCTTGGGTAGAGGATTGTCCTTCACATTAGTTCACATATCCTTGAAAGATAGAATACCAGACTTCACTAATTTCTGCACCTCGGTCTTTAAAGGATAATAATTCTCAACATTATGCCCTGGTGCTCCCTGATGAAAAGCACATGTTTGGTCTACTTTGTAGTACCAAGGCTATGGTGATGGTATAGCAGGAGGTGGTCGGGTCTGAACTGAATTCGTATGAATCAATGCCGGTAGTAACTCTGTATAGCTCATAGGAATAAGGTCATAACTCTCCCTTCTCTGATTATACCCTTGATTCCCCTGCTGGGACGGTCTCTGGTAAGTAACGATAGTTGGAGATGTACCCACAACTAGAGTAACTGAGGCGACTTGGATGATGACGATGATAATTCCTTCTATGAGTATTAACCCTCTTCTCTTGCATAACAACATTTGCATCCCCTTCCTTCTTCTTGGTAAACCCATAAGATGGTTTCTTCACACCTCGAGAACTTTCACTCTTCGTTAAATGGCCCTCTCTTTCAGCCTCTTCTAAGCGGATACCCATTCCTACCATTTCAGTAAAGTAACTTGGCGCACTTGCTACCATCCTCTCGTAGTAGAAAGCACCCAGCATTTTCAAGAAAATCTTAGTCATCTCCTTATCTTCCATGGGAGGAATCACTTGGGAGGCTACCTCACACCATCTTTGTGCATATTCTCTGAATGATTCCTTGTCTTTCTGAACCATGGCCCTGAGTTGATCACGGTCAGGCGCCATGTCCACGTTGTACTTGTATTGTTTGATGAATGCTTCTCCCAAATCATTGAAAGTATGGATATTGACGCTGTCCAAACTCATATACCACTTCAGCTCAGCACCAGTCAAATTATCCATAAAAAAGTGAATCAGTAGACGCTGATCATCAGTATGGGTAAACATTCTACTCATGTACTTCACTAGATGAGCACGACGGAAAGTGTTTCCCTTGTACTTCTCAAACTCTGGGACCTTAAACTTAGCAGGTATCTTAACATTCGGGACCAAGCATAACTCATTCACATTCTGCCCAAATAGCTCTTTTCCCCTGACGGCCTTCATCTCTCTTTGCATCTTGTCAAACTGCTCTTGAAAATCATCCATTTTGTCATAAAGACCCGAGTCTTCACACGGTGGAGGGAAAGGGAGACACACATCATCATTAACAAACGGAACCATATTCACTGAAGGAGGCACAACAGGAGCAGCATGCACCAAAGGAGGTGCCGGAGTAAAAATAGTCTGAACAATCAGAGTATCTTGAGGACCAAGATTGAAACCTTCAGGTGCAATATTCTCTGGCATTCCCCAAGGGTAACCTTGAGGCGTGTGATTTTGAATAACAACTGGAGTAGCAGATACAGGAACAATTGAAGGTTCAGTAGCTGCCCTTGTTGGTTAAGGTTGGACACTCGGTGGCTGATTCTGAGCAGCCACCAAAGCTTCCATCAGAGCAGTCAGATTGGCCATTCCGGCCTTCAAAGCAGAAACCTCCTCGCGCAACTCACGATTCTCTTGTTCTAAGTTCTCCATCTTCTTTCTGAAATTAGCCTGAGTGTTGTAGTGGTGAGTCGGCTTGCTGAACAAAGTAAAGAAGCTTGGTGAGACACCTGGATATGCATACCAAATGCAAGAAATATGTGAAATATGATGCATGATATGCAATGCACATGTTTTTATTTTATTATTTAATATTTTAGGGGATTTAAAATTTATGGACATATTGCAAATATTAAAGTAATAACGCCTTAGAAATACTGAAAAAATTTATTATAACAACTCCAAAATGGATTACAAGTTTCAATGATCCCAAGTACAAGATGAAAATAAAATATAAAACCCTGAGAATTAAAACTGATGGAGATCACTCTATACGCTGGCGCTTCCCTGTGAGCCTGGAAATCTGAGCCTTCAACCTCTGGTTTTCTTCCGCATATCTGATGGCAACCTCCTTCCAATCACCTAAATCAGGAAGTGAGTAATCAGAACCTGATTGAGGCTTAGGAGAAAATAAATCCCCTTGTCTCTCCATAGACTCTACCGCTCGACTCTCAAGGATCTCAATCAAGTCGTCTTTCTCCTTCAAGTCTTCCCTATAGGAAATCTCTAAAGTTTGGAACTTTTTCTTCCAAGCGTCCTTTTCCTGTTGCATCCTAACCAAAGCAAGTTGCAGCTCTTCTAGATCATCTAATAAGGGAGGAGTGTTCTTCACAAATAGACCAGGCATAGGTGTTTCCTGGGAATACGACATCTTCAACTGAATAGCTCTCGTTTGGACCCACTGAAGATATGGCTCCAAAGAAACAGCACCCCTAGGTCCCAAATCCATCCTACTCTTCTTATGAATGTGACTCCAGGCCTTCGCAATCTGCTCCCTAGCTTCCCTATGGTCTTCTCCCTCCTTCAGAAAGAAACTACTCAAATGAATACTATATGGTTTATCCCTCATCGGATAACCAAGCTGTCGTCGTGCAAGAACAGGGTTATAGTTAATTCCTCCCTTTGTACCAAGAAGAGGTACATTGGGGAAACTACCACAACTGTCAATAATCTCTATATCTTGGTAAGCTTGATGATACCAATTAATATCCGAGTGAGTAAGTTCCATGATCTTAGGAGCCCAACGGGGTTCCTTCTTGACATCCCAAAAAGCATCAGACTAAGGCATATGAGAGATAAACCACTGGTACAACAAAGGCGTGCAACATATAATCATCCCCCCATGATAAGAATTCCGAAGATAAATAGAGTAATAAGCATCACCAAACAAGGTAGGAACTGGGTTTCCAATCATGAAGATCCTGATAGCATTAATGTCAACAAACTTGTCCACATTAGGAAATAAGAACAAACCGTAAGCAAGTAGCACAAAGATGTCCTCAAAAGTGACTGTACTCTTCATCCTGGAAAAGTAACGAACTTTCTCCAATAAGAACTGAGCTGGTAATCCTCTAATCCCTCCTTTAGTAGTCATATGGGATTCCACCTCAGACATCCCCAGATGAATCAAAGCAGCAATCTCATATGGTTTTGGCTCACCCTCTAAACCAGTAAAAGGAACACGATCGATAATAGGTAAATCCAATAAATAAGAATACTCTTTCAGTGTGGGCATCAACTGATAGTCGGGAAAAGTAAAGCAATGATACACCGGATCATAGAACTGGACCAAGGTCGAGAGAATACCCTCCTTCATCTCCAGCTTCATGAGAGGAATAATGGATCCATACTTCTTCCGAAAATCTACAGAACACTCGATCTCGGGAATTATACTAATTAACTCATCTATCTTGGTATCCTTGAAACTGTACTTCCCGGTCTTTCTCTTTCCAAAATTCATGGTTAAAAAGTACTTGAGATATTCACAAATGGTCAACCTTTAAATCCCTTGAAATAAGATCTCTCCAAAAGATGCTTATGAGTGCATGGATGCATGATGTAGCAATCACACACAAGATCACACATATAGGGTTCATAGGTTAAACGTCACGAGCATGAGGTCGAAGGTACTACCCATAAGGTGTTGGTCTAAAAGTTATCACCTGCCGAACAAGGTTCTAGAGGTTCCCAGAGTCTACATAATTCCTTTGGATATTACCAACTTCCCAATTAACTCGGTAATTAGTAATATTCTCAAGAAAAACTCGTCAGAGCGTAGTATCGCGTGACAACTATTTCCGGATTACTCCGTCATAGCTTTCGCACTACACCTAAAAGGCCAATATGGGTTTGGTATTCTACGGTCCTCAGTTTCAACAGGCTCCCAGGTCGAAAGCAGTAAGTCTTCCCGATTACTCGGTAAACGACACTACAGTCAAAGGGGCCTCCACTGAGTGGGGGATATCATAACTCCTTTTTTGGGATTACTCCCTCAAAGTTAACATGACTATACCGCCCGTCCTATCTTAAAGTTTGCCCAAGTCCGGGTATATGACTTATGAGTAATCACCAAGCACCCTGAAAACCAGGAAAATCCAGACAAACATATATACACCATATAACATAAAAACAATAATAACACATATATAGATATAAACAAAGATAGGCTCAACCCACTTAGGGGTGGACCAGCAAGAGGTCAACCTTTCCCCAGTGAAGTCGCCATTTTTCCTGTAGCGGTAGAAATGTTTAAGACTAAGCAATTGGATTGACTAGACTTATACAAATCAAAATAAAAATTTCCACCACGCTTTATTATTTCCAAAGGAATGGGAAAAGAGAGAATAACCCAAAAAGAGTGGGAATATTCAAGGTAAGGGGGTTGGTTATGCAAAGGGAAGGTATTAGCACCTTAAACATCTACGGTACTCCGCAGGAACATCTTTGAAAAATCTGTATATTTTGACTATAAATTGTTGTGTAAAAAAAGATGGTGGAGGTGAGAAAAGAAATATATTTTTTATGATTTTTGCACCCGCCGCCGTTGCGAACCTTTAGTGCCTACGTACCACCTTTTCGTGCAATAGGGGATCAGGGTACACGTAGTTCCTCTTTTAAAAATTTTAAAACAAAAATGTGTTGGTTAATTTTATGGGATAAAACATCATCGTCATTTTCCGTTTGGAAAACATACTTACCACCAACAATCATGAGAAAGGAGAATTTGCATCATCTCAAAGTGAAGGATATGGCTTGGATTTTAGAATCAACAATGCCTCACTCAACACCCAAGTGGAAAATATCTCTCCTCACTACATATTGTAGAAGTATAGTTGTTTGCATTACTACAAGGATTGACAAGAGTCCAATATTTTTTGAGAAAAATTTAAAGATGAAAGCTAAAGTGGCAAAATGGTTTGAATGAGATTGATTGAATTTTAGTCTTCTCACAAAAAGGATGTCAAACTATTATTAAGTTTATTGGAGTTTATTTATGAAAATGTTTGAAAATTCATGGACCTAAGTCCAACTTTATTATAAAAGTGGTTGAAGTTTAAAACAAGAAGAGTTTTCAAAAGGAGGGAGAAGATTTTCGAAATTAAAGACGATGGGAGGAGAAGAAGAGGCTATCCTAAAGCATAAGGTAAAAGCTAGGGATAAGAGCCATCTAACCAAGAAGCCAATACTTGACACTATGAGCCAAGATAAAATTCCCATTCTTTGGATTGAAACCAAACAAGCAAAAATACTAGACCTCTTGAGAGAACCAAACTTCAAGTGTATTAAGTCTTCACAAAAATTGGGCAGAGTAACGGTTGTATACGGGTGAATTCCAGATTACAAACAAAGGGTGTAATCACAATAACCTGCACAAAAAACAAACAAATAACCCAATGTCTTGAGGTAAACCTCAAGAACTCCAAACAAAATATCAATTAAGGTTACAAAGTCTCCAACATAGGCCAAGGTTTCTAATCCTAAGTCAAAAAAGTGCAGTGCTCCATAATGCCAAGGTTGGTAACCAAATAGTCCAAGTATCATTAAAGATTTTTAGGGTTTGTGTTAATTATTAGGTGTTTTAAAAAGAAAAGTAAAACTCAAGTGAGCAAAAATAAAAATGACAATAAAGTAAATACTCAAATGAGCAAAGATGAAAATGGCATGAAATTTAAATGCTAAAAGTAAATAGTGCATAAAAATAAAAGGGGAATATAATAAAAGAATAAAGGATAAAGTCAATTATTAGTGATTAGTGGTTAGTTGGATGATCATCTTGAAACTTGCATTTGGAACTCATTAGAGGATTGGTAGAACCAAAGCCTCCACACAAAAAGTTGCATTTGCTTTTTGTTAAGTATATCATCCATTTGGAATCCTCAAAAGTACCATTTAATGATCAATGATGTTTAAGTGATATGGATTGACCAAAAGTGTTGTAGATCCATTAGAGGATTGGTAGAACTAAAGCCTCCACACAATGAATCTCAAGGTTATTGGATCAAAGAGATCAAATTAACATACTTGGGCTTGCAAACATAGGTTTGTGCCACAAATGATCAATTTTTCGAATCGGGACAAAATTTAGTGATATGTTAAGCAATCGCAAGTGGACTTATATAAAAGTCACACCTATTTTGAGGCTGGTCAAAAACAATCTATGCGCCATTTGTTTTGTGACATAATATAGAGATCATGCTCCAACAACATTTAGTGCAATAAGAAGGGGATGAGATGAAGAGGGGTGGGAGAGAATATACAAACCACTTTTGGATTATATTTAATCAAACTATTATTAAAATCATTCATCCATTTTTGTGGAGTTAGACTCAACACCATGAATCCAATGATGTTAATAAAGTTCATGATAAAAAATTTAACCCAAGATCATCCAGAGAATAGTCACAAAATGATATTACATTTTAATATATACAAAAAGGTTTAAAAATAATGTTTAAAAATAGAAATAAAAGAGAAAAATATCAACTATGTTCAAATTAATCAAGAAATAAAAAGTAAGACCATAGTAAAATCAGAAACTGACTCAAATGATTTTTTAATTTTTTTGGTAATATTTTAAAGTCAAAAACTATTTTTAAAATTAAAAGAAAGGGGTAAAATAAACCAAAAATGATAAAAAATAACAAAGTCAGAAAAAAAAAATAAGGTCACCAATATTTGTCATAATATCATTGGATCATTCCATAAATTTTTTAGAATTTAAAAATGCATAAAAGTATTTTTAAACATTTAAAACAATTGAAATAAAGTTTAAATTTGTAAAAATACCAAAACACAAAATTAAATTGTGAAAAAAATAAAAATCAGAAAGAGAATAATCAAAAATATTTTTCATAATTTTTTCAGATTTTTTGGACTTAAACTGAATTTTCTTTGATTTTTTGAAGTTTAAAACAATTAAAAATAAAAAACCAGAAAAGAAAATAAAACTAAAAAATATGTGGACCATTGGATGAGATTCAAAACGCGTTAGTAATCAGATCCAAAGGATCTGGCACATTGTGCATTTCATGGTCATTAGTGAATAAAGCATAGAATCAAAAATAAAATCATAATTAAAAAAAAACAAGTGGCACGCCATCATTGGTTGGAAGATGACACATTGGTCATCTTCAACCTCCAGCCAACGTGAATCGCATGTCTCTCAAACTATAAAATCAGATGCTCAGACCTATGCCATTCGCTTCGTCTCTTCAAGATGAAGACAACCACACCCTCGCGCCAAATTTATATAAATTGTGGCTCAAGCAATTTGGAAGGAAAGTTTTGAAAAGGGATTTGAAATCTCATGGTCAAAACTCGTTTCCAGTAAAAAGAAAGTGTTGCGACTAGAACCATGGCAATGAGAGCATCACAATGATATCAAAATTTTGGAGAATTGATGAAGGAATCTACCTATTGAAGTTGAGTTGAAGAGCTATGAAACAAGACTTCTATGGAGAAATATAGGGCACGATTCTTGAATGTAATTATATGGTTAGCTTTAGGGAAGATCAAGGAAGGTGAATTGATAAAAAAATGGATTGAAAAAGGCTTGTGTATGGATTTCGAAGTTGCTGAATTCTGAGTTTCAGAACAAGTTTGGCAGGGTGATTCTGGCTATCCAAGCTTGAGGAAATGAATGGGGAATGACCCTCTATTTATAGGGAATCAAATGGAATGTCCAAGCGTGTGAAATGATGAATTTTGGAGGGAAATTGTGTGAAGTTGCAAACAAAAAAAGTTTGACTTCCAATTTGATCAAAACTCATCCAAAACGCACGTTTTGCTATGCTAATCACTTCTGGAACTTCATTAAACAAGTTTAGAGGCATAAACATGCAGAAACAAAGTGTTTAGAAGCCAAATCAAGGATTTCAAACTTCTGAGTTGGTGAAAAATTCATTTTCAAAGTGCCAACTTCTGACCAATGGCATTCTCAGCTCAAGGGGTCTTAGGGCATTATTCTTGATATTTCAGAAAGATGAGGTTACAAGCTTTGCAATGGAAAAAGAATGGAATCGAATGGATGCTTGAGCTGAAAGTTGTCCTGAGTCAAACTTGGAAAAATGTTAAATTTCCATGCTTAGAAATATTTCAAATTTTTCTTCAAAACTCACTTATAATGTCTTGCATCCAAACATAGCCTTCCTCTTGAAATTTGATCTTGACCAAAAAATATGGCATGAAGTAGATCTCTTGAATGACATTTTGAAACTTGAACCATTCAAAATATCCAAAAATTGAGAAAGTTATGACTTGTTGAAGTTGGCAAAATTTCATAAAATGACCTATAATATTTTGTATCCTTAAGGCAACTTCTATCCATTTTCTCACTTTGCACATAAAAGAAGGCATAAATTTCACTTATTCAAGATCATTATGGGAAAATAATGGTCTCAAGGTGATAAAAATTGATCAAGTTATGATTATTTGAAGTCACACATGGAAAATTGGGGATTCATCTAGAGGACTTGTAATCTTTCTTCCTCGTCAAGTTTCTTCCACATGAAAACTCCTTGGAACATTTGAAGTTATTTGTTAATAACCCTTTAAAGAGAACGATGTTATTGGAATCACTCAAAAATACCAAAATATGAGAAAGATATACTCCTTTGAAGTTCAAAACCCTAGCTCCTAGATTAAGAAACATGCCTTGAGGAACTTTGACAATTTTGAACAAACTTCTTGTACCAAAACAAATGCTTTGTAAATATAAGTTGTTAAGGATAATAATTAGAACTTATAGAAACAACAACCACTTCCATATCTTGATAATTGAGAGGAACATGCACTTGTGACCAAAAGGAATAAAATCTTGTCCAAACATGACTATTTTTTTAATCAACCCCTTGTAATTTTTGGATCAAATTTGATAATCTTTAAATATGGTGAACCAAAATAAGATTTCCATGCCATTTCCTCCAAAACAACTTCAATGGTGATGCTTAAACTTCTCAAGCTTTATTGACTAGGGCATGAAAATAAACTCATGAACCCATGAGGCAACTTGTTAAATCTCATTGCCTTTACCTACATGGATAACAAGCAAGACAAACCAACATTGCATTTTATTAATTAAAAGAAGAAATCAAGACAAAAAATATATTCATGATCATAAAAGAACACAAGTCAAGGTGCTTGGTGATTCCTCAAAGTGCAAAGCTAAATATAGGGAGGGGAACCAAGAATGCTAGTGTAGTGGTAGAAATGATCAAGACTAAGCCATTGGATTGACTAGACTTTGTACAAATCAAAAATAAAAATCACCACCGTGCTTTATTGTTTCCAAAGGAATCGTAAAAGAGCGAATAACCCAAAAAAGGGGGAAAGATTCAAGGTAAGGGGGTTGGTTATGCAAAGGGAAGGTATTAGCTCCCTAAACATCTACGGTACTCCGCAGGAGCCTCTTTGTAAAATCTGTATATTTTGGCTATAAAATGTGTTGTATAAAAAATGGATGGTGGAGGTGAGAAAAGAAATATATATTTTTAATGATTTTTGCACCCGCCGCGGTTGTGAACCTTTAGTTCCTACGTACCGCCTTTCGTGCAATAGGGGATCAGGCTACACGTAGTTTTTCTTTTAAAAGTTTGAAACACATGTGTGTTAGTTAATTTTATGAGATAGGACATCATCGTCATTGTCTGTGTGGAAAACATACTTACTACCCACAATCATGAGAAAGGAGAATTTGCATCATCTCAAAGTGGAGGATAATGGCTTGGATTTTAAAATCAACAATGCCTCACTCAACACCCAAGTGGAAAATATCTCACTTCACTACATATTATAGAAGTATAGTTGTTTGCATCACTACAAGGATTGACAAGAGTCTAATCTTTTGAGAAAAGTTTAAAGATAAAAACCAAAGTGGCAAAATGGTTTGAAATGAGATTAGTTGACTTTTAGCCTTCTCATAAAAAATGTCAAAGTATTATTAAATTGATTGAAGTTTATTTATGAAAATGTTTTTGAAAATGCATGGATATAAGTCCAAGTTTATTGTTAAAGTGTTTAAGTTTCAAAACAAGAATGGTTTTCAAAAGGAGGGAGAAGATTTTTGAAATTAAAGAAGATGGGAGGAGAAGAAGAGGCTATCCTAAAGCATATGGTAAAAGCTAAGGATAAGGACCATCTAACCAAAAAGAAGACAAAACTTGACATTATGAGCCAAGATATAATTCCCATTCTTTTGAGTGAAACCAAGCAAGCAAAGATACTAGACCTCTTCAAATGTATTAAGTCTTCACAAAAATTGGGTAGAGTAACAGCTGTATACAGGTGAACTCCAGATTAAAAACAAAGAGTGTAATCACAAAAACCTATTGAAGTTGAGTTGTAGAGCTCTGAAACTGGACTTCTATGGAGTAATATAGGGCACGATTCTTGAATGTGATTATATGGTTAGCTTCAGGGAAGATCAAGGAAGATGAACTGAAGGAAAAATGGATTGAAAAAGGCTTGAGAATAGGATTCGAAGTAGCTGAATTCTGGGTTGTGAAGCAAGTTTGGCAGGGTGATTCTGGCTATCTATGCATGGAAAATATAATGGGGGATGACCCTCTATTTATAGGGAATCAAATGGAATGTTCAAGCGTGTGGAATGATGCAAATTGGAGGGAAATCGTGTGAACCTGATGCACGAGCAAGGTGTGATCTGATTTGCATCAAAACTCATCTAATCCTTACGTTTCAAGGCTCTAATCCACTTTGGAAACTTGGTTAAACATGTTTAGATCACAAACGCGTGCTAATTTGATGTTTAAAGTCCAAAACATGAATTTCAAATTCTGACTTATGGAGAAACTTCAGTTCCAATTTACCAAGTTCAATCCAATGGCATTTCCACCTCAAGGAGTCTTAGCGCAAAATTCTTAATGCTTTGGAAAGATGAGGTAACAAGCTTTGCAATGGAAAAATAATGGAATCAAATGGATGCTTGAGCTGAAAGTTACATGGAGTCAAAGTTGAATAAAAAGAGTTGACTTTCCGTACTTAGAAATATTTCAAATTCCTCTTTAAAAATGACCTATAATCTTTTGCATCCAAACATGGCCTTCCACTTAGAATTTTCTCTTGATCAAAAAAAGATGGAATTAAGTAGATCTTTTGAATGACATTTTGCAATTTGAACCACTCAAAATCTACAAAAATTGAGCAAGTTATGACTTGTTGAAGTTGGCCAAAAATCATGAAATGACCTATAATATTTTGCATTCTTAAGGAAACTTCCATCCATTTTTTCATTTTGCAAATAAAAGAAGTCATGAAGTAAACATCTTTAAGATTATCATGAAAAAAGAATGGGCTCAAGGTGATAAAAATTGACCAAGTTATGACCATTTGAAGTCACATATGGAAAATTGGGGGTTCATCTAGATGACTTGTAATCTTCCCTCTTCACCAAGTTCCTTCCACATGAAAACTCATTGGAAATTTTGAAGTGATTTGTTGGTAACTATTTTAAGAGAAGAACGTTTTTGGAATCACTCAAAAATACCAAAATATGAGAAAGATATGTCCCTTTGAAGTCCAAAACCCTAACCTCTAGATCAAGAGAATGCTTGGTGGAACTTTGCCAACATTGAACAAACTTTTTGTGCCAATATTCTTCCTTTGTGAATAGAGATTGTTGAGGATGATAAGGACTCATGTCCACCTAAACCACTTCCATACAAACTTCCAAACAACTTCAATGGTGAGGTTTGAATTTCTCAAGCTTTTGACTAGGGCATGGAAATAAACTCATGAACCCATGAAGCAATTTGCTAAACCTCATTGCCTTTACCTACATTATTAACAAGTAAGACAAACCAATATTGAATTTTGTTAATTATATAGAAAATCAAAGCAAAATATCCATGATCACACAAGAAAACAAGTTAAGGTGCTTGATAATTCCTCAGAAGAGCAAAGCTAAAGATAGGGAGAAGAACCAAAAGCCCTAATGTGATTCTGTTGTGATTGAAACAATATGGTATGATGAAGGGATCTTAGGGGAAAACATTGGGGTACAACACCTAGTGTGATCTTATTGTAATGGAAACAACAAGGTATCATGAAGGGATCTTAGGGGAAAAAATTGGGGTACAACAGATAGTAACCAAATAGTCCAAGTATCATTAAGGATTTTTAAGGTTTATGTTGATTATTAGGTGTTTTGAAAAAGAAAAGTAAAGCTCAAGTGAGCAAAAATAAAAATGACAAGAAAGTAAATAATCAAATGAGCAAAGATGAAAATGGCATGAAATGTAAATGCTAAAAGTAGATAGTGCATAAAAATATTAGGAGGCATATAATAAAAATAAGGGATAAAGTCAATTATTAGTGATTAGTGGTTAGTTGGATGATCATCTTGAAACTTGCATTTTGAACTCATTAGAGCATTGGTAGAACCAAAGCCTCCACACAATGAATCTGAACGTTATTGGATCAAAGAAATTAAATTAACATACTTGGGCTTGCAAACATAAGTTTGGGCCACGAATGATCATTTATTCAAATCGGGACAAAATTTAGCGCTATGTTAAGCAGTCGTAAGTGGACTTATATAGAAGTCACACTTATTTTGAGGCCGGTCAATAGCAATCTATGCACCATTTGTTTTGAGACATGATATAGAGATCATGCTCCAATAACACTTAATGCAATAAGAAAGGGATGAGATAAAGAGGGGTGGGAGAGAATATACAAACCACTTTTGAATTAAATTTAATCAAACTATTATTAAAATTATTCATCCATTTTTATGGAGTTAGACTCAACACCATGGATCCAATGATGTTAATAAATTTCATGATAAAAAATTTAACCCAAGATCATCCAGAAAATAGTCACAAAATAATATTACATTAAATATATATATATATATATATATATATATATAAAAGGTTTAAAATAATGTTTTAAAATAGAAATAAAAGAGAAAAATATCAACTATGTTCAAATTGATCAAGAAATAAAAAGTAAGCCCATAGAAAAATCAGAAAAGGACTCAAATGATTTTATACATTTTTTGATAATTTTTTAAAGTCAGAAACTATTTTTAAAATTAAAAGAAATGAGTAAAATAAACTAAAAATGATAAAAAATACCAAATTCAGAAATAAAAAATAAGTGAGGTCACCAATATTTGTCACAATATCATTGGATCATTCCACAATTTTTTCAGAATTTAAAAATGCATAAAAGTATTTTTAAACATTAAAAACAATTCAAATAAAGTGAAAATTTCTAAAAAGTACCAAAACACAAAATTAAATTGTGTAAAAATAAAAATCAGAAAGAGAATAATCAAAAATATTTTTCATAATTGTTTCATAATTTTTGGACTAAAAATGAATTTTCTATGATTTTTTGAAGTTTAAAATAATTAAATATAAAAATCAGAAAAGAAAATAAAAACCAAAAAAGTATGGGCCATCTGATCAATGGCAGAACGCGTTAGTAAACAGATCAAGTGGACCTGGCGCGCTGTGCATGTTATGGACTTTAGTGAATAATGCATAGGATCATTAATTAAATCAGATTTTTGAAAAACACAGATGGCGCGCCTTCATTGGTTGGAAGATGACACGTTGGTCATCTTCAACCTCCAGCCATTCCCAAAACTAGGTTGCTCAATCTGTAAAATTAGAGCATGAGACCTATTCCATTCGCTTTGTTTCTTCAATACGATGACAACCACACCTTCGCGACAAATTTATATAAATTGTAGCTCAAGCAATTTGAAAGGAAAGTTTTGAAAAGGGATTTGAAATTTCATGGTCAAAACGTGTTTCCAGTAAAAAACAAGTGTTGCGACTAGAACCAGGGCAATGAGAGCATCACAATGATATCAATGTTTTGAAGAATTGATGAAGGAATCTACCTATTGAAGTTGAGTTGCAATGCTCTGAAACTGGACTTCTATGGAGCAATATAGGGCACGATTCTTGAATGTAATTATATGGTTAGCTTCAGGGAAGATTAAGGAAGGTGAATTGATGGAAAAAAATGGATTAAAAAAGGCGTGAGAATGGATTTTGAAGTTTCTGAATTTTGAGTTATGGAACAAGTTTGGCAGGGTGATTCTGGCTATCCAAGCTTGAGGAAATGAATGGGGGATGACCCTCTATTTATAGGGAATCAAATGGAATGTCCAAGCATGTGAAATGATGAATTTTGGAGGGAAATCGTGTGAAGTTGCAAACAAGAAAAGTGTGACTTCTAATTTGATCAAAACTCATCCAAAACGCGCGTTTTGCTATGCTAATCACTTCTGGAAGTTCACTAAACATGTTTAGAAGCAAAAACGCGCATAAACAAAGTGTTTAGAAGCCAAATCAAGGATTTCAAACTTCTGACGTGGTGAAAAATTCTGTTTCAAATTGCCAACTTCTGACCAATGGCATTCTCAGCTCAAGGGGTCTTAGGGCATGATTCTTGATGCTTTAGAAATACGAGGTTACAAGATTTGCAATGGAAGAAGAATGGGATCAAATGGATACTTGAGCTGAAAGTTGTATTGAGTCAAAGTTGGAGAAAAAGGGTTGACTTTCCATACTTAGAAATATTTCAAATTTTTCTTCAAATGTGACCTATAATGTTTTGCATCCAAACATGGCCTTCCTCTTGGAATTTGCTCTTGACCAAAAAAGATGGAATGAAATAGACCTCTTGAATGACATTTTGGGACTTGAACCATTCAAAATATCCAAAAATTGAGAGAATTATGAATTGTTGAATTTGGCAAAAAATCATGAAATGACCTATAATCTTTTGTATCCTTAAGGCAACTTCCATCCATTTTCTCATTTTGCACATAAAAGAAGGCATAAATTTCACATCCTCAAGATCATTATGGAAAAATAATGGGATCAAGGTGATAAAAGTTGACCAAGTTATGATCATTTGAAGTCACACATGAGAAATTGGGGGTTCATCTGGAGGACTTGTAATCTTTCTGCATCATCAAGTTTCTTCCACATGAAAATTCCTTGAAACTTTTGAAGTTACCTGTTAATAACCCCTTGAATAGAAGGATGTATTTTGAATCACTTAAAAATACCAAAATATGAGCAAGATATACTTCTTTGAAGTTCAAAACCCTAGCTCCTAGATCAAGAAAATGCTTTGAGGAGCTTTGACAACTTTGAACAAACTTTTTGTACCAATATAAATGCTTTGTAAATATAAGTTGTTGAGGATGATAATGAGAACTCATAGAAACCATAACCACTTCCATATCTTGAGAATTGAGATAAATATGCATTTGTGACCAATGGGAACAAATCTTTGTCCAAACTTGACAACTTCTTCAATCAATCCCTTGTGCTTTTGAACCAAATTTGATAACCTTGAAATGTGGTGAACCAAAATAACCTTGCCATGCCATTCCTTCCAAAACAAATCCAATGGTGAGGTTTTAAATTCTTAAGCTTTATTGACTAGGGCATGGAAATAAACTCATGAACCCATAGAGCAACTTGTTAAATCTCACTGCCTTTGCCTATATTAGTAACAAGCAAGACAAACTAGCATTGCATTTTATTAATTAAGAGGAGAAATCAAGACAAAAATATTCATGATCACAAAAGAACACAAGTCAAGGTTCTTGGTGATTCCTAAAAGAGAAAAGCTAAATATATGGAGGGGAACCAAGAATCCTAATGTGATCTTATTGTGAATGACTCAACATTGTATGATGAAGGGATCTTAGGGGAAAAAATTGGGGTACAACAGCTGTCCTTATTTAAGTTTCTTCTATCCCGAGATATAAAGGTTAAAAATCTTCGTGTCGACTCGATTGAAGATACTTAAATATTATACAAACCCTATTTTTGGTCCTAAGATGCCATGCAATGCTTATGAATATGAGTGCATATGGACAACTCCAAAGGGACGCAAAACACCACTGGGGATGTAAAAAAAAAGAAACAAGATAGTAACCCAACCAGGAAAATAAATCACTGGTGGATCAAAAAGACTTGAATCAGAGAGGTTGGTAAAATGGTCCAAGGATACACCAACTTCTACTGAAGGCGAAGCGACCAACGTTCATTGTAGGCAGAAAGAGAAAAGAAATTACAACACCAACGTTCACTGAAGGTGAGCTACCAACATTCACTGAAGGTAGAAGGAAAAGAAATATCATAGCATCGCCGTTCACTGACGAGGAACTACCAACATTCACTGAGGGTAGCAAAACGATAACAAGCACCAACTTTTACTGAAGATAGAGAGAAAACATATCATAGCATCGCCGTTCACTGATGATGAACTACCAACGTTCACAGAGGGTAGCAAAAAAGATAACAAACACCAACTTTCACTGATGGTGACCTACCAACTTTCATTGAAGGTAGAGAGAGAATATATCATAGCATCTTCGTTCACTAATGATGAACTACCAACGTTCATTGAGGGTAGCAAAAAGATAACAAACACCAACTTTCACTGAAGGTGACCTACCAACTTTCACTAGAGGTAGAGAGAAAATATATCATAGCACCGCCGTTCACTGACGATGAACTACCAATGTTCACTGAAGGTAGCAAAAAGATAACAATCACCAACTTTCACTGAAGGTGACCTACCAACTTTCATTGAAGGTAGAGATAAAATATATCATAGCACCGCCGTTCACCGATGATGAACTACCAACGTTCACTGAAGGTAGCGAAAAGATAAAAATCACCAACTTTCACTGAAGGTGACCTACCAAATTTCACTGAAGGTAGAGAGAAAATATATCATAGCACCGCCGTTCACTGACGATGAACTACCAACGTTCACTGAAGGTAGCAAAAAGATAATAAGTTTCCCCAAAATTCTGGCATTTCGCCTAGAAAGGGTCTTAACTTCTTCTTTAACCGAGGAACTCTTCCTGGAAAGGGTAATATATAAACTGTATCAAATAAATAGACTATCACCTGCAAAGATTTCACAATTAACTATCTCTTTGAATTTGAAAGTCTTGCCATCCACTAGCGTAAACCGATGACGGACTACACACTATCCACTCACAGAGGAGATAGCAAAAAAAAGTTACGTCAACTTTTACAGGGAAGCACAAGTTGCTCAAATAAAGAGACCTGTTACTTGTTTTCATGGAGGATTGTAAAAAGAAATGGCATTCTTGGAAGAACAATATGGCTTCCTGGGGAATTAAATATGACTTCTTGGGGAAATTCCACGATATTTCTGCTGAGGAGATAAAGTCTTCTCGTGAAAAATAAATGCACAAACCAAAACTAGAAGCTTTCAGAAATCCAAAGTAAAAAATATTGCTGGGAAACCAAAGATTCAAATCAGAAATAAACTGGAATGAAACAGTCAACCAAAATACATCCTTTGAGAAATAAACTCAAGAGGGAAAACCAAATCCATCTTAACAAAGATCTGTACAGGAAGGCTAAAGCAAAAATCTTCCACGAGGGATAACTCAGTGCGGAAATTGAAATAATATACGCTTTCTGCTTAAGGCTAACACTCTATTGAAGAGAGAACAACGTAACTCTGCAAAACAGGGTGATATGTCAACAAAAATATTAACAAATGTTAATGAGAAATGATTTGCCAATTTTAGCTATGCATGATGTATGTATGAATGTATGAGTGTGTGAGTGTTGTTGTGTGTATGCTGATAAAACAGATATAAAACACTGGGAGTAACCAGGAAAAACCACCTCGGGCACAAACAACACTCGGCTAAATCACATCCAAGATGATCATTCCAAGAAAAAGGTAAATGCCAGCTGAGGAAACATAAACTATTGCATGCTTTAGCTTTACTGAGGAGAAACATAATCCAGAAGTAAACAAAACAAAGTGACTGAATAGTACAGATACAGGGATAGAACATCCTTCTCCAGGCGTCACTGGGGAAACAAATGTTTTCAAGAGTAACGCTCTTACTAGGGATTCCAAAACCAATCTCAAGTAAAGTAGATGGACACCAAATCATCAAAACATTCACTGGGGTATTTAGGTCCACTTCATTGGGGAGGTTAATCACCACATCCTCAAAGGGAAAACCATAATACATTCTTCACCAGAGAAACCGAGGACCTACGTTCTTCAAGAGTGATTATGGTACCGACTTCTCTGGAAAAAGAACTTCCATTATAACAAATGAAAACTTCACTGGAGAAATCTCGGATTAAAACCTTATATCATGAAAACTCAGACAAGGAGGAGAAATGAATCCAAATTTGACCGAGGATACCAGAGTCACGAACCCAATACGACGAATCATCCTGAGTAAACCTTCCCGAGGGGAACAAAAAAATTCTTAAAACAACTGGAGTTTGTCCATTCCTGGGATCACCATTTTTGTTGTTGTTGTTTTTTTTGCATCACAAATTCTAAACTAAAAGCAAATTGTAAATTCTTTTTGAAAAATCGATTTTGTTATTTAATATTTTTGCTTTGAAATTTGTTATCAATAATAAATGGAGTCTTTGCGAGATAAATAAAATAAGAAACACAAAGAATTGGGTAACAACTCAAACTTTATTAATAGAATAGTAGTCTGCGAATGGCGAGACTCCATAGATGATCACAAAGTTCGGAAAATGGTAATATAAAATGGAAAAAATACATTGAGATGCAATGACCACTATCCCCTCTAACAATTTTTGAAATCCTAAGCAGCAACTTCTGTTGAAGTATGATGAGGATTCGAGAAGATTGTTGCTTCAATGATCAGATCTTGCATGATGCACTTACTTGCTAAGAAATTACCTAACTTTTTCCTAAGTTTCCCTTGCGGGTTTTCAACTTAGCGGGAAATTTATTCTGTTTATGTCTCTAACTTTTTCCTAGACCTCCCTTTCGGGTTTTATGCCTACCGAGACGCTCTTTTTTGCCTAAGCTGCCCTTTCAGATTTTCAACTTAGCGGGTTGTTCTTTTATTTCTTTAGGCAAAGTATTTCTTGACTGCATCAGCATTCATGGGACATGGGAACTCCTCGCCATCCATAGTTTCAAGATTTAATGCACCGCCAGAGAATTCTTTCTTGAAAACATATGGGACTTCAAAGTGTGGAGTCCACTTGCCCCTAGAATTAGTGTTGAAAGACATGATCTTCCTGAGCACAAGGTCGCCTTCTCTGAATTCACGAGGTTTGACATTCTTATCAAAAGCTTTCTTCATTCTCTTCTGATATAACTGTCCATGACACAAAGCTGTCATTCTCTTCTCTTCGATCAGATTCAATTGGTCAAACCTGTTCTGGACCCATTCAGCCTCATTCAACTTGGTTTCCATTGTCACACACAAAGAGGGAATCTCAACCTCGACTGGGAGTACAACTTCCATTCCATACACCAGGGAGAACGGGGTTTCTCCTGTTGAAGTGCGGACAGATGTTCGATATCCATGCAAAGCAAAAGGGAGCATTTCATGCCAATCCTTATAAGTAACGACCATTTTCTGGATAATCTTCTTGATATTCTTATTAGCAGCTTCAACAGCCCCATTCATCTTTGGCCTGTAAGGAGATGAATTGTGATGGAAAATCTTGAATTCTTCACACAGTTCTATTATCATTTTATTGTTCAAATTCGAGCCATTGTCGGTGATAATTCTGCTTGGCACACCATACCGACATATAAGGTTATTCTTAATGAAGTGCACAACCACCTGCTTAGTAACATTGGCATATGAAGCAGCCTCCACCCACTCGGTGAAGTAATCAATTGCTACCAAGATAAAACGGTGTCCATTAGAAGCTATGGGTTCTATCATCCCGATCATGTCAATACCCCACATAGAGAAAGGCCACGGGGAGGAAATCACATTGAGAAGTGTCAAAGGAACATGGACCTTATCTGCATAAATCTGGCATTTATGACATTCTTTGCAAATTTGTAACAATTAGATTCCATTGTCACCCAATAGTAACCTGCCCTTAGCATCTTTTTAGCCATCGAATGTCCATTGGCATGAATGCCAAATGAACCTTCATGAACCTCATGCATCAACATGCCTACTTCGTGTCTATCCACGCATATGAGCAAGACCTTGTCATAATTTCTTTTATACAACACATTTTCACTGAGGAAGAAACTGCCAGCCAATCTTCTCAATGTCCTTCTATCTTTACTCGATGCACCAATCGGGTATTCCTGAGTTTGGAGAAAATGCTTGATATCATGATACCAAGGTTTCTCATCCACCACCACTTCCTTTGTAAACACATGAGCGGGCCTATCCAGTCGCCGAAATGTAATTCGAGGTATATCATTCCAAGTATTTACTTGATACATAGAATCCAGAGTTTCCAGAGCATCCGCCATTTGATTTTCGTCTCTAGGTATGTGATGGAATTCAACTTTATTAAAGAAGGGTACCAATCCTCTAGCATAATCTTTGTAAGGGATCAAGTCGGGGTGACGAGTATCTCATTCTACTTTAATCTGGTTTATTACCAAAGCTGAATCACCATACACATATAGAATTTTAATTCTAAGATCAATAGCTTCTTCGAGACCCATGATGCAAGCCTCATATTCTGCCATATTATTAGTATAATCAAATGTGAACCTTGCAGTAAAAGGAATGTGCGATCCATGTGGAGTGACAAACACAACACCAATTACTTTACCATAAGCATTCACGGCTCCATCAAATATCATAATCCAACGAGATTCAGAGTCAGGACCTTCCTCAGGCAATGGTTCATCACAATCTTTCACTTTCAGGAACATCACATCCTCATCGGGGAATTCATATTCTACAGACTGATGGTCCTCCACTGGTCGATGAGCAAGATAATCTACCAACACACTGCTTTTAATAGATTTTTAAGTGTGGTATTCAATATCATATTCATATAGTAACATCTTCCACCTGGCAATTCTCCCAGTAAGAGCAGGCTTTTCAAAAATGTACTTGATTGGATCCATTTTGGAGATCAACCAAGTAGTGTGATTCAACATATACTGCCGCAAACGCTTTGCCAGCCATGCCAAAGCACAACATGTCTTTTCCAGCATGGAATACCGCAACTCACAATCAGTGAACTTTTTACTGAGATAATAAATGGTGAACTCTTTCTTCCCTGTTTCATCCTGCTGTCCCAGAATACAACCCATGGATTTATCTACACTGTTAGATACATAATCAACGGTCTTCCTTCGACTGGAGGGAGAAATATAGGAGGTTCAAGCATATATTCTTTAATACTTTCAAATTCCCTTTGGAAGTCATCCATCCACACACAACCTTGATCTTTCTTTAACAACTTAATGATCGGTTCACATGTTGCAGTCATGTGGGAAATGAATCTGGAAATATAATTCAAACGCTCGAGGAACCCTCTGACTTTTTTTCCAGTTCTTGGCACTGGCATCTCTTTAATTGCTTTTACTTTATCAGGGTCAACTTCAATTCCTTTCTGGATAACAATGAAACCCAACAATTTTCCTGATCAAACACCGAAGGTGCATTTATTTGGATTCAAGCGAAGAAGATACTTCCTCAAATGCTGAAACAACTTCAACAAATCTTCTACATGCCCTTCTTCAGTATAGGATTTAGAAATCATATCATCAACATATACCTCGATTTCCTTGTGCATCAGATCATGGAATAGGGTTGTCATAGACCTCTGGTACGTTGCACCAGCGTTCTTCAACCCGAAGGGCATCACTCCGTAACAGAATGTTCCCCAGGGTGTGATAAACATTGTTTTTTCCATGTCCTTCAGAGCCATTCTTATTTAATTATACCCGGAAAATCCGTCCATGAATGAGAAAACTTTGAATTTTGTTGTGCTATCCACTAACATATCAATGTGTGGCAATGGAAAATACTCTTTTGGACTAGCTTTATTTAGATCTCTGTAATCTACGCACATGCAAACTTTTCCCTCTTTTTCGGTACTGGGACAATATTGGAAATTCATTGAGGATACACTGACGTCACAAGAAACCCAACATTAATCTGCTTTAGAACCTCCTCTTTGATCTTCACTGCCATATCTGGGTGAGTTCTTCTCAACTTCTGTTTGACTGGCGGACACTCTGGCTTCAACGACAAACAGTGCTATACAATATCTGTATCTAGACCAGGCATATCTTGATAATACCAAGAAAAAATATCCACATACTCTTTCAACAGCTCAATCAACCTGCTCTTCACATCAGGATGCAACAATGCTCCAATCTTGACTTCCTTCGGATCTTCTTCTGAACCCAAATCGATCACTTCCAATGGCTCTTTATATGGCTGAATGGTATTTTCCTCGTGCTCAAGCAACCGTGAGACCTCTTCTGGAATATCATTATAATCTTCTTCTTCGGCCCCATACACAGGACATTCAAAGTTGGGAGAGGGTGCAGGGTCATTGTATTCAACGGGTTTTTTAATTAATCTGCAAATATGATTTATGATTGCTTTTAGAAACTAATACATATAACAAGTGATCATGCAGATTGAATTTCAGTTATTATTTATTTTGAAGGGTTTTTTCTGATTACCATTTTCCGTAAAAAAAAGCAGAAAATAAAGACACAATTTGGGAGACAAAGACAACTTTTATTATTGATTTTAAAAGTCAAAGCAAACAGATAATCCCTACAACATTAATACTTCCACCTTGGGCAGAGTGAAAGCTTTTAAAAAAGATTAACAAAACAAATTACTTTGAAACATGTATGCAAGAGGGAACATTAATGGTGATCCAGTTCAGAACCCTAACTCCGTGCGTCACATAATTCGGCATTTCCTGCTCTACTTCATCTTCCACAATGACATTAATCCTGGAAATAGTTGGATGAAGATAACCTCCGCTACGGAAGATGTCTTGATACTTGTTCGCAGCAGACTTCAGCTTCATGCCCTTACCTTTGTCATTCTTCAAAGAGAACCCTAAGCCGACTCTGTTCCTGTTCACAGGTGGATCCACAATCTGTCCCCATACCTCGCTATGTCCCTTTCGCATGACTTGCTGCGCATCCTTAAGCGAAACCATGTGTTGTACCCCAAAATTTTCCCTCCCATATTTCTCAATACATTTCAAGAAATATCTCTAAGTTGCTCAAGGTAGTCCAAGGGTTGGCCAGACAAGCTCTCTCCTAAGGCAGTCTACCTCAAATTAGGGTTTCATGTTGCATCAAGATACTTGAGTCCAAGGGACCCCAAATACTCAACATTGTCCTAATATGTTCTCAAAATCATCCATGTCAAGTTTCAAGCCCTACAGAGGAAATTTGCTCAGTCAATTGCTCAAAGGCCTGAAAATCGACTATGCTAGGGCAAAAGTCAATTGTGGCCCACATACAGTCAAACTTCAAGATTTTTGGTCAACATCCTCATTTTGAAGTATATTTCATCATTTGATAAATGGTTGATCATGATTCATCAAGGATTGCTCATAATTCATCAAGACTCAAAAGTTACTAAATTAAGGTTTTGTAGGAAAAGTCAACTCAACTTTGACCAAGCATAACTTTCTCATACTTTATGAGAAATGAACCATCCAAATCTCATTTTGAATAGGATTCCATTATCTAGAATCCATCTTCAGCTCCCAAGTCCAAAATATGCACTCACAAGAAGTTATGAATTTGGGCATTATAGGTCATTTTGAAAAGTCAACAAAAACACTTTTTTTGTCAAAGCTTCATACTTAAGCATGGAATATCAAATTGAGATGAGAAAACAAGGGTTGATTAGAGGACATCTCAAGCTTTCTAAAAAGTCTAAGAACACCTCCAAAGAGTCAAAATTGAGGAAGTTGTGCATTGGTGAAGTTGACCCTTTTTGCAAAATTGCCAAAGTCAACTATGCCTAAAACATCAATTTTTGCCAAATGGGCCCAATATTTTTCATTTGTTTTAAGTTGGCAACATAGTCCACGAGCTCTAGCCCTTTCCACTTCTCCTTATCATGTTTTGATTATTTATTTTTATTTATTTGAATTAATTCAATTTAAATCAAAACAAATCATATAAAATCCGAAATATTGAAAACAAAAGATTTTATGCTTGTTTCAGGTTTTAAATTACAGCTAGCATCAAATCAAAATCGTGCAAGGCATTGGGGTGGACAAAAAGATTGATTTTAGGCCAATTTTGGAATGATATTCAAGAGAATCAAATCACAATCAAATTCAATAATGGAAGAAGATTGAGTACATTCTATCAACCCTAATCCATTCCTTGATACAAATAGAACGAAGGCAGACCAAAAAACGAGGAGAGAGGGAGGTGCAGCATCAAGAACAAAAACTTGAAAAATCAAGAAAAAGTGCAAACACGAATTCACACTTAGAGTCCAGTTCAAGACCTTTGAACCATTCCAATCGTTTCCTGAGGTCATCAGCAAGCCAAAGCAATCCAAAGCAAGCGTTTCCAGGCCTTATATCGTGCTGTAAGTCACCCACGACATAACTTCTTTTTTGAAATCGAATAACATCATTCTTGCACTTGTAGCATAAAATAACTGTATATTCTTGATCACAATCATGTTTGCAAGCTTCCTGTAATATTTGATTTCATTTTCATGGCTTATACTGGATTTCACCATAGCTAGGGTTTTAGGGTTCAAATTGGGATTTTCGTTTACAGGAAAAATTGGGCCATGAAAGGGCCACCTTTGTGTTCAGCAAGGCCAGACGAAGCCATCCATGGCCTTCGTTTTTATTTATAACGCTTGTGTTAAGTTTTGAGATTTACAGGGGCTATAACTACGGACAAACGTCCGTAGGTAAAAGTTTGGAACTTTTACCAATGGGTCCAAGGAAGGAGATGACCAGCTGGCGAACGATCACTGGCTTGTTCAAGTTTTCGCGTGTTGGTTTGATACATAGGTCCTTTTTAATATTTGTTTATTAATTTGTATTATTATGACAACAAGAACAATTGGCCCAGTGGTAACCAGGCAAGCGTTAAGGCATTGGAAAGCTTGAGGTCATGGGTTCGACCCCTGCCTCCGACGTTTGTTATTTTTCTTAAATTCTTTCAGGTAATCACATGCGTTTTCAAGTCCAAAGCCTATCATACGTCTTCAGGATCCAGTCTGCCAAGTGGCTAGATGGCCAAATCTGATAGCCAGCAATGGAGGAGCACCATGAAGCCTCAGTCAAAGCAACGCACTGGGTTCACAAAGTCAAACGTGGACATTCTTCTTGGGCTCAGAAATGCTTCTTGCACCCCCCTAATTCAAGCCCAAATCCTTTTCTCTTTTCTTTTTTTATTTTTGTTTCATTTAATTTATATTTATTTTATTTTATTAACCAATTAACTATTTTCTTTTTATTAAAAAAATCACAAAAAATATTACTTTTCATAAACTAGGTCTAGATTTTATTTTTATTAAAAATTAATTAATTAAATTAGGTTTGTTAATTTAGATAACTTTAATTTCGTTTTTGTACATAATTAAAATTAATTAGAACAAATAGGTTTTATTTCTAATTTAATTACATTTTGTTTTTCTTAAAATAACCAAAAAACCAAAATAGGTCATTTAATTATTTTTATTAATTAATTTAATTAAACTAATTATTTATATTTAATTTTAAAAACCTAATCTTTTTTTAAATAAAATAATTAAAAACAACAAATTTTTTTTTCTTTTGATTACGTTAGAAGGGTCAAAATCCTAATTTTCTCCCGATCTAAATTTCATCACACGCGTTATTATTATTTTTACCCCATTATTGTAACTGCCTACAGTTTGTAATAGTTTAATTAGGACGTTTATTTTTATTTATCGCTTTATTTTCCAAAGGGTTTGTTTTTGGCTATGTAAATACCCAAAGCCTTGTAATAGCGTAGTTTAATTTCCGCACTTTAAATTCCGCAAAATATTGAACTGTTAGATGTATGATATTAGGATGCATGACAAGAATGTGTGTAAACTTTAAAATAGTTAAATAACCCTAAATGTGCAAAGATAATAAATCTGAAACTGAATCACTCGCACATGCACACTCCTAGGGTACACTCCCACTTGGTTGCCTTCGGTAAACGGTCATTGAGTATAGGATGCTTTAGTGGTCGTCCTTTTTTCCAAAGATCAAAGTTGCCTCGGAAAGGTTGCCTCGGATATTGTTGCCTCGGATAATTGATCTAAGACATTAGGGTTACTACTAAGACGTCCTAACATTGCTTTAGTGACTGTACGTCCCTTTCGAATTGACCCTCAAAACTCCAACGACAGTGCTACCTACTCACTAATAGTGGGATAGAATTGTCTAAAGGAAACAAGCATATAACGATTCTTTTTTCGAGTAGGTAGATTAGCTCTTAGGTACTTGCTCAAACAAAACAAACTTTTTCACACTTACGCACCTTTACAAACAAAGTTTTCAAAAACACTTCATTACACTCATGAAAACAGAAGCAAGAGTTAAATCGAAGTCAAAACAAAAACTTTTCAAAGCACACAAACACAAAGAAAACAATTTCGAAAATGATGAGCAAGTACCTAAGAGCCCGTAGATAACTACGGATAGAAAGAGTGCTAATACCTTCCATTTCTCGAAAAATAAAAGGGTGCTACCCCCCGTACTCAGAAACATCTCGAAAAAGGAATTTTTCTGTGCTTTTTTCCTTTCCTTGTTGGATAAAATAAAAGTCGGTGGCGACTCTTGCTTATCGCGACATTTTGCGAACACAAACGCAAAATGCAAACCAGCAAATTCCTTAAAAAAGGGAAACACGTCCCGGTTCTGTCCACCGTATCACAGAACTAGCGACTCTGCTGGAGACATAAGTGGGGTGAACCTTAGGATTAGTTCATCATATTTTTTTCAATTGATTGATTTGTTTGCTTTATATTTGTGGGCTTTGTATCGGAGTGACTATAGATCCTAACCCGGATCTGGGGGACACCTTTTCGGTAAGTAGCAATAGACTGCGAGGGAACTGTACAGCATAGACCGATACGGTTGAAGAAGTAGCTACGTTGGTGTGACACATTAGTTGGTACCGATATCCCTTGTGGAGGAACAAGGATAATATGGGGATGCTAATGGATCATTAAGCATCAACTGACCTTAGAACCTATAATTGACCAACTTGGCCATAGAAAGTAGCAGTATGCTACACTCATTGAGACCATACTCTCGAGATGGTTTCGGCCGCGAGAAAAGATTGCGTGTCTGGAATTATGACCGATGGAGGATGGTCAGTGATATTGAGAACCTCTAGAACCCGGTTACTATTATTAGGACAAGTTGAACCAACTAAACTGCAAGAGGGTAATACCTAAACTCCATGCCAGCCTAAAATTTAAGGGCTATTGTGTGACTTGTTTGCCCTTACCATGTTTTCTATCTGTGATACATGTGGTGTGTTTTTATCATGACATCGCATGCATATTTCATTAGACTAACCATTTCAAAGGCCGAGGGGATTCATCTTTGTTCTATTTTGCAGATCATGGCTTCTATGCGCAGAAATACCATTCGAATCAGCTTCGTGCAAATCCCTGCTCAGCTCAGAGAGTTGGTTTCAAAAGTTCCTGATACTTCTTCCTTTGTTAGAAGACATGGTCATCTCCTTAGCCTGGTCACTTAAAAGTTGGATGAGCAAATGATGAGTGTCCTGTTCCAGTTCTTTGACCTGTTGCATCACTATTTCACCTTCCCGGACTATCAGTTAGTCCCTACTTTAGAGGAGTTTTCTAATTTACTTGGCATATCTATTCTAGAGCAGACACCCTTTACATGTTTGGAGATAGCTCCTAGGCCAGAGGATATTGCTTCAGCCCTACATCTGAAAATGGCTGATGTAGTGTCTAATTGGGAGATTCAAAGTGGGGTTAAAGGTTTCTTGGCTAAGTTTTTGATCGATCAAGCTCAACAGTTCTGGGATAGTTTGGACTTTCAAGCATTTGAAGATATCCTGGCTCTCCTCATCTACGACTTGGTTCTGTTCCCAAATCCATATTCTTTCGTCGATGTGAACACAGTCAAGATCTTTATGTCTCGTAACCCAGTGCCTACTCTTCTAGGTGACATTCTACATGCCCTCTATACCCATACTGTGCGAAGAAGGGGAACTCTCTTGTGTTGCACGCCGTTACTGGCTAGGTGGTTTATTTCTCATCTCCCCAAATCTATATTGAAGAATGAGGAAGGTATGGGTTGGGCTTACAGGATCATGTCCCTTGCTCATACGGACATCCTTTGGAGTACTAAGGATATGGAAAGGGTAGCTGTCATTGATCGGTGTGGGGAATACCCCAATGTTCCATTGCTTGGAATTAGAGGAGGAATAACCTATAATCCTTGTTTGGCCTTACGACAGTTTGGACGAGCTCGAAGGGACGGTCCTCATGAGCTGCTGCTTATAGGCATTGTCTTTGACTTCAAGGGGGATGTTGAGGGACATCACCGCAGGTTTATACGAGCTTGGGACAGGGTTAACAGGTCTGATCCACATGAGCTAGGAATGAAGACTTCTCTCCCAATGCAACCATACCTCCAGTGGGTTCGAGCCCGTGCTCAAAATCTGAGGATGCCATATGAAGCCGTTTTGCCGGTGATTGTGGAACATACTGATGAAGAAGAGGTTCCTTATACGGTCATCCATCCATACATGCCTACTGATATTGGGGAATTGAAGAGATCTTGGATCCAGCTAAGGGAAGAAAGGGATACCTACAGAGAGAAGTATCATGAGCAGGAGAGGAAGATCCTGAAGCTTACAAGGCAGCTTGAGAACGAGAGGACAATCAACGATTATGTCAGCACGAAAGGAAAATGACCTTGGGATTTCTGATGACTTTTATTATTTCTAGTTTAGATTTTTTTTTCAGTATTTCTTTTGTAACGCCTTAAAGGCAGTTGTTAAACATTGTTTCAAGTTTTAATCTAATAAAGTGTGTTTTATTTTGGTTTACAAATTTGAATCTCCCAAAGACTTTGAAATCATTTCATACGCATTCCATTTCCATGCACCTCATCACAGGTACCCTTACAGGTTTCTCATCTTCTTCGCTGTTTATTTCAGCACAACATGTCTTCTGAAACACCTACTGATCAAGCCATCAAGGCTCTGCAAGCTAGAATGCTCAGTTCCAGGAAATGTTCTTGAACTTGGCCAAGAGTCAACAAGATTTGAAGACTCTTATCTTGAAGGACAAGAAGAAGAAGAAGGTGGTCCTCCTGAATATGGGTCACAGGTTTGGGAATAGGTTGCGAGAAGAAGTGGATTTGTCTCATTCATCTGGAGGAGAAGAGAATCAAGAGGAAATGAAGGGTCTTAGCCCTGTGGTTTCTGACAATGACACTGACTTTGATGAAGACCAGTATCCTCCTGCCGAGGATAGGTATAAGCAACTCGAAGACCGGTTGAGCGCAATGGAGATCCAGAAGATACCTGGGTTGGACTTCGGAGATTTGGGTTTGGCATCTGGGGTGGTGATCCCACACAAGTTTAAAGCTCATGTCTTTGCTAAGTACGATGGGGTCTCCTGCCCAAAGCTACACCTCCGCTCGTATGTCAGAAAGAGTCAACCATATACTGCTGATAGGAACCTTTGGGTTCATTTCTTTCAAGATAGTCTGTCAGGGACTCAACTTGAATGGTTTTATCAACTGGAAGGAGCTAATGTCCGCAACTGGGAAGACCTTGCTGATGCTTTTTACAAGCAATATCAGTATAATGCCGACCTTTCTCCCACGCATACTCAACTTCAGGGTATGTCTATGGGTGCGAGCGAAGGTTTCAAGGACTACGCTCAGAAGTGGAGAGATCTTGCTGGAAGAGTACAACCCCCTCTGGCTGATAGGGAGTTGGTGGATATGTTTCTTGGGACTTTGTCAGGTCCATACTTCAATCATTTGATTGGTAGTTCATCGTCTGGGTTCACTGAATTGATTATGACTAGGGAGAGAGTTAAGGCCGGTATCAAGAGCGGCAAGATACAGAAAGGTGCTTTGTCAAGTACAAAGAAGAAGCCTTTCAAGAAGGAATCTAGTGCAGTTTATAGCTCGAGGAGCCAAAACCGACCTGAGCGCCGCCAAGCGGTTAATGCGGTAGTAATATCAAGACCTGCTGTTGTCCCACAATGCAACAATCAACAAAGAGTAGAGAGACCGCAAAGGCAGTATACTCGACTCAGTATGACTCTATCTAAAATTCTGTCGCAATTGTTGAAAGCCAACTTGGTGACTCCGAAGGAGGCTCCAAAGAATCCTAGTACTACATCACCGCTGTATAATCCAAATGCCCACTGTGCTTATCACTCCGACAGCCCGGGGCATGACACGAACAACTGCTGGACTTTAAAGAATAAGGTACAAGATCTGATTGATGCTAAGGAGATCGAGTTTGAAGCGCCGGAAAAGCCTAATGTCATGACTGCTCCTAGGCCCAAGCATGGAGTAAATGTTGTGGATGATGATTCGTTTGTAACCTCTGTGGAAGACGTTTCTACTCCGTTGATGACAGTGAAGAAGAACTTATTATCAGTCGATTTATTTCCAGACTGTGGCGAAGGTTGCCACCTATGTTCCATCCTACCTACTGGTTGTCATTTGTTGAAATCATGTGTTCAACGCCTGATTAAAAACAAAGAAATCCTGTTTGAGAAAACTTTAGTTCCGTTGATTCCTGTTGAAGATGTTTCCATAATCATCATTTCCGCCAATTCTTCCAAGGCTTCCTCGAGAAAGCCTGTTAGAATTACATTTGTTCCGAGAGTTGCTCCATTGATCATTACTATTCCTGGACCTATCCCTTACACGTCAGATAAGGCTGTCCCGTGGCACTATGGGGCCGACGTGTATTATCATGGGATCAAATAAGACTTAAAGGTTGAAGAGGCTGATACTGATGTCAGCAATATTGTTGGGTCTAGCAAAGTCACCCGAAGCGGAAGACTTTTCTCTCGTGAGATATTCCCACCAACTGTCCAGAAACCTTTTGCTATTTCACCTGCCAGTACATCTGCTACTGTCCCTGTTCATGTTCCAATCATTACCCCTGTCGCCGGGTCATCTGACGCTCAGGGCAAAGGGATCACCAGTGAGCCTGCCCGGATGGAGGCACCGAAGAATATTATTGTTGAAACCTCTAGACAGGAGATAGAGGTGATTTTGAAGATCATCAAGAAAAGAGACTACAACATAGTCGAACAGCTGGTGTAAACCCCGTCGAAGATTTCTATGTTATCTTTATTATTGTGCTCAAAAGCCCATGATAAGGCTTTATTTGCTTTCCTGAAAACTGCACATGTGCCGCAGGAGACATCTACTGACCAGTTCAAAGAATGTGTGGCTAGTTTGACCGTTGACAATGAGTTGGGTTTCTCCGACGCAGATCTGACTTCCAAGGGAAAGAATCACAATGACGCTCTGCACGTTTCAATCGAGTGCAGGGGCACTACTCTGGCCCACGTGTTGGTGGATATTGGGTCTTCGTTAAATGTTTTACCCAAGAAAGCATTAGATCGGCTAGATTGTGAAGGGTTGGTTCTGAAGCCAAGTAATATTGTGGTTAGGGCCTTTGACGGGCCCAAAAGAATGGTGCACGGGGAGGTAGATGTCCCTGTTAAAGTTGGTTCCCAGACTTTTGCGTCTACATTCTATGTGATGGATATCCGACCATCCTATTCTTGTTTGCTGGGTCTCCCGTGGATTTATAAAGCTGGGGCAGTGACTTCCACACTCCATCAGATGTTAAAGTATCCAGTAAAGGGGAAAATCGTTACAGTACAAGGAGAAGAGGAGTACATGGTGAGCCACCTCAAATATTTTCAGTATGTGGAGATGGATGGGGAGTTCATTGAAACCCTGTGTCAAAACATCGAAGAAGTCCCCCAGACTCTGGCGTCGATTGAAACGGTTGATGAAGATCCTCCAATGAAGATGGCTTCCCTCAAGGATGCCCAAGCTGTTATTGAAAAAGGTGGGTGTGCGAATTGGGGTCAACTCCCTGACTTTGCACATAAAACTGACAAGTTTGGTTTGGGTTTTACTACAGAAGCTCAAAGGGCTGTTCGGCGTGCGTGGATTGGAAGACCTCCCATGCGTATCAGTAATCCAGGAGTGAATGCTATTGGAGATGATGATGAAGAGTCTGAGTTTGACAGCTGGATTTACCTGACTATCGAAGGCGGATTAAGCAATTAGACGACAAAGGACTTTGTGCCCATTTCTTTTATTACACAGTAATAAGACTTTTGTTTTGAGATTTGTAACAAACAGTTTTAAACTTTATGGCCCGGTGTCTTACCCGAGGCACCATGGCTTTGTTTGTGAGGGCTTAATATTTGTCATTTCCATATATCATCAATAAAAGCATTGGACGTTTTCTTGCATTACGAATTTTGTGCTCCTTGTTTTTTTTTTCTATCTTGCAAAACAGCTATTATCTTACACACACTCACATATACAGGTCTACGTCCACTCTGGATCCCACTGATAACGACTCTGCTACTACCAGTTATGACTTTGAAAGTCTGATCAACCAAGCCGAGGACGAAGGAGAGGATGATTGTGAGGTTCCTGGGGAACTCGCTAGATTGTTACTTCAGGAAGAGAGGGCCATACAGCCACATGAAGAGCCAGTGGAAACAGTAAATCTGGGTACAAAGGAAGACAAGAAAGAGGTCAAGATTGGTGCAAATCTGGAGTTTAGTGTTAAACAACGGTTAATTCAGATGCTGCATGGCTATGTTGAGATCTTTGCATGGTCTTATGAAGATATGCCTGGGTTGGATACCGATATTGTGGTTCACCGCTTGCCAACTAAAGAAGAATGTCCTCCAGTGAAACAGAAAGTTCGCCGAATGCACCCAGAGATGTCTGAGAAAATCAAGGCTGAGGTTATGAAACAGTTTGATGCCGATTTTCTAGCAGTTACTTCTTACCCGCAGTGGGTTGCCAACGTGGTCTCAGTGCCTAAGAAAGATGGTAAGGTTCGTATGTGTGTGGACTATAGGGATCTGAACAGGGAGAGCCCCAAGGACGATTTCCCTCTGCCTCATATCGACGTTCTGGTTGACAACACCGCACAACATAAGGTCTTCTCCTTTATGGATGGTTTCTCTGGTTACAATCAGATTAAGATGGACCCCAAGGATATGGAAAAGACAACCTTTGTTACGTAATGGGGTACCTTTTTCTACAAGGTCATGCCGTTTGGATTAAAGAATGCTGAGGCAACGTATCAGCGCGCCATGGTCGCTTTGTTCCATGACATGATTCATCATGAGATTGAGGTATATGTTGACGACATGATTGCAAGATCCCAGACTGAAGAGGAGCATCTTGACCATCTCCAGAAGTTATTTGACAGGTTGAAGTTGTATAGACTGAGGCTAAATCCGAACAAGTGCACCTTCAGAGAGAGGTCTGGTAAGCTGCTGGGTTTCGTCGTTAGTGATAAAGGTATTCAAGTGGATCCTGCAAAGGTGAATGCTATACAGGAAATGTAAGCTCCCCGAACAGAAAAAGAAGTCAGGGGCTTTTTGGGACGTCTGAACTACATTGCCCGATTCATCTCACACCTAACTGCTACTTGTGAGCCAATCTTCAAGTTACTGAAGAAAGATCAAGTGGTAAGATGGAACGATAAATGTCAATCCGCTTTCGAAAGGATTAAAGAATATCTCCAAGAGCCTCCTATTCTGATGCCTCCAGTTGAAGGAAGACCTTTGATCTTATACTTGACAGAACTCGACAATTCGATGGGGTGTGTGCTGGGGCAGCATGACGAGTCTGGCCGAAAAGAGCATGCTATTTACTTCCTTAGCAAAAAGTTTACCGACTGCGAGACCCAATACTCGTTGCTTGAGAAAACTTACTGCACTTTGGCATGGGCTGCTCGCCGGCTGAGACAGTATATGCTGACTCACACTACTCTGTTGATATCAAAGATGGATCCAATCAAATATATCTTCGAAAAGCCTGCCTTGTCCGGAAGAATAGCAAGATGGTAGATAATCTTGACTGAGTATGACATCCAATACACGACTCAGAAAGCAATCAAGGGAAGTGTGTTGGCGGATCATTTGGCGCATCAGGCCATGGACGATTACCAATCTATGAACTTTGAGTTTCCGGATGAGAACATCATGTTGGTGACTGACTATGAAACACCTGGACCAGATGAAGGACCTGAGGAAGGATCCCGATGGTCTATGTATTTCAATGGAGCTTCAAACTCTTTGGGTAATGGTATTGGCGCTGTGATCATATCTCCTGAAGGCTGTCATACTCCGTTCACCGCCCAATTATGTTTTAACTGCACCAACAATATGGAGGAGTATGAAGCGTGCATCATGGGTCTTCGAGCAGCTATTGACCTAAGGATTAAGTTCTTAAGTGTGTTCGGAGATTCCGCTCTCGTGATCAGTCATATCAAAGGTGAGTGGGATACGAAGCACCAAAACCTTATTCCTTACAAAGAGTATGTATTGACGTTGCTTCCGCACTTCGAGGAGATAACCTTTGAGCACTTCCCTAGAGAGGAGAATCAGTTAGTGGACGTGCTAGCTACGATGTCTTCTATGTTCAAGGTCAGGTGGGACAACGAGGCTCCCCAGATTACCATTGAAAGGTTGGACGAACCCGCACATTATTGTGACATTGAGACTGAAGAGGTAGCAGATAAACCCTGGTTTCACGAGGTAAAAAGGTATCTTGAGGCTCAAGAATACCCCGAGGGTGCATCTGTTAATGATAAGAAGTTTCTGAGGAGGTTCACGGCGAAGTTCTTCATCAGTAATGGTATTCTTTACAAGCGTAATCATGACTCAACCTTACTGCGTTGTGTGAATAAGAACGAGGCAGAAAAGATTATGGCAGAATTACATGAAGGTACTTTCAGAACTCATTCAAGTGGACAAACCATGGCAAAGAAAATCTTTCGGGCAGGATATTATTGGTCCACCATGGAAGCCGACTGTTATCAGCATTATCGAACCTGTCATAAGTGCCAAGTCTATGCTGATAAGGTGCACATACCTCCAGTTCCTCTGAACATCTTGAAAGCTCCTTGGCCTTTTGCAATGTGGGGCATCGATATGATTGGCGAGATCAGACCTACTTCATCCAACAAGCATCATTTCATCCTGATAGCTATTGATTACTTTACGAAGTGGGTTGAGGAAGCTTCCTTTGCTACAGTGACCAAGAACATCGTGGCACGGTTCATTCAACATAATTTGATCTGTCGATACGGTGTACCAGAGAGGATCATTACAGACAATGGTACAAATCTCAACAATACGTTGATCACCGAGCTCTGTAAGCAGTTCAAGATACAACATCACAACTCTTCTCCTTACCGGCTGAAGATGAATGGGGCTATCGAAGCGGCTAATAAGAATATCAAGAAGATTGTGCAGAAGATGACGGTGACATATAAAGACTCGCACGAGATATTACTGTTTTCTCTTCATGGGTACCGTACCTCAGCGCGGACGTCAACAGGGGCAACACCCTATTCCTTGGTATATGGCATGGAGGCCGTCTTGCCTATTGAAGTTCAGATACCCTCTCTTCAGATTTTGAAGGATGCAGGTTTGAGTGAGGATGATTGGATCCAGAACCCACTTGATCAACTGAACTTAATCGATGAAAAGAGACTTACTGCTTTTTATCATGGTCAGACATATCAAAAACGGATTATCAAGGCGTTTAACAAGAAAGTCAGACGACAAGAGTATCAAGTTGGGGATCTGGTGATCAAGCGCATCATACTGCCACAAGGTGATTTCAGGGGCAAATGGACCCCTACTTATGAAGGGCCATTTGTGGTTAAGAACATTTTCTCAGGAGGAGCTATGATTCTAACCACCATGGATGGTGACGACCTTCCTTACCCCGTCAATGCAGACATAGTGAAAAAATACTACGCATAATCAAAGACCCGCTAGGTTGACTGGCCTAGGAAAAAATAAGGGCTTCCTAGAAAACCAAAAGGGTTCGGGCAAAAATAAGGGATGAAATTGAAAAAAACATGTACACCCGGCAAGTCGAAAACCTGAAAAGGCGGCTTGGGCAAAAAAGGGTATCCCAATGGACTAAAAACCCGAGAGGGCGGTCCAGGAAAAAATTAGGGATCAAAGTGCAACACTATGTCTCATTGTATCATCTTGCAACCAAACTTCGGTACCGACGATCAAACTCGGACGACACTAATCAGTCAGATCCACCTTCAACCAAGTAGCAAAGTGATGAGACGCTCGAGGATATAAAGGCAATAACAGAGTTGGAACCCAGTGGGATTATTCACATATATGTTTTTCTTTGTTTTTCACAAATTGTATAAATTCTATTATTTCGGCGGCGTTCTCTTACTAGGACGTCAGCCTCTTGTACAAAAACGCCTATTTACAAGCCAAACTTCAGAATTAATACAATTCATTTTCACAAAGAAATTTCAAACTGTTTTCCTTTTTCTATTTTGTTTTGCAAGAATGTCCAATGTTCATTTTTGATATATGCATTTGACATTGATTGCTGCTCACAAATATTTACATGCGAAACAAAAGACGCTTACTCGTAATATCAGAAACAGGGGCAAATGAGAAATTTCCAAACCGTACAATTGCTCTGTTCACCAGGTATAAGGATAGACCTAGTTGGAGAAAACGGTTGAAGATACATTGACTCCCCACAGAGTAAGGAAAAGACAGTGATATTAGGGGTCCCGAACAAGATACCACTCTCTCTAGCTGAGGCCCGCAACCACAAATGAGTCGGCAATATTCTCCCCAAGCAGAGTTTATCTATCACCAGCACTGGAAAATTATCCCCAATGGAGTTTGGAGAATTATCCCCAGTAGACTCTAGAAGATTGTTCCCAGTAGAGTCTAAAAGGTTATCCCCAGTGAAGTCGCAACTGGAAAATCATCCCCAGCGGAGTTCATTCCTTTTACAAATAGAAACTAAATTCCCAACAGAGTTTCATTATCTCCAACGACGGTAATTCATCCCTGGCTGAGGTTATTCTTCCAAATTAACAGATCCTCTAGCAGAATATGTCCTCCCCACAGAGCCATTTCCTCATCAGTTTTTCCCCAGCAGAGTTATCCTCTCCTGCAGGTTTATTCTCACAATCATCTTCTTTCACTATCCCCAGCGGAAACGAAGAATTCAACTCTTTTCTCCAGCAGCAATCCGGGATTTATTTTCCCCAGCTAAAAACATCACATTTCCATAAATCATGACACATGCATATTCGCATCATACAAACACAATCTCATTTATTTTGAGAACATCATTGCTTGATACATATCACGCATTACATACAACTAATCTTTACCTTTCAGGAAAGATACAATCAAATTCTCATAAAATTCAAGCTGTGAAGCCCGGGTACGATTGGATAATAGTTTAATCCCCAGTAAGTCGCTGTAAAGCCTGGACCACGACCAGATAGTAGTTCATTCTCAACTTTCCTATTCAATAGAGATGTTTCCTCAGTAGAATACGGACGACCGAAGTTCTTAAAATTCAACAGAGATGATTCCTCAAACGAATACGGACGACCGAAGTTCTTAAAATTCAACAGAGATGATTCCTCAGTCGAATACGGATGACCGAAGTTCCTAAAATTCAACAGAGATGATTCCTCAGTCGAATACAAACGACTGAAGTTCTCAAAATTCAACAGAGATGATTCCTCAGTCGAATACGGACGACCGAAGTTCCTAAAATTCAACAGATATGACTCCTCAGTCGAATACGGACGACCGAAGTTCCTAAAATTCAAAAGAGATGATTCCTAAGTCGAATACGGACGACCGAAGTTCCTAAAATTCAACAGAGATGATTCCTCAGTCGAATACGGGCGACCCAAGTTCCTAAAATTCAACAGAGATGATTCCTCAATAGAATACGGACGACCAAAGTTCCTAAAATTCAACAGAGATGTTTCCTCAGTAGAATACGGACGATCGAAGTTCCTAAAATTAAACAGAGATGATTCCTCAGTCGAATACAGACGACCGGAGTTCCTAAAATTCAACAAAGATGATTCCTCAGTCAAATACGGACGACCGAAGTTCCTAAAATTCAAAAGAGATGTTTCCTCAATAGAATACGGACGATCGAAGTTCTTAAAATTCAACAGAGATGATTCCTCAGTCGAATACGGACGACCAAAGTTCCTAAAATTCAACAGAGATGATTCCTCAGTCGAATACGGACGATCGAAGTTCCTAAAATTCAACAGAGATGATTCCTCAGTCGAATACGGACGACCGAAGTTCCTAAAATTCAACAGAGATGATTCCTCAGTCGAATACGGACGACCGAAGTTCCTAAAATTCAACAAAGATAATTCCTCAGTAGAATACGGACGACCGAAGTTCCTAAAAGTCAACAGAGATGTTTCCTCAATAGAATACGGACGACCGAAGTTCCTAAAATTCAACAGAGATGTTTCCTCAGTAGAATACGGACGACCGAAGTTCCTAAAATTCAATAGAGATGATTCCTCAGTCGAATACGGACGACCGAAGTTCCTAAAATTCAACACAGGTGTTTCCTCAATAGAATACGAACGACCGAAGTTCATAAAATTCAAACAGAGACGACTCACCAGCAGAATAACGGACGACCGAAGCTCCTAAAATTCTACTTCTCTCAACAAAGATCAACCTTACCCAGTGGAATCTTCCTCAACGACAGGTATACAAGCTCTCGCTAAGGAATCTCTTATGCGATCGACACTCCTTCGGATGGCATCTTTAAGCCCATCTCCTGTCATCAGTTTCCAAATGGAGTCTATAAGCCCATTCCCGATATCGCAATACGGACACAACTTCACGCGAGTGCAAATTTATAGGCACTCTAGTGTTCAATCATCTTCCACCTTCAGACCACGAAAGGCACGAAAGCCAATCTACATCCTCAGGTTTAAGAAGATTGAACAGGGCAGTTGTTGTACCCCAAAATTTACCCTTCCATATTTCTTAAAACATTTCAAGAAAGATCCCCAAGTTGCTCAAGGTAGTCCATGGGTTGGCCAGACAAGCTCTCTCCTAAGGCAGTCTACCTCAAATTAGGGTTTCATGTTGCATCAAGATACTTGAGTCCAAGGGACCCCAAATGCTCAACATTGTCCTAATATTTTCTTAAAATCATCCATGTCAAGTTTCAAGCCCTACGGAGGAAATTTGCTCAGTCAATTGCTCAAAGGCCTGAAAATTGACTGTGCTAGGGCAAAAGTCAATTGTGGCCCACATATAGTCAAACTTCAAGATTTTTGGTCAACATCCTCATTTTGAAGTATATTTCATCATTTTATCAAGGGTTGATCATGATTCATCAAGGATTGCTCATAATTCATCAAGACTCAAAAGTTGCTAAATTAGGGTTTTGCAGGAAAAGTCAACTCAACTTTGACCAAGCATAAATTTCTCATAATTTATGAGAAATGACCCATCTAAAGTTAATTTTGAAGAGGATTCCATTATCTACAATCCATCTTCAGCTCCCAAGTCCAAAATATGCATTCACAAGAAGTTATGAATTTGGACATTATAGGTCATTTTGAAAAGTCAACAAAAACACCTTTTTTGTCAAAGCTTCATACTTGAGCATGGAATATCAAATTGAGATGAGACAAAAAGGGTTGCTTAGAGGACATATCAAGATTTCTAAAAAAGTCCAAGAACACCTCTAAAGAGTCAAAATTGAGTAAGTTATGAATTGGTGAAGTTGACCCTTTTTGCAAAATTGCCAAAGTCAAGTATGCCTAAAAGTTCAATTTTTGCCAAATGGGCCCAATCTTTTTCATTTGTTTTGAGTTGGCAACATAGTCCATGATCTATAGCCCTTTCCACTTGTCATTATCATGTTTTTATTATTTATTTTGATTTTTATTTGAATTAATTCAATTTAAATCAAAACAAATCATATAAAATCCAAAATATTGAAAACAAAAGATTTTGTGCTTGTTTCAGGTTTTAAATTACAGCTAGCATCAAATCAAAATCGTGCAAGGAATTGGGGTGGACAAAAAGATTGATTTTAGGCCAATTTTGGAATGATATTCAAGAGAATCAAATTCAATAATGGAAGAAGATTGAGTACATTCTATCAACCCTAATCCATTCCTTGATACAAATAGAACGAAGGAAGACCAAAAACGAGAAGAGAGGGAGGCGCAACATCAAGAACACAAACTTGAAAAATCAAGAAAAAGTGCAAACACGAATTCACACTTAGAAGCCAGTTCAAGACCTTTGAACCATTCCAATCGTTTCCTGAGGTCATCAGCAAGCCAAAGCAATCCAAAGCAAGCGTTTCCAGGCCTTATATCGCGCTGTAAGTCACCCACGACATAACTTCTTTTTTGAAATCGAATAACATCATTCTTGAACTTGTAGCATAAAATAATTGTATATTCTTGATCACAATCATGTTTGCAAGCTTCCTGTAATATTTGATTGCATTTTCATGGCTTATACTGGATTTCACCATAGCTAGGGTTTTAGGGTTCAAATTGGGATTTTCGTTTATAGGAAAAATTGGGCCATGAAAGGGCCACCATTGTGTTCAGCAAGGCCAAACGAAGCCATCCATGGCCTTCGTTTTTATTTATAACACTTGTGTTAAGTTTTGAGATTTACAGGGGCTATAGCTACGGACAAACGTCCGTATGTAAAAGTTTGGAACTTTTACCAACGGGTCCAAGGAAGGAGATGACCAGCTGGCGAACGACCACTTGCTTGTTCAAATTTTCGCGCATTGGTTTGATACATAGGGCCTTTTTAATATTTGTTTATTATTTTGTATTATTATGACAACAAGAACAATTGGCTCAGTGGTAGCCAGGCAAGCGTTAAGTCATTGGAAAGCTTGAGGTCAGGGGTTCAACCCCTGCCTCCAACGTTTGTTATTTTTCTTAAATTCTTTCAGGTAATCACATGCGTTTACAAGTTCAAGGCCTATCATACGTCTTCCGGATCCAGTCTGCCAAGTGGCTAGATGGCCAAATCTGATGGCCAGCAATAGAGGAGCACCATTAAGCCTCAGTCAAAGCAACACACTGGGTTCACAAAGTCAAACGTGGACATTCTTCTTGGGCCCAGAATTGCTTCTTGCACCCCCCTAATTCAGGCCCAAATCCTTTTCTCTTTTCTTTTTTTATTTTTGTTTCATTTAATTTAAATTTATTTTATTTTATTAGCCAATTAACTATTTTCTTTTTATTAAAAAAATCATAAAAAATATTACTTTTCATAAATTAGGTCTAGATTTTCTTTTTATTAAAAAGTTAATTAATTTAATTAGGTTTGTTAATTTAGATAACTTTAATTTCTTTTTTGTACATAATTAAAATTAATTAGAACAAATAGGTTTTATTTCTAATTTAATTACATTTTCTTTTTCTTAAAATAACCAAAAAACCAAAATAGGTCATGTAATTATTTTTATTAATTAATTTAATTAAACTAATTATTTATATTTAATTTTAAAAACCTAATATTTTTTTAAAAAAATAATTAAAAACAACAAAAAAAAAAAACAGTATTTTTCTTTTGATTAGGTTAGAAGGGTCAAAACCCTAATTTTCTCCCGATCTAAATTTCATCACACACGTTATTATTATTTTTATCCCATTATTGTAACTGCGTACAGTTTGTAATAGTTTAATCAAGACGTTTATTTTTATTTATCGCTTTATTTTCCAAAGGGTTTGTTTTTGGCTATGTAAATACCCGAAGCCTTGTAATAGCGTAGTTTAATTTCTGCACTTTAAATTCCGCAAAATGTGCAAAGATAATAAATCTGAAACTGAATCACTCACACATGCGCACTCCTAGGGTACACTCCCACTTGGTTTCCTTCGGTAAACGGTCATTGAGTATAGGATGCTTTAGTGGTCGTCCTTTTGTCCAAAGATCAAAGTTGCCTCAGAAAGGTTGCCTCGGATATTGTTGCCTCAAATAATTGATCTAATACATTAGGGTTACTACTAAGACGTCCTAACATTGCTTTAGTGACCGTACACCCCTTTCGAATTGACCCTCAAAACTCCAACGACGGTGCTACCTACTCACTAATAGTGGGATAACATTGTCTAAAGGAAACAAGCATATAACGATTCTTTTTTCGAGTAGGTAGATTAGCTCTTAGGTACTTGCTCAAACAAAACAAATTTTTTCACACTTACACACCTTTACAAACAAAGTTTTCAAAAACACTTCATTACACTCTTGAAGACAGAAGCAATAGTTAAATCGAAGTCAAAACAAAAACTTTTCAAAGCACACAAACACAAAGAAAACAATTTTGAAAATGATGAGCAAGTACCTAAGAGCCTGTAGATAACTACAGATAGAAAGGGTGCTAATACCTTCCCTTTCTATAATCTACCCCCCGTACTCAGAAACATCTCAAAAAAGGAATTTTTCTATGCTTTTTTACTTTCCTTGTTGGATAAAATAAAAGTCGGTGGCGACTCTTGCTTACCGCGACATTTTGCAAACACAAACACAAAACGCAAACCAGCAAATTCCTTAAAAAAGGGAAACACGTCCCGGTTCTGGCCACTGTAACACACCATGGAATTATCATATCCTCTTACGTTGTCAATGGATAAGGCTTGGAATAGGGTTCCAACAGCAGCTTCATTTGCCTCCTCTTTAGTCAAGAAAACCTCAATCAAATTAACTTCATGGTAATCATCCCTTTGACCTGCAACCTTGATAGCTCCATTATCTAACAACAAATGAACACCCTTCTTCATGATTGAACATCCTTGGGAGTCCCGACAAAAAATTTGGCAAGATCCATACTGGTGTTCTACCTGACCAGCCATATGGCAGAAAGTAGTATGAAATTGCACAAGGTCCTCATTCATATACTCCACATAAAAAATTATGAATTCTCCAGGACATCCAGAAACCATATTCACCTCCTCTTCATACTATTCCCCTGGCCTGATTATGTGGATGAGGCCCTTATCCATCATCTCTTGTAAATCAACCTTTATCTTATCGCAACCCTGTATGTCTGTACTGCAAATAGCACAATCGAAATGGTCATGCGTGTAGTAGATAAATTCACAGAGATCTGCATGCATTTTCACCAAATCTCCTCTAACAAGATTAATATCAAAAATCCGGAAGTCGCCTGGACAACCGGCCACCATATTCACAACATTTACTCCTCCATGCTTGGGTAGAGGACTGTCTTTCACATAAGGTCCCACATCCTTAAAAGATAGAATACCAGGCTTCACCAATTTCTGCACCTCAGTCTTCAAAGGATAACAATTCTCAACAATATGCCCTGGTGCTGCACATGTCTGGTATGCCTTGTAATACCAAGGCAATGAGTGATTGTACAATAGGAGGTGGTCGGGTCTGAACCAACTTCTTTTGAATCCATACCAATAATAAATCTGTATAGCTCATAGGAATAGGGTCATAACTCTCCCTTCTCTGATTATACCCTTGATTCCCCTACTGGGATGGTCTCTGATAAGTAACGATAGTTGGAGCTGCACCCACAGCTGGAATAACTAAGGCGACCTGCTGATTACGCCGATAATTCCTTTTATGCGTATTAAACCTCCTCTCTTGCATTAAACCATTTGCTTCCCCTTCCTTTTCTTGGTAAACCCATAAGATGTCTTCTTCACACCTTCAGAGTTTTCACTTCTCGTTAAACGACCCTCTCTTACAGCCTCTTCTAAGCGGATATCCATTCCTACCATTTCAGTAAAGTCACTTGGCGCACTTGCTACCATCCTCTCGTAGTAGAAAGCACCCAACATTTTCAAGAAAATCTTAGTCATCTCCTTCTCTTCCATGGGATGAATCACTTGGGCGACTACCTCACGCCATCTCTGTGCATATTCTTTGAATGATTCCCTGTCTTTGAATGATTCACTTGGCGCCATGTCCATGTTGTACTTGTATTGTTTTATGAATGCTTCTCCCAAATCATTGAAAGTATGGATGTTAACACTGTCCAAACTCATATACCACTTCAGCGCAGCACCTGTCAAATTATCCTGAAAAAAGTGAATCAGCAGACGCTGATCATCAGTATGGGTAGACATTCTCCTTACATACATCACCAGATAAGCACGAGGGAAAGTGTTGCCCTTGTACTTATCAAACTCCGAGACCTTAAACTTAGCAGGTATCTTAACATTCGGGACCAAGCATAACTCATTCACATTCTGCCCGGATAGCTCTTTTCCCCTGAGGGCCTTCATCTCTCTTAGCATCTTGTCAAACTACTCTTGAAACTCATCCATTATGTCATAAAGACCCAAGTCTTCACTCGGTGGAGGGAAATGACGAAACACATCATTGTTAACAAACGGAACCATATTCACCGAAGGAGGCACAACAAGAGCAGCATGCACCACAGGAGGTGCCGAAGTAACAATAGTCTGAACTATTGGAGTATCTTGAGGACCAAGATTGAAACCTTCAGGTGCATAATTCTCTGGAATTCCCCATGGATAACCTTGAGGCATGCGGTTTGAACAAAAAATAGAGTAGCAGATACGGGAATAGTCGGAGCTTCAGTAGTTGCCCTTATTGGTTGAGGTTGGACACTCGGTGGCTGAATTTGAGAAGCCACTAGAGATTCCATAAGAGCAGTAAGATTGGCCATGCCGGCCTTCAAATCATAAACCTCCTTGTGCAACTCGCGATTCTCTTGTTCTAACTTGTCCATCTTCTTTCTGAAATTAGCCCGAGTGTTGTAGTGGTGAGTCAGCTTGCTGAATCGAAGTAAAGAAGCTTGGTAAGACACCTAGATATGCATAACAAATGCAAGTAATATGTGCAATATGATGCATGATATGCAGTGAACATGATTTTATTTTATTATTTAATATTTCAAGGGATTTAAAATTTATGGACATATTGCAAATATCAAAGTAATAACGCATTTGAAATACTAAAAAATTTCATTATAACAACTCCAAAATGGATTACAAGTTTCAATGATTCCAAGTACAAGATGAAAATAAAATCTAAAACCCTGAGAAGTAAAACTGATGGAGATCACTCTATACGCTGGTGCTTCCCTGTGAGCTTGGCAATCTGAGCCTTCAACCTGTGATTTTCTTCCGTATACCTGGTGGCAACCTTCTTCCAATCATCAGAATCAGGAAGTGAGTAATCAACATTTGATTGAGGCTTAGGAGAAAATAAATCCCATTGCCTCTCCATAGTCTCTACCGCTCGACTCTCAAGGATCTCAATCAAGTCGTCTTTCTCCTTCAAATCCTCTCTATAGGAAATCTCTAAAGTTTGGCACTTATTTTCCAAGCGTCCTTTTCCTGTTGCACCTGACCAAAGCAAGCTGCAAATCTTCTAGATCATCTAATAGGGGAGGAGTGGTCTTCACAAAAAAATCAGGCATAGGTGTTTCACAGGAGTACGAAATCTTCAACTGAATAGCTCTCGTTTGGACCCACTGAAGATATGGCTCCAAAGAAACAACACCCCTAGGTCCCAAATCCTTCCTACTCTTCTTATGAATGTGACGCCAGGCTTTCGCAATATTCTCCCTAGATTCCCTATGGTCTTCTCCCTCCTTCATAAAGAAACTACTCAAATGAATACTATTTGGTTTATCCCTCATCGGATAACCGAAATGTCGTCGTGCAAGAACAGGGTTATAGTTAATTCCTCCCTTTGTACCAAGAAGAGGTACATTGGGAAAACTACCACAATTGTCAATAATCTCTATATCCTGGTAAGCTCGATGATACCAATCAATATCCGAGTGAGTAAGTGCCATGATCTTAGGATCCCAACGGGGTTCCTTCTTGACATCCCAAAAAGTATCAGACTGAGGCATATGAGAGATAAACCACTGGTACAACAGGGGCGTGCAACAGATAATCATGCCCCCATGATAATAATTCTGAAGATGAATAAAATAATAAGCATCACCTAACAAGGTAGGAACTGGGTTTCCAATCATGAAGATCCTGATAGCATTAATGTCAACAAACTTGTCCACATTAGGAAATAAGAACAACCAGTAAGCAAGTAGAGCAAAGATGGCCTCAAAAGCAACTGTACTCTTCATCATGGCAATGTAGAAAGCTTTCTCTAATAAGAACTGAGCTGGTAATCCTTTAATCCATCCTTTGGTAGTCATATGGGCTTCCACCTCATACTTTCCAAGAAGAATCAAAGCAGCAATCTCATGTGGTTTTGGCTCACCCTCTAAACCAGTAAAAGGAACATGATTGGTAATGGGTAAATCCAACAGATAAGAATACTCCTCTAGTGTAGGCATCAACTGATAGTCGGGAAAAGTAAAGCAATGATACATCAGATCATAGAACTGGACCAAGGTCGAGAGAATACCCTCCTTCACCTTCAGCTTCATGAGAGGAATGATGGATCCATACTTCTTCCAAAAATCTGTAGAACACTAAATCTCAAGAATTAGACCGATCAAGTCATCTATCTAGGGATCCTTAAAATTTTACTTCCCGATCTTTCTCTTTCTAGAATCAATGGTTAAAAAGTACCTGAGATATTCACAAATGATCAACTTTTAAATCCCTTGAAATAAGATTTCTTCAAAAGATGCTTATGAGTGCATGGATGCATGATGCAACAATCACACACAAGATCACACATATAGTGTTCATAGGTTCAACGTCACGAGAATGAGGTCGAAGGTACTACCCACAAGGTATGGTCTAAAAGTTATCACCTGCCGAACAAGGTTCTAGAGGTTCCCAGAGTCTACATCCTTCCTTCAGATATTACCAACTTCCCGATTAACTCGGGAATTAGTAATATTCTCAAGAAAAACTCGTCTGAGAGTAGTATCGCATGATAACTATTTCTGGATTACTCCGTCATAGCTTCTGCAATACACCTAAAAGGCCAAGATTGGTTTCGCATTCTACGGTTCTCAGCTTCAGTAGGCTCCCAGGTCGAAAGCAGTACGTCTTCCCGATTACTCGGTAAACGAAACTACAATCAAAGGGGCCTCCATTGAGTGGGGGATCTCATGCCTTCTTTTTTAGGATTACTCCCTCAAAGTTAACCTGACTATACTTCCCGTCCTATCTTAAAGTTTTCCCAAGTCCGGGTATAGGACTTATAAGTAATCACCAAGCATCCTGAAAACTAGGAAAATCCAGATAAACATATATACAACATATAAAACATAAACAACAATAGCACATATACAAATATAAACAAGGATAGGCTCAACCCACTTAGGGATGGACCTGCAAGAGGTCAATCTATCCCCAATGAAGTCGCCATATTTTTGTTAGCGTTAGAAATGTTTAAGACTAAGCCATGGAATTTACTAGACTTGTACAAATCAAAATAAAATCTCCACCGCACTTTATTGTTTCCAAATGAATGGGAAAGGAGCGAATAACCCAAAAAAAGGGGGAAAGATTCAAGGTAAGGGGGTTGGTTATGCAAAGGGAAGGTATTAGCACCCTAAACATCTACGGTACTCCGCAGGAACCTCTTTGTAAAATCTGTATATTTTGGCTATAAAAATGTTGTATAAAAAATGGATGGTGCAGGTGAGAAAAGAAATATATTTTTATGGTTTTTTTGCACCTGCCGCGGTTGCAAACCTTTAGTGCCTACGTACCACCGTCCGTGTTATAGGGGATCAGGGTACACGTAGTTCCTCTTTTAAAAATTTTAAAATGTAAGTGTATTGGTTTAATTTTTATGAGATAAAACATCATTGTCATTGTCCGTGTGGAAAACATACCTACTACCCACAATCATGAGAAAGGAGAATTTTCATCATCTCAAAGTGGAGGATATGGCTTGGATTTTAAAATCAACAATGTCTAACTCAACACCCAAGTGGAAAATATCTCTCTTCACTATATATTGTAGAATTATAGTTGTTTGCATCACTACAAGGATTGACAAGAGTCCAATCTTTTTGAGAAAAGTTTAAAGATCAAAGACAAAGTGGAAAAATGGTTTGAAATGAGATTGATTGACTTTTAGTCTTCTCACAAAAAAATGTCAAAGTATTATTAAGTTTATTGAAGTTTATTTATGAAATTTTTTTGAAAATGCACGGACCTAAGTCCAAGTTTATTATGAAAGTGGTTTAATTTAAAAAAAACAAGAAGAGTTTTTCAAAAGGAGAGAGAAGATTTTTGAAATTAAAGAAGATGGGAGGAGAAGAAGGGACTATCCTAAAGCATAAGGGAAAAGCTAGGGATAAGAAACATCTAACAAACAAGAAGCCAATACTTGACACTATGAGCCAAGATAGAATTCCCATTCTTTGTATTGAAACCAAGCAAGCATTGATACTAGACCTCTTGAGAGAACCAAACTTCAAGTGTATTAAGTCTTCACAAAAATTGGGCAGAGTAACGGCTGTGTACAGGTGAATTCTAGATTACAAACAAAGAGTGTAATCACAATAACCTGCACACAAAACAAACAAACAACCCAATGCCTTGAGGTAAACCTCAAGAGCTCCAGACAAAATAATCAGATAAGGTCACAAGGTCTCCAATCATAGGCCAAGGTTTCTAATCCTAAGTCCAAAAAGTCTAATGCTCCATAATGCCAAGGATAGTAACCAAATAGTCCAGGTATCATTAAGGATTTTTAAGGTTTATGTTGATTATTAGGTGTTTTGAAAAAGAAAATTAAAGCTCAAGTGAGCAAAAATAAAAATGACTAGAAAGTAAATACTCAAATGAGCAAAGATGAAAATGACATGAAATGTAAATGCTAAAAGTAGATAGTGCATACAAATAAAAGGAGGCATATAATAAAAATAAAGGATAAAGTCAATTATTAGTGATTAGTAGTTAGTTGGATGATCATCTTGAAACTTGCATTTGGAACTCATTAGAGGATTGGTAGAACGAAAGCCTCCACACAACAAGTTGTATTTGCTTTTTGTCAAGTATATCATCCATTTGGAATCCTTGTGAGTACCATTTAATGATCAACGATGTTTAAGTAATCCACGTTGACCAAAGGTGTTGTAGATCCATTAGAGTATTGGTAGAACCAAAGCCTCCACACAATGAATCTCAAGGTTATTGGATCAAAGAGATCAAATCAACATACTTGGGCTTGCAAACATAATTTTGGGCCACAAATGATCATTTATTCGAATCAGGACAAAATTTAGCGCTATATTAAGCAATCGTAAGTGGACTTATATAGAAGTCGCACCTATTTTGAGGCCGGTCAATAGCAATCTATGCACCATTTGCTTTGAGACATGATATAGAGATCATGCTCCAATAACACTTAGTGCAATAAGAAAGGGATGAGATGAAGAGGGGTGAGAGGGAATATACAAACCACTTTTGAATTAAATTTAATCAAACTATTATTAAAATCATTCATCCATTTTTGTGGAGTTAGACTCAACACCATGGATCCAATGATGATAATAAAGTTCATGATAAAAAATTTAACCCAAGATCAACTAGAAAATAGTCACAAAATAATATTACATTTAATATATATAAAAAAGGTTTAAAAAATGTTTTAAAATAGAAATAAAATAGAAAAATATCAACTATGTTAAAATTGATCCAGAAATAAAAAGTAAGCCCATAGAAAAATCAGAAAAGGACTCAAATGATTTTATAAAATTTTTGATAATTGTTTAAAGTCAGAAATTATTTTTAAAATTAAAAGAAATGAGTAAAATAAACTAAAAATGATGAAAAATAACAAATTCAGAAATAAAAAATAAGTGAGGTCATCAATATTTGTCACAATATCATTAGATCATTCCATAATTTTTTCAGAATTTAAAAATGCATAAAAGTATTTTTAAACATTTAAAACAATTCAAATAATGTGAAAATTTATAAAAAATATCAAAACACAAAATTAAATTTTGAAAAAATAAAAATCAGAAAGAGAATAATCAAAAATATTTTTCATATTTGTTTCAGAATTTTTGGACTAAAAATGAATTTTCTATGATTTTTTAAAGTTTAAAACAATAAAATATAAAAATCAGAAAAGAAAATAAAAACCAAAAAAATATGGGCCATCTGATCAATGTCAAAACTCATTAGTAAACAGATCAAGTGGACCTGGCGCGCCTTCATTGGTTGGAAGATGACACGTTGGTCATCTTCAACCTCCAGCCAGTCCCAAAACAAGGTTGCTCAATCTGTAAAATTAGAGCACGAGACCTATGCCATTCGCTTCGTCTATTCAAGACGAAGACAACCACACCTTCGCGAGAAATTTTATATAAACTGTAGCTCACGCAATTTGGAAGGAAAGTTTTGAAAAGGGATTTGAAATTTCATGGTCAAAACTTGTTTCCGGTAAAAAACAAGTGTTACGACTAGAACCAGGGCAATGAGAGCTTCACAATGATATCAAAGTTTTGAAGAATTGATGAAGGAATCTACCTATTGAAGTTGAGTTGTAGAGCTCTGAAATTGGACTTCTATGGAGAAATATAGGGCATGATTCTTGAATGTAATTATATGGTTAGCTTCAGGGAAGATCAAGGAAGGTGAATTGATGGAAAATTGGATTGAAAAGGGCTTGGGAATGGATTTCGAAGTTGCTGAATTTGAGTTATGGAACAAGTTTGGCAGGGTGATTCTGGATATCCAAGCTTGAGGAAATGAATGGGGGATGACCCTCTATTTATAGGGAATAAATGGAATGTCAAAATGTGTGAAATGATGAAGTTTGGAGGGAAATTGTGTGAAGTTGCAAACAAGAAAAGTGTGACTTCTAATTTGATCAAAACTCATCCAAAACACGCATTTTGCTATGCTAATCACTTTTGGAAGTTCACTAAACATGTTCAGAAGCAAAAACACGCAAAAACAAAGTGTTTAGAAGCCAAATCAAGGATTTCAAACTTTTGACTTGGTGAAAAATTCAATTTCAAATTGCCAACTTCTGACCAATGGCATTCTCAGCTCACGGGGTCTTAGGGCATGATTCTTGATGCTTTAAAAAAAAGAGGTTACAAGCTTTGCAATGGAAGAAGAATGGGATCAAATGGATGCTTGAGCTGAAAGTTGTATTGAGTCAAAGTTGGAGAAAAATGGTTGATTTTCCATACTTAGAAATATTTCTAATTTTTCTTCAAAAGTGACCTATAATGTTTTGTATCCAAACATGGTGTTCCTCTTGGAATTTGTTCTTGAACAAAAAAGATGGAATGAAATAGACCTATTGAATGAAATTTTGGGACTTGAACCATTCAAAATATCCAAAATTTGAGATAGTTATGAATTGTTTAATTTGGCAAAAAAATCATGAAATGACCTATAATATTTTTTATCCTTAAGGAAACTTCCATCCATTTTATCACTTTGCACATAAAATAAGGCATAAAGTTCACATCCTCAAGATCATTATGGAAAAAGAATGGGCTCAAGGGGATAAAAATCGACCAAGTTATGATCATTTGAAGTCACACATGAGAAATTGGGGGTTCATCTGGAGGACTTGTAATCTTTCTTCATCATCAAGTTTCTTCCACATGAAAATTTCCTTGAAACTTTTGAATTTATTTGTTAATAACCCCTTTAAGAGAAGGATGTCTTTGTAATCACTCAAAAATACCAAAATATGAGCAAGATATACTTCTTTGAAGTTCAAAACCCTAGCTCCTAGATCAAGAAAATGCTTTGAGGAACTTTGACAACTTTGAACAAACTTCTTGTACCAACACAAATTATTTGTAAATATAAGTTGTTGAGGATGATAATGAAAACTCATAGCAACCACAACCACTTCCATATCTTGAGAATTGAGAGAAATATGCATTTGTGACCAATGGGAACAAAGCTTTGTCCAAACATGATAACTTCTTCAATCAATCCCTTGTGCTTTTGAACCAAATTTGATAACCTTAAAATGTGGTGAACCAAAGTAACCTTGCCATGCCATTCCTTCCAAGACAAATCCAATGCGCGAGGTTTGAACTTCTCAAGCTTTATTGACTAGGGCGTGGAAATAAACTCATGAACCCATGGAGCAACTTGTTAAATCTCATTGCCTTTACCTATATTAGTAACAACCAAGACAAACCAACATTGCATTTTATTAATTAAGAGGAGAAATCAAGACAAAAATATTCATGATCATAAAAGAACACAAGTCAAGGTGCTTGGTGATTCATCAAAGAGCAAATCTAAATATAGGGAAGGGAACCAAGAATCCCAATGTGATCTTATTGTGAATGAATCAACATTGTATCATGAAGGGATCTTAGGGGATAAAATTGGGGTACAACAATTAAGAACAAACTGAATCTTATTAATCCAGCTCAACAGGCACGAGTCAAGACAATCTTCTTCGACATGTTTTTCCAGTTGATGGAAAAGTTTAACACAACATGTTCTGACATTGTAATATGACTTCTTGTTGTACCTGTTCTTCTTATCCTATTCTTCATTACATTATTGTTGCTATTATTTGTTTTACAAAAATTAAGCCAATCCTTAAACAAGAGAATTAACAATCTCCCCCTTTGGCAAATTTTGGCTAAAAAGAATAATCTAAAAAAAATTGCAATCTAGAAGATTACAGCGATACAGGAAATAATGTCTCAACATCTTGTTCGACAACTTCTTTGCAGCACTCTGAAGAACTCAATTGCATCAGCACCAATGAACATCAGAACCAGCTTCAGGATAAAAGGAAGGAAAGTCCCAAAGTCTGGTTGATGCACACGAGGAAGAGGATAGCAGAAGACAGCTTGTGCTCCCCCTCAATCTTGAACAAATGGTGGAATAAGACCAAACCCTCCACCACTCCTGGTGACTCGGAGCACAGGTCACAACTGTGTTCATAACTCAGATCACAAGTCACAAGCATATGTCATAGGTTCGAACATCTTATTTTAACCTCTGCGAAAATTAATAATAACCACTCGTGGAATCAGCAACATCTGAGCTAATTCACCTTTAATCTCCCCCTTTTTAGCCAAAACATGGCAAATGAGACCTTCATAATACCAGACCCAAGCACAGCTTACCTAAACCCAAATGAAAGCCATACGAATTATGGACTCAAGGAGATTACGAGGTTACAGAGATATAAATAACTCTCTATAAATAACTGGGGTTTTTACCTGGAAAGTAACAATCCTAGATTGTAGCACCAATCTTGGTCAAAAGAAATGATATTTGAGGAGGAAACTTCAAATATCAATGTGCACCGTCCATAATGGCTTTGAATGCTATAGCTACTTCCTATACATACACATGCATAGTCAGACAAATTTTTCTCCCCCTGTTTACAACCACGTGTTTGAACATATAGGCCACTCCATCCTATGTTGACCATGCAAGAACATGTCCTGAATAATGTCCTGACACTTAGTCAGACATTGTCTTCTTTTTTCAGTAATCAACACATCTTCTACCACCAATCAGGGATGCTTCACCAGATTATCCACATGTTCATACTGGATTCTAAGTGTTCTTCTTTCACTTAGACTTAGTGGCATACACTAAGATATCAAAATATCACATTTGTGACACCTCCTCATAATATAGACCCTCAAGGAGTCTTTTTGAAATCTATAGAGAAAAATAAATTCTTCCAGACTTCCCATTAAACTTCTAAGAGATATGTGAACTTCTTATCTTCACTGAGCTTCTCATAGTTAGAACCAGCCATATCTTGTTAAGTTTATCCATAACTTCATAATGTTACATCATGTATTTTCGACGTTATTTCCTCATAGAACCTTTACAAAAATGAACAATATTGTGGCTTGACAATACCTGTATCATTGCAGCAACAATTTACATATATCCACATGACTCCATTTTTCATGAGTAACTAATGCTCCAGCTGAATATGAAGACTTGAGCACTAGATGAAAAAAAACACCAGCACTTCCCGCATATGTTGAACCTTGACTCCCTCAGTAGATTCAAACCAAAGTCATATATTCTCATTCCTTGAGAATACTTCAAGGAACCCTGACTTCTTCACAACACAAGGTCACATTCGATCATTGTCTTTTCATAACCACACTTTGTATCATGACTTTTTGAATAGGCAAGATGTCATACATACTAGGTGTGAAGTCACTCACAAAATCCAAAAACTCTTAGTTTGCTTAAAAGCTTTACTAATATCCAGATCACCAAACCTTTTCTGGAGTGACTTGCAGCAAAATAATACCACTTCAAGATGCTCTGCTCAGACCTCAGTATCCGTGAACAGCCTTCTTCCTTTATATTCACTAGTAGTTGTTGATACTAGTGGAGTCTTCAACAAGGTAGTAATGCATTCATCAAGCATGCTACTATAGACAGGAAATGTTGTCAAGAAGAGCATCAGGCACCCTGACAGAAGGCTTCTTGCTTGCAGACTTCTTCAAATGAGAGATGCCCTGGACATCATCCTTGACATCATAACCAGAGTCAACATCTTCTTACAACTAGCAGGATAGTCTTCTTTATCCTATTTCTTAGTGTGCTTAAAAGCTTTACTAATATTCAGACTCTCCAACAGAAGGAATACCCCTTAACCAATATGCTGATTAAATCCTCCTTTTGCATATTACTAGTATTTGCTGACACTAGTAAAGTCTTCAAACCAAGATAGTAGTTATACATTACTTGAACATACTTATCTAAACAAAGTCAGAATCTTCTTATTATAAACCAAAGATAGAACTTCCACTTCTGAATGAGGTGGTAGAATATTTAAGATTCACAGTCCCAAGTCTCTCCCACAGGCTATCATCAACAATGATGTTATAACATCATTTGGGACATTAATAACCTTACTACAGAACCTATCAACTTTCGTTCTGGAATCACCATCCAAGGGACTTATTTCCATACATTCCCTTTACAAACCTCCCAATCTATACAATAGGATCCCAATAGATTTCATCTTCAGTATCTACCACAATCAGAGCATAATTTAAGAGGCATAAGCTCTCAAATATTTTCTGAAAGACATGTTCAGAAATCAGATTTGCACTCAATCATCAGACAAACACTCAGCTCCTATCAAGGTATTTGTAGTCAACTTTCATTCATAATCCTAATAAATACTCATTCTCCCGTCAAAGTACTTATCAATTAGTCAGATAGGATTACCTTCTCACACTAGGTAGAACTTTAATCTGACATCCTTCCTCTTCACACCTGTGATACTAGTTGAATCTTCGACAAGACATCCAATCATGGCAGCCAAAACATTCCAGGTCAGGTCAGTGACTTGACATTAAGCTCAACCCTTGGAGAAAATAGTATATACTAGCTTCTCCTGACTAGAACCACATAGACCCAACAGGGGCATAGACAACTACACCCAGTAGCCACAGGTCACAACATGTTGTCTGTAATCTTCACAAGCTTGAATTACACGCAGGCTCCATAACTACTACAATAATAACCATAGATAGTTTCTAAGCTCCCTCTATCATGGACAAACATGGATTCTGCTGAGGATGAACACTTTGACACCAGAAGACAAATAAGAGACTTCACGCACTCACTGAAACATATCCACACTCTTGTGAAACTAACTCATCCTGAATCTGATATACCAACTCCATGCCTTCAGACTTTAACAAGGTCATGTCCGATACATGGCCCTACATAACCACACAAATATCCATACCTCTATGGATAGCCAAGATATTGTGAACACATACTTGGACATCATACAAACACAAGCCCTCAAATAGCTTGTTTTAAGCACACCAGGCTGACATACTTGCAACAGAGGAAAACCACCTTCTTCATAATCATTTGCTCTAACAATCACTAGCAATTGCTGGTACTAGTGAAGTCTTCAACATAGTAGTTATGCAGTCACCAAGCATACTACTAAAGACAAGATCAAGATCTGCATTTTCTAGTCCACGAAGTCGGAACTCCTTCCTTTGACAACCATGTTGATCCTCAATCTTTCATAATCATAATCTCGAACCTTCCAAAATGATGTTACAACTTCATTTAGGGCATCAACCTTTCTCCATAGATCCCAATAATTCAGTTCTTGATTTATCAACCAAAGAGATTATTAAGCTTGATAGTATTTTTAGGAGAAGATCACAAAAGATTACATCTTTTGCGACTCATTTAGGTCGATACAGCCACCTGAACACCATAGAGATAAATAAACTCTCAATAATATTTGAATCATCAGTTCAGATAGTAGATTTGTATCCATACCTCAGATAAGTACTCAACTCCTGACAAGGTCTTTATCATCAGTTACATGCACATCTTCATAAGATCAGACTTATACTTAGGTTCCGACAAGATATTTATCATCAAAGGAAAAACTCCCCTACACACACAATTGTTGATGATATTACTTTTCAATAGATGTTAAAGCACTTGAATTGACATCCTTCTTCTTCATTGTTCAAGACAAGAGGATACTATCAACATTATAAACTTGGTTAGAGACAGGTCTTCAGCTCCATCATGATCAAACATTCCAACTTTGAACTTCACTGGTGAATAACAATACACACCTCATGTTCTACAAAACAACATCCTTTTTAGAGGAAGCACACACCTAGAGATGATGTCCCGACATCAGATACGACATCATCCATTCTTAATATGGTTCTGGGGGTAACTTCCATAGTAACTTATAATCAACTCTTGTGGGGGTTAACACAAGGAAACAAACCAACAACAACTGATCAATCTTCAGAATCAGACTACCAACATATACAGGGGATTGCACAAGCCATATCTCAATAAGCTTTTATTTAAACCTCATGTTCAACTTTGAGATGATGGATGCCATTGTCTGTACCTATAGAGGAAATTCCCTCTATTAGGTCTCTAGAACAGACTCTGCTAGGCATGACACTAAAAAATACAAACTTTTCAAAAGAATCTGTTTCCCTTGATTCTTCAAAAACAATGCCCTTCAAATTTTAACATCTTCAAAGATATCACGACATTCTGTCTGACATCATATCAACCCTTGACAAGGGGATCTTTTTCAACAATTTATGAGGGTACACAAAGAGATCACAAATTCTCTTCCTCAAGGGCAATCAAAATAATACTCAGGAGCATCAAACACTATGGTTGGATCACAATACTCCTCTTCAAACATAATTTGTTCTATGGCTACAAATAGGATTCCATGAATCTGGTACCTTTGATTAGAAGGATCTTCCAGATACGAGCTCATCTCATATACATAAAGGATCTGGTGGAGATTACATTATGGGTTCTTCTGAAGAACATGGAGCTCAACCTCTATACTCTCATAAGCTTTAGTCAGAAATAAACTGACACATGGAGTAGATAAACTATTGATTATGTCCTGATCAACCTGCATAAACCAGATGCCTTCTCTTCCAGATCTGGTGTAGGGTCCAAACAAAAAGTATTCATAACATTTTTGTTCAGCATCCAAAGCATATGTTCTTCAACTAGTAGTTGCTTACCTGCTGAAGTAATATTCTAACACCCCATAGAACATCAGTTCCTTCTTCTTGGAACACACCATCCTTGACAATCTTCAGGGTCAATACGCAGATGTATATGAGCATCATTGATCAATTGATTCTCATCAACCTCATTAATAAATGTCTTTATGAGTGGACTCGAGGAAAATCTCAAGTATCTTTGACACTTTTAATATGGTTGAAAATGTCAGCATATATTCTATTGATGGTAAAAACCCTAGTATCCTTCCCATACTTTCAGGGTTATATCAGAAGCCATGCAGCGGAATGTAATGAACTCCTCAACAATATTTAGATACAACACTTACACCACTATCTAAGTACAAACATGGAAACCTAGGATTGAAAAAATAAACCCTACATACAACAACTTTCCACTAAGCTACAGGCCTGACGGCAACAGCCATGAACAATACCTCTCACATATGATCCTTGCCAAGATATCATCCATACAATAGTATAAATTGTCCAAATTCATACCTCTTTTCAGTAAATACTTTCTTCCTTGCCCATGACCAGAAAGTACCTTCCCGGGATCTCACCCAGAGCAGAACATGATGCTTGCTCTAATACCAATTAAAAATCGGGTACATCAGACTCAGATGTCCTACAAGGATGTAGAGACATTTGATATGGCATAAACACACAGGCAAGATAAAACAATACTGAAAAGATAAAGAACACACCAAAATTGTTTACCTAGTTCGGTGTACAACAACACCTACTCTGGGGGCTACCAAGCCAGGAATCAAATCCACTATCAGCAATATCAATTTGCAGACACTACAATCAACACACCCATTGACGATCTACGTACTTAATCAATACCCAATGACCCTTCTACCTAGGTCCTCCCTAGATATGGAATATCCCCATCCCACTTCCAATTATCACAATGATGCCTAGCAGTCAACACCTCAGTCACTGCATCGACCGCCCTTCACCAATGTGATACGGTGGCAGAACCGACAATTTAATACTGGTTTGCATTTTGTATTCACAAATGTCGTGGTAAGCAAGAGTCTCCACCGACTTTTATCTCATCCAACAAAGGAAAAGGAAAAAGAACAGAAAAAACCTTTTTTCAAGATGTTTCTGAGTACGGGGGGGTAGATTATAGAAAGGGAAGGTGTTAACACACTTTCTATCAGTGGTTTTCCACGGGCTCTTAAGTACTTGCTCATTTTTAAAATTGCTTTTGCATGCTTGTTTTGAAAAAGTTTTGTTTACTTCGTGATAACCCTTGTATTTATCCTCAAGAGTGTGACGAAGTTGTTTTGAAAACTGTTTTTGAAAAGTGTTTGTGTGAAAAGTTTTTGTTTTGAGAAAGTACTTAAGAGTTTTCTACCTACTCGAAAAAAGTCTGTTCGTTTTCGTTTCCTTTAGACATCGTTATCCTACTATTAAGGAGTAGGTAGCCCTATCGTCAGAGTTTTAAAGGGACATTCGAAGGGTCAAAATGGTCTCTGAAGGCAACAAGTAAGGATACCTTAGCATCTCGAAGGGACAATCGTCATAAGATCAATTTTCGTAGGTAACTCGAGGGACAAGGAGGGACCATGATCTTTATGACAACTTTGAATCGCAGGTCTTTACTAAGATATCCCTACATTCGAGGGACACGACCATTGTTTTTCGAGGCAACCAAGTGGAGAAAACCCTATGAGTGAGCATGTGCGAGTGTTTCTTTTTTTCCAGTTAATTATCTTTGCACAATTAGGGATACCTATCGTTTTAAAGTTGGTTTATCTTTCGCATACAATCCTAATGTCAATACATCTAGCAGTTAATAGTTGCAGAACTTAAAGAGTGCGAAAATAAAATATATGCTATTACAAGGCTTTTGGGCAGATACACAAATATTTGACTGAAAATAAAGATGCAGAAACTCGAAATCCTAATTAATCTATTACAAACCCAAAGCAGATACAATAATTCGAAATAAATAAATAAAACGCGCGCGACGAACTAAGACGGGAATAAGGAAAAGATATTTTGGATTTTCTTGAGAAAAGTGATTAATCTTGTAAATTAACCTGATTTCTGTTTAATTTTAATTATAAAAAAAATGTTTAAGTTAACCTAACTTTTTATTAAATTTTAATTACAAAAAAATATATTTAAGTTAACCTAATTAACTAATTAATTAATGCAAGTAAATATTTTACATAAAAAAAACTAAACCTAATATTTTTTGTAATTTTCTGATTTTATGATTTAATAAAAAAATGATTTTTGTGAAAATAATTAAAATAAGAAATTAAAAAAACAAATAAAGAAAATAAAAAGAAAAAAGCAAATGGGCCTGATGTAGTTAGCACTCCAGGGGGATGTGTGCTGAATTTGAAAAGCCCATTTTGTTGGCCCAATTTCCCAACGCCTTATTCAGTGAGGCTCTCTTCTGAAGGTCCACCATGTTCTGTGCTTGTTGGATGCTAGATCTGATCAAGGGACAATCTGATGGGTGATACTTAGACGCGCATGGTGGATGTCTTTGGATGCTATGTACTGGAACCTACTAGAAATGTTAAGAAAAATGCAAAAGCACACGCCTGGGTTCGAACCTAGGACGTGTACTTCACAAGCCTTTCCTCTTGCCATCTGCGTTACTAAGTTATTCATTTATATAATAACAAACAAATAATAAAAGGGAAACTAGCATTAGATCTAGGTCATCAAAAAATAAACGCGTTGGCAATGCAGGTCAACCAATCAAAACATGTCGAATTGACACGCAGGTTCCCCGACCGGAGTAAACATTCAATGATGCCGGAGAGAGTCTCCGGTCATCTTCTCCAGGAAGGTGAAAATCCCAAAACCTGCAAAAATGTGGAATTTAAAGGGTGCAAAAGACCCTACTCCCCCTGAAATTTTCCTAGGAATCCAAATATAGGGTTAGTTTGGTCGGAAGGTCCCTAGATCAAGAGTTTCGCAAGCTTCAGTTCATGATGCCCTAGCAATGGCTGTACGTGATTTAAGACTTGAAACTCTAATGTGAAGAGTCCAACCTATCCTAAAAGGTGTCCTAAACACAAATCAACACATCAAACATGTCAACACTGCACGAATTAACAATTTCAAATTTAACAAACCTTGCTAACCGGTGACACTTGGTTGTTGCAATCTGGAATGCTTCAAGATTCAAGATTGAAAGGGATAGACTCCTGGGATTCTCAGAAGCGTGATGGAGTGCTTAGATCTCACCGAGGGGGACTGGATCGAGTCTTTGATATTTGCACCACTTTTAGGATTTTTTTGAAACTTCTTTCTCAATTGTCAGGCCAGTTGTGCGTATGTATCTGCCTCTTTAGGGTTGGAATCTCTCTTTCTTATGTATGAGGCAAGATCTAGGTTAACATATATGGAGAGAAATCAAAAGAAAAATGGATTTTTAAAATTGCTTCCAAACTTTCCATTTTTGAATGTTCTCTTCCTTTTCCATGGCTTGCACGATTTCTTGGCCATAATCAACATATATTGCCATTCATTAAATGGAAAACCATCGCAAAATATTTTTATATCATTTATTTAATTTAATTTGGATTTTTAATGATTAAAAATCAAAATAAATAAAATGAATGAGAAGATAAAGAATGGATGGGTTTATGGGTCGTGGACCATGTTGACAACAAGTTCAAAACTTGGAAAATTAGGCCCATTTGGAAAAAATTCAAATTTGATCAATATTTGCCTCATGCAATTTTCCAAAAATGATCAACTTTGACAATGCATATCTCTCTCTCAAATTTTACCCTAAGAGGGTGTTCTTGGACTTTTTAGAAAGCTTAGGATGTCCCCTAAGCAACCTCTTTGGTTTCATCTCAGTTGGATCTTCCATGTTCATGTAAGAAGCTTTGACCCAAAAGGTGTTTTTTGTTGACTTTTGAAATGAACTATAATGTATGGATTCATATCTTTTCATGAGTGAATTTTTTGAACTTTAGGGTTGAAGATGAGTTGTAGGTATTGGATTATCTTCAAAATGAGCCTTGGATGGAAAATTTCTGATAAAGTATGAGAAAGTTATGCTTGGTCAAAGTTTGGTTGACTTTTCTTGAGAACCCCTAATTTAGCAACTTTTGAGTTTTGGTGTATTAGGAGCATTCCTTGGGGAATCATGATCAACCCTTGATCAAATGATGGATATCAATTCAAAATGTTAATGTTGACCAAAAATCTTGGAGTTTGACTGTATGGGGGCCACAATTGACTTTTGACTTAATATAGTTGATTTTCAAGCATCTGAGCAATTGACTGAACAAACTTCTTGTGCAAGGCATGAAACTTGACATGGATAGTCTTGAGAACATATTAGGACTATGGGGAGTATATGAGGCCTTTGGAGTTCACCCATATTGATGAATATGGAAACCCTAGTTGGAGGTTAATTGCTTTATGAGAGAGTTTGTCTGGTCAACTCTTAGGCATCCTTGAGCAAGTTGAGGACCTCAATGAACATATGTTGAGTAAAATGGGAGGGAAAATTTTAGGGTACAACAGCTGCCCCTGTTCAATCTTCTTATACCAGAGGATGTAGATTGGCTGGTCTTCCTTTTGTGATCTGAAGGTGAAAGATGATTGAACACTAGAGTGCCCAGAAATTTGCACTTGCATGAAGTAATACTGATCGGTGATATCGGGAATGGGCTTACATAGGTCATTTGGAAGTCAATAGAGATTCGTCGGAGATGGGCTTAAAGATGCCATCCAATAAAAATGCTATCGGTTGTATAAGAAATTCCTTTGCGAGAATTCCTGTACCTGTCGCTGAGGAGGACTTCGCTGGAGAATGTTGATTTACGCCTGGGAAAATAGAGTACAGGAGCTTCGGTTGTCCATTACTCTACTTGGGAATTAACTCCTGGTTGAGGAGGTGGGAGTACATTACATATCATGGTTAGGATCCAGGCTGCACAACGACTTACTGGGGAAATATGAAATCGACCATATCTGGTCGGGTCCAGGTCTTATAGTGTTGTAAATTGTTGTCTGGAGATAAGGGAGAAGGAACCTGGATAGTAGGGTTACTTCGAAATGAGAGCCTGGATAGTAGGGCTATGAGAAGGAACCTGGATAGTAGGGTTACTTCGAAATGAGGGCCTGGATAGTAGGGCTATGAGAAGGAACCTGGATAGTAGGGTTACTTCGAAATGAAAGCCTGGATAGTAAGGCTATGAGAAGGAACCTGGATGGTAGGGTTACTTCGAGATGAAAGCCTGTATGATAGGGCTATGAGAAGGAACCTGGATAGTAGGGTTACTTCGAAATGAAAGCCTGGATAATAGGGCTATGAGAAGGAACCTGGATCGTAGGGTTACTTCAAGATGAAATCTTGGATAGTAGGGCTATGAGAAGGAACCTGGATCATAGGGTTACTTGAAGATGAAAGCCAGGATAGCAGGGCTTTGAGAAGGAACCTGGATCATAAGGTTACTTCTAAATGAAATCCTGGATAGTAGGGCTATGAGAAGGAACCTGGGTCGTAGGGTTACTTTGAAATGAAAGCCTTGATAGTAGGGATATGAGAAGGAACCTGGATAGTAGGGTTACTTCGAAATGAAAGCCTGGATAGTAGGGCTATGAGAAGGAACCTAGATAGTAGGGTTACTTCGAGATGAAATCCAGGATAGTAGGGCTATGAGAAGGAACCTGGGTCGTAGGGTTACTTAGAAATAAAATCCTGGATAATAGGGTTATGAGAAGGAACCTGGGTCGTAGGGTTACTTTGAAATGAAATCCTGGATAGTAGGGCTATTAGAAGGAACCTGGGTCGTAGGGTTACTTCGAAATGAAAGCCTGGATAGTATAGCTATGAGAAGGAACCTGGATCATAGGGTAACTTCGAATTGAAAGCCTGGATAGTAGGGCTATGAGAAGGAACCTGTATAGTAAGGCTGCTTCATTTGACCATGTAGATTAGTTGCCCGTTTGATTTCAGGAATTGGTTTTCCATTAGTTGTCTGTAGATGTGACCTATATAACTGTTGGAATTGTTGGTGATAATTGTTTTTCCTGAAAAGATAACAGGGTTATTTGTATGCGATGCATGAAATTCATGGCGATATGATATTCACAATAAATGAGATTATGATGTATGCGACATGTATGCACATGTCATGATGTGTGAACACGAGATGCTATTGTGACATATCCGAGTCTGGGAAAATAAATCTCTGACTACTGCTGGAGAATATAGCATTCTTGACTGTTGTAGAGAACCATGATTCTTATACTTCCGCTGGGGATGGCGAACGAAAATGACTATGCTGGAGATTTACTTTTTGTTGTTTGTGAATATTCTGCCGGGGAGAGACTCTATTTGAGAATAACTCTACGGGGAATAATTATGTTGGACGGTGAACTTCTGTGGCTGAAGGGATAAACTCTATAGGGGATTGAGTTTCCGCATTCAGGGAAGTAAACCCTGCTTAGGAGACAAATTTTATGACCCACTTGCGATTATGAAATTCGACTGGGGGAATAAAACTGTCAATTCTCTGAAGGGAACCGGCTAGGGAAAGTACCTCCTTCTTTAGGGAAGCTAAGATTAATGCTTTGATCACCTCTTTACTTTCTGGGGAGTACATATGTCACAAGGTCGTATGAACTGATGACTGTGTTTCAAAGTGGTCTCTGTCCTAGTACCTACTGGACAGAGTAACTGTCGGGTTTGGACAGTTTTTGTTTTTTCCCCTGTTTCTTAAGTTACAAGCAATTGTCTTTTGGTTTCTTATGCGAATATTTATGAGCGGAAATCATATTCAAATGCATATGTCAAGAATAAATCATTTGGCGTTCTTGCAAAGCAAAACGGAAAAGGAAAAAACACATAGCTTTTTTTTGTAAAATGATTTGTATTGATATTCGAAGTTGGCCTATAATAGGTGTTTTTGTACAACGAGGTTGATGCTCTAGTAAGAGAACGTCGCCATAAAAAAAGAAGCTATAAAATATTGTGTAAAAGGAAAACATATATGTACAACAATCCCATTGGGTTCCAATTATGCTATTTCCCCTACGTCTTCGAGCGTCTCATCACTTTGCTACTTGTCCGAAGCTAATTAGATTGATTGGTGTCATTCGAGCTTGACAGTTGATACTGAGGTCTGATTGCAAGGTGATTCAATGGGACATAGTGATACACTTTACATCCCTAATTTTTTCATGGACTTCCCTTTTGGGTTTTTAGTCCACCGGGATACTCTTTGTTGCCCAAGCCGCCTTTTCAGGTTTTCGACTTGCTGGGTGTACAGATTTTTTCATTTTCATCCGTTATTTTTTCCCGAACCCTTTTGGATTGTCGGGAAGCCCTTATTTTTGCCTAGGCCAGTCAACCTAGCAGGTCTTTTATCATGCGTAGCATCTTTTCACTATGTCTGCATTGACAGGGTGAGGAAGGTCGTCACCGTCCATAGTGGTTAGAATCATGGCTCCACCCGAGAAAATGTTTTTAATCACAAATGGCCCTTCGTAGGTGGGATTCCATTTTCCCATGGGATCACCTTGCGCAGTATGATGCGTTTGATCACTAGATCTCTGACTTAATATTCTTGACCTCTGACTTTTTTGTTGAAAGCCTTGATCATTTGTTTTTGATACATTTGACCACGACAGACAGCAGTGAGTCTCTTCTCATCGATCAGATTTAGTTTATCAAGTCGAGTCTAGATCTAGTCGCCTTTGCTCAAACCCGCATCCTTTATAATCCTTAAAGAAGGAATATGGACCTCAATGGGTAGGACTGCCTCTATGCCATATACTAGAGAGTAGAGCGTTGCCCCTATCGACGTTTGTGCTGAGGTACGGTACCCATGAAGAGAGAATGGTAACATCTTATGTCAGTCTTTATATGTCACCGTCATCTCCTGTACAATCTTCTTGATGTTCTTGTTAGCCGCTTCAACAGTGCTGCTCATCTTCGGTCGATAGGGAAAAGAGTTTTGATGTTGTATCTTTAATTGTTTACAGAGCTTAGTGATCATAGTGTTGTTGAGATTCATACCATTGTCAATGATAATTCTCTCTGGCACACCGTACCGACAGATCAGGTTATGCCTGATAAACCATGCCATAACGTTCTTGGTCACAGTAGCAAAAGAGGCAGCTTTAACCCACTTTGTGAAGTAATTGATGGCTACCAAGATAAAGCGATGTCTATTGGAAGCGGTAGGCCTGATTTCTCCGATCATGTCAATGCCCCACATTGCAAAGGGCCATAGGTCTTTCAAGACGTTTAAAGGAACCTGAGGCACATGCACCTTATCAGCAAAGATTTGGCACTTATGACAAATTCGGGAGTGCTGATAACAATTTGCTTCCATAGTGGACCAGTAGTATCCGCCCCATAGGATCTTCTTATCCATGGTATGTCCACTTGAGTGGGTTCCGAAAGTACCTTCATGTAAATCTGTCATAATCCTCTCTGCTTAGCTTTTGTCTACACACCGTAGTAAGGTAGAGTCATGATTGCACTTATAGAGGATTCCATTACTGAGGAAGAACTTTGTGACAAACCTTCTTAAAAACTTCTTATCATTGACATATGCCCCTTCGGGATACTCTTGAGTCTCGAGGTACTTCTTCACTTCATCAAACCAAGGTTTATCTACTACCTCTTCAGTATTAATCTCGCAGCAGTGTGCTGGTTCATCCAACCTTTCAATGGTGATTTTGGGGGCTTCGTTGTCCCACCTAACCTTGAACATGGAAGACATGGTGGCTAGAGCGTCCGCTAACTGATTCTCCACTCGTGGGAAATGTTCAAAGGTTACCTCCTCAAAGTGTGAGATCAACGTCAGTACGTGCTCTCTATATGGGATGAGATTCAAATGTTTCGTATCCCACTCGCCTCTGATCTGAATTATCACCAACGCTGAATCCCTGAAGACATTTAAGAACTTGATCCTGAGATCGATAGCAGCTTTGAGACCCATGATACAGGCTTCATACTCTGCCATATTTTTAGTGCAGTTGAAACATAGCCGGGCCGTGAAAGGAGTATGATGTTCCTCAGGAGATATGATTACGGTGCCAATGCCATTACCGAGTGCATTCAAAGCTCCGTCAAAAACCATAGTCCATCGAGGCCCTTCTTCAGGTCCTTCATCCGGTCCAGGTTCTTCATAGTCAGTCACCAACATAATATTCTCGTCTGGGAACTCAAAATTCATGGACTGGTAGTCATCCACGGCCTGATGAGCCAAATTATCAGCCAATACACTTCCCTTGATTGCTTTCTAGGTTGTATATTGTATATCATATTCAGTTAAGATCATCTTCCATCTCGCTATTCTTCCGGAGAGAGCGGGCTTCTTGAAGATGTACTTGATTGGATCCATCTTAGATATTAATAGAGTAGTGTGGGTCAACATGTATTGTCTTAGTCAGCGAGCAACTCATGCCAAAGCGCAACAAGTTTTCTCGAGCAGTGAGTATCTTGTCTCACAGTCGGTAAACTTTTTGCTAAGGTAGTATATTGCGTGCTCTTTTCGACCAGACTTATCATGCTGGCCCAACACACACCCCATTGAATTGTCTAGCACTATTAAGTACAATATCAAAGGTCTTCCTTTAACCGGAGGCATCAGAATTGGCGGTTCTTGTAGGTATTCTTTGATCCTTTCGAAAGTGGTCTGGCACTTGTCATTCCACTTTACCACTTGATCTTTCTTCAGAAGCTTGAAGATGAGATCACAAGTAGCAGTTAGATGTGAAATGAACCTGGAAATATAATTCAAGCGTCCCAATAAACCTCTAACCACTTTCTCTGTATGGGGAGCCGACATCTCTTGTATAGCCTTTACCTTTGCGTGGTCTATCTGAATACCTTTGTCACTGGCGATGAAACCCAGAAGCTTACCGGATCTTACCCCGAAGGTGCACTTGTTCGGATTTAGCCTCAGCTTTTATGTCTTCAACCTATCAAACAACTTTTGTAGATGATCAAGGTGTTCCTCTTCAGTTTGATACCTGGCTATCATGTTATCAACATAAACCTCGATCTCATGGTGAATCATATTGTGGAACAAGGCGACCATGGCTCGCTGATAAGTTGCCCCAGCATTTTTCAACCCAAAAGGAATCACCTTGAAACAGAAGGTGCCCCACTGTGTGACGAAGGTTGTCTTCTCCGTGTCCTCAAAAGCCATCTTGATCTAGTTGTAGCCAGAGAAACCATCCATGAAGGAGAAGATTTTGTGTTGCACAGTGTTGTCAACCAGAACATCAATTTGGGGAAGCTGGAAATCATCCTTGGGGCTCTCCCTGTTCAGGTCTCTGTAGTCTACACACATCCATACCTTTCCTTCCTTCTTAGGTACTAGAACGACATTGGCAACCCATTGCAGATAGTAGGTGACAACTAAGAACCCTGTGTTGAACTGCTTCATGACTTCTGCCTTAATCTTCTCTGACATTTCAGGGCGCATACGGAGGACCTTCTGTTTAACCGGAGGACAATCTTCTTTAGTCGGAAGACGCTGTACCATAATATCAGTGACTAGACCAGGCATGTATTCATATGACCAGGCGAAGATCTCAACGTAGTCGTGCAACATCTGTATCAACCGCTGTTTGATCTTAGCTTCCAGATTTGCACCGATCTTGACTTCTTTTCTATCCACCTATGTACCCAATTTTATTGTCTCAACTGGCTCTTCATGAGGCTGTATAGCCCTCTCTTCCTACTGTAACAGTCTAGCAAGTTCTCCAGGAACTTCACAATCGTCCTCACCTTCGTCCTCGGCTTGGTTGATCGTATTTTCGAAATTATAACTGGCAGTAGAAGAACTGTTATCAATGAGATCCAGAGTGGATATAGATCTGCAGTTTGATACACGAGTGTGTGTAAGAGCATAGCTGTATTGATAAAGTAAAAACAGAAAAGAAAAACAGAGAGAGCAAAAATTGTATGCAAGGAACGTCCAATGTTTTATTGATGATATATGAAATGACATATAATAACCCTCATAGATAGAACCATTGTGCCTCGGGTAAGACACAAGGCCATAAAGTTTAAATTGTTTATTACAAATTCAAAACACAAGTTAGACAATTACTGCGGAATAAAAGAAACTGGTATAAAATCTCTCGCCGTCCAGTTACTCAGTCCACTGTTGGTAGTCAGGTAGATTCAACTGTCAATGTTAGAGTCTTCCTCATTGTCTTCAATAGCGTTGACCCTACAATTGCTGATACGTAGGGAAGGTCCTCTAGCCCGAGCGTGTCGAACAGCCCTTTGAGCCCCTGAAGTAAAGTCCAAGCCAAATTTGTCAGTTTTGTGAGTAAAATAAGGGAGTTGTCCCCAGTTGGTACACCCACCTTCTTCGAACACTGCTCTAGCGTCCTTGAGAGAAGCCATCTTTAGAGGGGGTTTGGTGCTGGCGGTAGTTTCGGTTGACGCAAAAATCTGGGGAACCTCTTCAAAGTTTTGACAAGGAGTCTTTATGAATTCCCCGTCCATCTCCACATACCTGAAGGAGTTCAGGTGGCTCACCATATACTCTTCGCCATGCACAATGACTATCTTCCCCTTTACCGAATATTTCAATATTTGGTGTAGTGTAGAAGTAACAGCCCCAACTTCATGGATCCAAGGATGACCCAACAAACAACGGTATGATGGCCTGATGTCCATCACGTAGAAGGTGGACCCAAAGGTCTGAGAGCCTACCTTGATAGGGATGTCAACCTCCCCATGCACCATTCTCTTCGACCCGTCAAAAGGCCTTACCACAATGTTACTAGGCTTTAAGGCCAAGCCTTCACAATCCAGCCGATCAAGATCCTTCTTGGGCAGAACATTCAATGAAGACCCAGTATCTACCAACATATGAGCCATAGTGGTGCCCCTGCATTCGATCGAGACATGCAGACCATCATTATGCTTCCTCCCTTTTCGTGTTAGGTCGGCATCTGAAAAACCCAGCCCATTGTCAGCAGTCAAGCTAGCCACACAGTCTTTGAATTGATCGGCTAAAGTTTCCTGCGGCACATGCGCAGTCTTGAGGAATGCAATCAAGGCCTTCGCATGGGCCTCGTAACACAACAACAGAGATAACATTGATATCTTCGAGGGGGTCTGCCCCAGTTGCTCGACCACATTGTAGTCGCTCTTTTTAATTATTTTTAATATGTCCTCTATCTCTTGCTTAGAGGATTCCACAACAACTTTTCTAGGTGCCTCCATCTGGGAAGGCTCACCTATAGCTTCTTTTCCTGGAGTCCCAGATGACTCATCGACAGGAGTAACAACTGGAGTAAGAATGGGAGTAGTAGATGAAGTACTAGCAGGAACATCATGTGGAATAACAACAGGCTTATTGATAGTCTTCGGGGAAATCTCGAGAGAGAAAATCCTTCCACTTCTGGTAATATTACTGGTCCCAACAATGTTACTGACATCAGGATCAGTCTCTTCATTCTTCAAATCTTGTTTAACCTCATGTTCGTAAACATCAGCGCCGTAATGCCAAGGGACAGCTTTGTCTGAGGCGTACGGGATAGGACCAGGAAAAGTGATTATTAACGGAGCGACTCTCAGAGAGGGTGTAATCCTAATAGGTCTTCTCGAGGAGACCTTGGAAGGATTGGCGAAAATTGTTATAATAGCAATATCTTCACATGGAACAGTTGGAATCAAAGTCTTTTCAAACAAAATTTATCGGCAGTCCATCAGGCGCTAAACACCTGCTTTCAGCAAATAGCAACCTGTGGGCAAAGATGAACATATGTGGAAACCTTCACCATAACCCGAAAATAAACCGGCCAATAACAAATTCTTCTTAACAGTCATAAGAGGAGTAGAAACTTCATCAACTGAGGTCACAAACAGATCAGTATCATAGGCATTCACTCCACGGTTGTGCTTAGGCATGGGAGCAGTTATGACATTGGGCTTCTTCGGAGCATCGAACTCAATCTCCTTGATTTCAATCAGATCTAGTACTTTATTTCTCAGAGCCAGCAGTCATTTGTGTCGTGGCCAGGACTCTCAGAATGGTAGGCACACCGAGCATTTGGATTGTATCGAGGAGATGTGGTATTAGGATTCTTGGGAGCCTCTTTCAAGGTTGCCAAGTTGGATCTTAGCAGATGGGGTATAACCTTAGTCAACATCATGTTAATTCGAGTAAACTTCCTTTGAGGTCTTTCTACACTTTGCTGATTGTTGCATTATGGGGTAGCTGTAAGCCTAGGTATCATCACAGCATTTACCGTTGGACGGTGTCCAGCTCAGCTCTGACCTCTCGGGCTATAGATGGCACTGACTTCCTTCTTACCCATGAAGGGCTTCTTGACTGAACTCGAAGAGGTGTCTTTCTGTATTTTTCTGCTCCGGATCCCAGCTTCTACTCTCTCTCTAGTTAATATCAGCTTAGTGAAACCAGCTGATGAGCTGTCGATCAAATGGTTGAAGAATGGACCAGACAGCGTCCCAAGAAACATGTCAACCAACTCCTTGTCAGATAAAGGGGGTTCGACTCTCCCAGCCAAATCTCTCCACTTCTACGCGTAGTCCTTAAAGCCTTCACATGCACCCATGGACATACTCTGGAGTTGAGTACGAGTAGGGGCAAGGTCGGCATTGTATTGATACTACTTATAAAAAGCAGCAGCCAAATCCTCCCAGTTTCGGACATTGGTTCCCTCCAGTTGATAGAACCATTCAAGCTGATTCCTTGATAGATTGTCTTGAACAAAGTGAACCCATAAGTTTATATCAGCAGTGTGGGGCTGGATCTTCCTTACATAGGAATGAAGATGGAGCTTTGGGAAAGACACCCCATCATACTTTGCGAAAACCAGAGCCTTAAATTTCTGCGGGTGTATGCAATGATTTCAAGGACTTTGGGAAATTTAAACAGCGAAGAAGATGAGAAACCTGTAATGGTACCTGTTTAGGCAATGCTATGGATGGGATGCGTATGCAATGATTTCAAGGACTTTGGGAGATTTAAATTTGCGAACCAAAATGAAACAAATATTTTATTAGTAGAATTCAAAATACAATTGCCTTTTAGGCGTTACAATTGAAAATTCTAAAAACTAAAAGAAATCAAGTTTCCCATAGATGCTTCCTCTTTGCGCCGAGATAGACATTAAGGCTTCTTTCCTCATGAAGCTGCTTTATGAGATCTAAAACTTTCTTCTCCTGGGCATAGAACTGGTCCCTATAAGTATCATGCTTCTTCATCAACTGAATCCATGACCTCTGTAATTATTCAAGATCGGTGGGCATATCAGGATGAAGAACCGTGTAGGGAATATCCCCTTCAGTAATGGGCTCCACAATCACTGGTAAGACGGCTATGTAGGGAATCATAAGTTTCTGAGCGCGACCTCGTACCCATTGGAGATAAGGTTCCATAGGAATGGAATTCTTCAGCCCCAAAGTCTTCGCATAAGATTTATGTACCATTCCCCAAGCTCGTATGAACCTCTGGCAATACCCTTGAACATCATCCTCATAGTTAAACACAATGCCCTGGATAAGCATCTCATGAGGACCATCCCTTCTAGTGTAACCAAATTGTTGCAGAGCCAAACAAGGATTGTAAGTTATGCCTCCCCTAATGCCAAGTAGTGGGACATTAGGGAACTCCCTACAGCGGTCAATAATAGAAATATCTCCCATTGATCGGGAATACCAGAGATTATCTATGTTAGAAAGTGACATTATCCTTTACGACCAACCAAAACCTTCTTCGTTATTCAGCACTGACTTAGGGAGGTGAGAAATAAACCACCTCGACAGTAATGGCATGCAGCACATAAGATCCCCTCTTCTCTTCAGGTACGAGTATGGAGAGCATGTAAGATATCTCCGAGCAAGGTAGGCACAGAGTCGCGAGAGAAGAAGATCTTGATAGCATTCATATCTATGAGTAAGTTTGGATTAGGGAACATTACTAATCCAAAGATTAGAAGGGCCAAGACCTCCTCAAAAGCCTGAAAGTCCAAATCATCCCAAAATAGTTGGGCTTTATCTATTAGGAACTTGGATAGAAAAACCTTGACTCCGCTTCTTGTTTCTCAATTGGATACCACGTCGGTCCATTTCAGATGCAAAGCTGAGGCAATGACTTCTGGCTTAGGAACCTCTTCTAAACCTGTGAAAGGCACTTGGTCAAGAATGGGTAGATTCAATAACTGAGAGAACTCTTCCATTGTAGGAACCAACTGATAGTCAGGGAAGGTGAAGCAGTGGTGCTTGGGATCAAAAAACTGAAAGAGTACACCCATCATCTTTTCATCAAAGCTCGAAGTAACTAGGTTAAGAAGTCGACCATGTCTCTTAGTGAACGAAGAAATTTCTGGAACCCTTGATACTAGTTCCTTGAGTTGGGGAGGTATTCTCAAGAAGCTGATTTAGATAGTGTTTCTACGAGCGGAAGCCATGATCTGCAAAATAGAACAAAGATAAATCCCCTTGGTCCTTGAAATGGTTAGTGTAATGAGAATCGATGCTATGTTATGATGCATGGTGTTATTTTCAAATAGAGTAAATCACACACAAGCAAAGCACACACTAGACCTTAGGTTCAAAGGCTTGCATGAGGTTAAAGGTAAGTACCCTCTTGAAGTTTAGTTGGTTTCAAACATGTCTTAGAAAAGTAACTGGGTTCTAAGGATTCTCAATGTCACTGATCATCCTTTATCGGGCATTGTTTCAGCTCAGGCAATCTTTTCTTACGGCCAAAATATCCCGAAAGTCTGATCTCAATCAGTGTAGCACCGAGTATCAACCAATCCTCAGCTTTATACCGAGGCCGGCTATCTCACTACTTTCTAACGGCCATGTTTGTTCAACTAAGATTCTAAGGTCCGTTAGTGCTTCATGACACCATGCGGCAGCCTCGTATTCTCCTCGTTTCCACACGAAGGATACCGGTACCAACCAAAGTGTCACACCAACACAACCATCTCTTAAACCATATCGGTCTACACCCTACAGTCTCCGAGATCTATTGCTATTTACCTAAAGTGTCCCCAGATCCGGGTGTAGGATCTTCAACAATACCCGAAAAAAAACCCTTAAGGATAAAGCAGACAAAACAAATAAGAAAGAAATTTCAAAAATGACCTACATCTTAAGGTATAACCCACTTATTTAATTCCCCAACAGAGTCACAAGTTTTGTGATACGGTGGCAGAACCGAAAGTTTAATACTGGTTTGCATTTTGTATTCGCAAATGTCGCGGTAAGCAAGAGTCGCCACCGACTTTTATTTCATCCAACAAAGGAAAAGGAAAAAGAACATAAAAAACCTTTTTTTGAAATATTTCTGAGTAAGGGTGGTAGATTATAGAAAGGGAAGGTGTTAGCACCCTTTCTATCAGTGGTTTTCCACGGGCTCTTAAGTGCTTGATCATTTTTAAAATTTCTTGTGCATGCTTGTTTTGAAAAAGTTTTGTTTACTTCGTGATAACCCTTGTATCTGTCCTCAAGAGTGTGACGAAGTTGTTTTGAAAACTATTTTTGAAAAGTGTTTGTGTGAAAAGTTTTTGTTTGGAGCAAGTACTTAAGAGTTTTCTACCTACTCGAAAAAAGTCTCTTCGTTTTCGTTTCCTTTAGACAACGCTATCCTACTATTAAGGAGTAGGTAGCCCTATCATCGGAGTTTTAAAGGGACATTTGAAGGGATGAAATGGTCTCTGAAGGCAACAAGTAACGATACCTTAGCATCTCGAAGGGACTATCGTCATAAGATCAATTTTCGTAGGCAACTCGAGGGACAAGGAGGGACCATGATCTTTATGACGAATTTGAATCGCGGGTGTTTGCTAAGATATCCCTACATTCGAGGGACACGACCATTGTTTTTCGAGGCAACCAAGTGGGGAAAACCCTAGGAGTGAGCATGTGCGAGTGTGACTTTTTTTTTCCAGTTAAATATCTTTGCACAATTAGGTTATCTACCCTTTTAAAGTTGGTTTATCTTTCGCATACAATCCTAATATCCATACATCTAGCAGTTAATAATTGTGGAACTTAAAGAGTGCGAAAATAAAATTTACGCTATTACAAGGATTTTGGGAAGATACACAAATATTTGACTGAAAATAAAGATGCAGAAACTCGAAATCCTAATTAATCTATTACAAACCCAAAGCAGATACAATAATTCGAAATAATAAAGAAAACGCGCGCGACGAACTAAGACGGGAATAAGGAAAAGATATTTTGGATTTTCTTGAGAAAAGTGATTAATCTTGTAAATTAACCTAATTTCTGTTTAATTTTAATTATAAAAAAAATGTTTAAGTTAACCTAACTTTTTATTAAATTTTAATTACAAAAAAAATATATTTAAGTTAACCTAATTAACTAATTAATTAATGCAAGTAAATATTTTACATAAAAAAAACTAAACCTAATATTTTTTGTAATTTTCTGATTTTATGATTTAATAAAAAAATGATTTTTGTGAAAATAATTAAAATAAGAAATTAAAAAAACAAATAAAGAAAATAAATAGAAAAAAGCAAATGGGTCTGGTGTAGTTAGCACTCCTAGGGGGTATGTGCTTAATTTGAAAAGCCCATTTTGTTGGCCCAATTGCCTAACGCCTGATTCAATGGGGCTCCCTTCTGAGGGTCCACCATGTTCTGTGCTTGCTGGACGCTAGATCTGATCAAGGGACATTCTGATGGGTGAGTCTTGGAGGTGCATGGTCGATGTCTTTGGATGCTATGTACTGGAACCTACAGGAAATGTTAAGAAAAATGCAAAAGCACACGCCTGGGATCGAACCCAGGACGTGTACTTCACAGGCCTTTCCTCTTGCCATATACGCTACTAAGTTATTCATTTATATAATAACACACAAATAATAAAAGGGAAACTAGCATTAGATCCAGGTCATCAAAAAATGATCGTGTTGGAAATGCAGGTCAGCCAATCAAAACTTGTCAAATTGACACGTAGGTTCCCCGACCGGAGTCAACATTCAATGATGTCGGTGAGAGTCTTCAGTCATCTTCTCCGGGAAGGTGAAAATCCCAAAACCTGCAAAAATGTGGAATTTAAAGGGTGCAAAAGACCCTACTCCCCCTGAAATTTTCCCAGGAATCCAAATATAGGGTTAGTTTGGTCTGAAGGTCCCTAGATCAAGAGTTTCGCAAGCTTCAGTTCGTGATTCCCTAGCAATGGAATCACGTGATTTAAGCCTTGAAACTATAATGAGAAGCGTCCAACCTGTCCTAAAAGGTGTCTTGAACACAAATCAACACATCAAACATGTCAACACTGTATGAATTAGCAATTTCAAATTTAACAAACCTTCCGGTGACACTTGGTTGTTGCAATCTGGAATGCTTCAAGCTTCAAGATTGAAAGGGATAGACTCCTGGGATTCTCAGAAGCGTGATGGAGTGCTTAGATCTCACTGAGGGGGGCTGGATCGAGTCTTTGAGAGTTGCACCACTTTTTGGATTTTCTTAAAACTTTTTTCTCAATTGTCTGGCCAACTGCGCGTATGTATCTGCCTCTTTAGGGTTGGAATCTCTTCCTTATGTATGAGTCAAGATCTAGGTTAACATATATGGAGAGAATCCAAAAGAATAATGGCTTTTTAAAATTGCTTCCAAACTTTCCATTTTTGAATATTCTCTTCCTTTTCCATGGCTTGCACGATTTCTTGGCCATAATCAACATATATTGCCATTCATTAAATGGAAAACCATCTCAAAATATTTTTATATCATTTATTTAATTTAATTTGGATTTTTAATGATTAAAAATCAAAAATAAATAAAATAAATGATAATATAAAGCATTGATGGGTTTATGGGTCGTGGACCATGTTGACAACAAGTTCTAAACTTGGAAAATTAGGCCCATTTGGAAAAAATTCAAATTTGATCAATATTTGCCTCATGCAATTTTCCAAAAATATTCAACTTTGACAATGAATATATCTCTAAAATTTGACCCTAAGAGGGTGTTATTTGACTTTTTTGAAAGCTTAGGATATCCCCTAAGCAACCTCTTTGGTTTCATCTCAATTGGAACTTCCATGTTCATGTAAGAAGCTTTGACCCAAAAGGTGTTTTTTGTTGACTTTTGAAATGACCTATAATGTATGAATTTATATCTTTTCATGAGTGCATTTTATGAACTTGAGGGATGAATATGAGTTGTAGGGAATTGGATTCTCTTAAAAATGAGCCTTGGATGGAAAATATCTGATAAATTATGAGAAAGTTATGCTTGGTCAAAGTTTGGTTGACTTTTCCTGAGAAACCCTAATTTAGCAACTTTTGAGTTTTGGTGAATTAGGAGCATTCCTTGGGGAATCATGATCAACCATTGATCAAATGATGGATATCACTTCGAAATCTTGATGTTGATCAAAAATCTTGGAGTTTGACTGTATGGGGGCCACAGTTGACTTTTGACCAAATACAGTTGATTTTCAAGCATATGAGCAATTGACTGAACAAACTTCTTGTGCAAGGCATGAAACTTGACATGGATGGTATTGAGAACATATTAGGACTATGGGGAGCATATGAGGCCTTTAGATTTCACCCATCTTGATGAAGATGGAAACCCTAGTTGGATGTTAATTGCTTTAGGAGAGAGTGTTTCTGGTCAACTCTTAGGCATCCTTGAGCAAGTTGAGGACCTCATTGAACATATGTTAAGTAAAATGGGAGGGAAAACTTTGGGGTACAACAACCAAGATTCTGATCACACAAATAGACAGTTTGGAAGACACACTTCCATGACAACCTAGATAAGTCTCTAAGCCATACTCCACTATTTGTTAGCTCTGCTCCTAACTAAGAACACATCCTGGAGTTACTTCAAAGCTTCCTCTAAGAACAGTACACCTCTTACCTACAAGCTTCAAGGTGAACTTGGTAACCTTCCCACAACCCATGAGGTTTACCTTGAAAAAACCCTAGACTTCTACATCTTGAGCCGTGTGTTTTCTAGGTTACAAACCCTTCTATTTATAACCTGTTACCCAACTGGTTTTGGGCCTGCAATCACAACAAATAAGTTGTAACAAACTGCAGAAACTTCTGCCCCAAGAAAGGTCTTCAATCTTTACTTTCCTAAATAATCTCCTTATTTAGAAAGTATTCATTCTCCTTGATTTATAGTTGAATTTTCTAGACCTTTAAATATGCGCCAAATAGGATGCATAATATTCTCCTGAATATTGTGTTTATGTTATGAACAAAATGAATCTCATTAATCTAGCTCAGCAGGCGCGATGTCAAGACATCTTCTTCGACATGTTGTTCCAGTTGTTGAAAAAGTTCAACACAACATGTTCTGACATTGTAATAGGACTTCTTGTTGTACCTGTTCTTCTTATCATATTCTTCATTACATTATTGCTGCTATTATTTGTTTTACAAAAATTAAGCCAGTCCTAAAACAAGAGAACTAACAATTTGAAATAAAAAGTGAAACAAGTCAGTTCTCCCACCGTATTATAGAACTGACGACTCAGTTGAGGATGGTTTTTATTAAAAAGAGGGGTTACCTTAGAGTCTAGATCACTTTATTTGCTTTATTTGTTTTCATTGCTTGCTTTATCTTTAAGGGTTGCTTGGGTTTAAATTATTGCAAAGATCCTACACTCGGATCTAGGGATACCTTAGGTAAGTAGCAATAGATCATGGAAACTGTACGACGTAGACCGATATGGTTGAAGTGATGGCTACGTTTGTGTGACACTTTTGTTTGTACCAATCTTCCTTGAGTCAGTCAAGGATAACATTGGGCTTCCGCATGGTGTCATAAGCACTAATTGACTTTTATAACCTTAATTGACCCATCTTGGCCATTAGAAGGTAGTGAGATAGTCGGCTTTGGTGCATCCAGAGTTGGTTGATACTCTATGCTACACTCAATGAGACTCGACTCACAGGATATTTTGGTCGTAAATCAGTTGCTGTACTAAAATAAAACCTTCGAGAAAGATCTGTGATATGAGATTCTTAGAACTCAGTTACTATTTTAGGATAGGTTGAGCCAACTTAAATTCAAATAGAGAAGGGTATTTATCTATGGACCCCATGCAAGACTTTAAAACCAAGGCTCTTGTGTGATTTGTTTGTGTTTGCTACTTGCTTAATTATTACATCACAACATCATAACATCATGACATCTCTTTGATGATGGTTTATCATGAACCAAACTTCTTGCAAGGGGTAAGAGGATTTATTTTCCTCTTACCAGGTGCTGTCAAAGAACAAAGTACACTCCTTTGAGTCATATGCTAGGACCCACTTGACATGGTGAGCTCGATTCTTATAGAAGGACGTTCAAAAACAAATACATGAAGTTCTTCAATCAAAGCTGCAGCCAAACTTGATTTCTGACATCTCCTTCTTATTTATCCTGCGAGATTCTTGAAAACATTGCATGTGCATCTACATACGATACATATCATTAAATAACATGTTTCCAAGACAGGTTTTCTCATCTTCTTGCTGTTTATTTCAGTAAAAGATGGCCCTTGAACAAACAATTAAAGATCTTTAGGCCCAAAATGCTCAGTTCCAATAAATGTTCCTCAACTTAGCCAAGGGGAAGGAAGAACTGAAGACCCTCATCACCAAAGATAGGAATAAAAAGACAACAAAACCAATTGGCATTCTCAACATGTGAAGAAGGTTTAGAGGTCCTCCCAAGCGAGCTCAAGACTGTAATATTCCATCAAACGAAGATGACAACCAGGGTGAAGATAGTAATAGTGTGAAGGCTGAGAAAGGAAGCCACTTTGGTTTTCACCAATATTCTGATGAAGATGAAGAAGACTATTCGAATGAACAGTATCCTCATGCCGATGAAAAATACAAACAACTGGAAGATCGTTTAAATGCTATGGAGATCCAGAGAGTGTCTGGGTTGGATTTTGAAGAGGTGGGTTTAGTCTCATGAGTTGTTATTCCTCACAAACTCAAGGTCCCTACTTTTGCAAAGTATGATGGTGTTTCTTTTCCTAAGTTTCATTTGAGGTCTTATGCTCGGAAGATTTAACCACACACTTCCGACAGGAAGTTATGGGTGCATTTCTTTAAAGAGAGCCTATCTGGGACACAATTGGAATGGTTCTATCAACTGGAAATAAATAATATCCATACTTGGGAAGATTTGGTTGTTGCTTTCTATAAAAAAATACCAATACAATGCTGATCTTGCACCAATCCGTGTGCAATTACAGAGTATGACTATGGGCTCAAACGAAGGATTCAAAGAGTATGCCCAAAAATGGAGAGATTTAGCAAGAATAGTTAAACCTCCTTTGTCTGATAGGGAGTTGGTCGACATGTTTATGGGAACTTTAATAGGTTCTTTCTTTAATCATCTGATCGGAAGATCTTCAGTCGGGTTCACCGAGATGATATTAACATAGGAATATGTTGAAGGTTCAATCAGAAGTGGAAATATTCAGGTGGCTGAGTCTTCAAGTACTGTGAAGAATACGTTCAACGATAAGAAGGAAATAAATGTTGTGTATGGATAAAAGGGTCGTGCTAGAAGTGATCGCAACCAATCTGTGGGGGCGGTGCTAATTTCTAATGATGCACTTGTGCAACAATAATAACAGAGCAATCAACGTAAGTCAGACACACCAAGAAGATAGTTTACCATGATCAACATGCCATTGTCTCAGGCATTACAACATTTGTTCAAAGCCAATATGATAACGTTAAGGGACCCTCCTCAAAATCCCAACACTTCCTCCCCCAAGTACAATCCTAATGTAAGACGTGCCTATCATTCCAATAGTCCCGGACATGACACAAATAGCTGTAGGGCTTTGAAAAATAAAATTCAAGATATAATTGACAATAAAGAGATTGAATTTGATCCTCCAAAGACTCCCAATGTGATCACTGCACCTATTCCTAAGCACGACAAAGGAGTTATTGTTATTGATGGAGTCAACACGATAGAAGATGCTAGTAGTGACTAAGACCTAGACAGTTAGATATTCCCCACCACCGGCAACGAGCTCAGCAATTGGAAGATTGAAGATGTTATACCAATCTCCTTTTGTAAGGAGTAATTTTTTCTTCTTCTGTTTTCTTGTTTTCAAAGTTTTTGGACATGTAATTTAAACAATAACTTTAAGTCTTGTGCCTTACTCGGGGCACAACGGCCCATTTGTTAGGATCGTCATCATTCATCAGCATATTTTCATTCAATATAATATTGGACATTCGCATTTTAATTTTGTGCTCTTTGTCTTTATTTTACTTTATTACCTTCAAAATAGTTGTGTGTTCTTACATACACCCACACAACAAATTGCAGATCCACATCCACTCTAGATCCAATTTATAACAATTCTGCTATTGCCACTTATGACTTTGAAAATCTGATCTAACAAGTCGAGGACAAAGGTGAGGAAGATTGTGAAGTACCTGGAGAACTTTCCATACAACTGCATGAAGAGCCAAATGAGGTTGTAAACTTGGGTATTGAAGCATAAATGAAAGAAGTCAAGATAGGTGCCAATCTAGAGGACATTGTCAAGAACAAATTAATCCAGATGTTGCATGACTATGTTGAGATCTTTGCTTGGTTGTACGAAGACATGCTAGGGCTCAATAATGATATTGTAGTTCATTGTTTGCCTATGAAAGAAGGTTGTTCTCTAATAAAGTAGAAAGTTCTCCGTATGCATCCCAAGATGTCCAAAAAGATCAAGGCTGAGGTTATGAAGCAGTTTAATGCAAGTTTCTTAACTGTTACGTCCTATCCTCAGTGGGTTGAAAATGTGGTCCCGGTACCAAATAAAGATGGCAAAGTGGATATGTGTGTAGATTACAGTGATCTGATCATGGCAAGCCCCAAGGATGACTTTCTGCTTCCACATATTGATGTTCTGGTTGAAGACATGGACGATTTCTCAAGATATAACCATATCAAGATGGAACTTAAAGACATGGAGAAAATAACCTTTGTCACACAGTGGGGTACTTTTTGTTACAAGGTTATGCCTTTTGGGTTGAAGAACACCGGCGCAACATATCAGCGTGCTATGGTAGCTTTGTTCCATGACATGATCCATCATGAGATAGAGGTTTATGTTAATGACATGATAGCCAGGTATCATACTTAAGAAGCACACCTTGACCACCTACACAAGCTGTTCGAGAGATTGAAGAAGTATAAGCTGAGGTTGAATCCGAACAAGTATAATTTTGGGTGAGATATGGTAAACTCCTAGGTTTCTGAAGCTACCGGCAAAAAACACAGAGCCTCCATCGAACTTTATTTATCCTGAAAGAATTGAAAATATAGAGAAAACCACAAGGAGATGGATAAGATGGTCTTACGGCTGAGAGAAAGGGTAAGGAAGTCGATTATGCAAGGGGATGGTATTAACACCACTCACATCCGTTATACTCAACTGGATCCATTTTGTTTGTTTTCTTCTAAGGGTGTGTTTATATATAACTATATTTGCTAAGGGGAAAGAAATGGTTTTTTATTAGTGAGTTCGTGAGGGTATCACCATCGTTTGCCTACGTGTCCAGTGAAGGAATCAGAACACCATAGTTCTTCTAGAAAATGTTCGTTTGTTGGTGTTTTTTAGTAGGCGATGTTAGCACACGCATTCTAGCAATATGCACGGTCGGTATCGCGATAGAACAGAGATAACATGCCCTTTTAGGGAGGTTTTGATTAGTTGAGTGTTTTGCGAGTTTTAAAATGAATATGAAAACTGATTAAATGTTTTTGGATTTTTGATTTATAAATGGAAAGTTTTAATTACAAAATAAAAAAAATGTTTAAGAGGGAGACTAGAGAAACCCTAATTGTTGTCATGCAATTGATGGGCTAAAAGTCTACCTCAACATAAGACGATTGAAACGGGATTTAATTGCCTCATGGAGTTACCTAAGAGAGTATGGTATCAAGATTTGAACAAGAAAATTAATAAAGAAACTTAAATTCTACATATTTTTTGTGGTTTTTATCAAGTTAAATAAATAATGAATTCAAAAGTAAATTAAAACCTACTTCTAAAATATTCTAATATCTTTTGTGATTTTTAAGTAAAGAAAGAATTAAAAGAAAATTAAAGTCTAATTCTAAATTTTTTTTTTGTATTTTAATTATATACTAAAATGAAAAAATATAAATAATAAAAGAAAAAAATATATCAAAGAGTTTAGAACTAGGTCACAATGTAGAAATCTAGGGGTACTAAAAGTAAATCTCTAAGCCCAAATAAAGGATGTCCAGTGTTGCTGACAGATCTAGTGCAGTTGGATCATGAGAGTGCACCATAGTCTGTATATTCTGACGAGTTAGATCATGAGGTTGATGATCAAATGGTAATCTGACAGTCGCAGGCTGAGCGGGGTGCATAGTAGAGATTGTGATAGCATGCATAAGATCATATAGCCTTCCACCCGACCGATGACAAGTGGATATTTGGTGGCGACACTTGTCACCACCATAGCGGACCAAACAAACAAAAGGCAGTCAATACAGGAAATAAACAAATCAGATAATTTTTTATTAACCAAAAAATATAAAATTTCTTTATCATTTTCTCATCTAACTCTCTCACTCCCCATACGTTATATCTTCCTCCTTTGATGAGGTCCTCGCCGAACACAGCAATATGTACGCACCGGAAATCGCCTCACGGCAGTGACGGCAGCGGCGCGACACTAAAACCCACTTTTCTTACATTTTTGTACTAGTCTATTCTTCCTAATCATGAATATATGGTCCGATTTCGCAGGAAACACATGGTTGGCTCTAGATCTAGAAAGGGGTTTCAAAACCCTAAGTAAAAAATGATGAAGATAATGATGAATGAGGGTAGAGAAAGTGATTAAGGCGCCATGTGTACACGGATAACAACCTTTAAATGCAAAGTGGGACTGAAACAGCGATGAAATAAGCTTAGCGGCGTATTCTGAGCGGAACTGTGGTCGGAGTCCGTGATGCGTAACCTTTTTACAGTGAGATCTCTCTGACATGGGCTTATCTGATATTCCTTTTCTCTTTTGTTTGATTTCTGAAGGGACTTAGTGAATGGAAGATGATGATTCTGACCTAGGGTTTGGCTGTATGATAACTTGTTTTGTTATGATATTTTGTGATTTTTAAACAATGGATCTGATTTGCTTTTGTTTCCTCTTTCTCTGTTTCGATAGCTTCTGAAGGGATTTTGTGAAAAGGAAAGTGACGAAAAATTAAATTAGGGTTTGGATCTGTTTGATAGCTTTGCTAATGTTATTGCATCCTTGCGGTTTTGTGAATAATTTTCTCCCTTTTTTTTGAAGGTTTTGTGTGCATTATGTTGGTATATTTGAAGGGTTCTTTGAATAAGATGGAAGATGATGATTAGTGTTTTTGTCTTTTGTAGTTGCTGCCGTTTTTTATGCTTGGAACAATCCTCCCCTTTATCTGTTCTTTGTCTCTGTTATATATTCAAAAGAAAAGGATTTTTGGGGGAAACATTAACATGAGTTTTTGAACAAATTTGTTGTCCTATTTTTGATGCTTTAGAATGTAGGTTGTGTTTGGTTAATCTTTGTGTGATGTTTAGACTGACATGAGGCAGGTTTGGAAGTATTATGGACTGTTATGGACAATATAATAGGTTGTTTTCTTGTAAGGGAAGCAGGTCTGCAGAAGTGTTTTGGCATGTTCTGTTTGGCTTGTTGTATTTGTTTTCTTGTAAAGAAGATTGTTGGCAGCAAGGTTTAGCTTTTGACAATGCTTCTTTTGTTGACCTTTTTACTGCCGTTCTTGTTATTGAATCTCTTTTCTGATTTTCAAAACTTGAGGTTTTCATCTGTTGTACCCCAAAATTTCCCCTCTCAATTTATCAAGATTTCCCCTCACAAGGCTCCTTGAACTCCAGACAGGATTATGGTTTTACACTGCCTAAGACATCTCCTTGCACTGATGACCTAAATTAGGGTTTGAGTTTGCACAAAGATTTTTGGACTTTAAATACTAAAAGTGACTTTCATACTTCATGTTGGACTCATAAGTTTGTCCATACTAAGTTTCAAGCCTTGAATAAAATTTTTACCCAGTCAATTGGACAATTGACCTAGAAATCAGTTGTATTGGGGAAAAAGTCAACTGTGGCCAATTTACAGTCAAACCTCATGAATTTTGACCCACATCAACATTATAAACTCATATGAACCATTTGATCAAGTTTGGACCACAACTCCACAAGAAATTTGATCAGATCACCAAAAGGGCAAAATGGTCATTTTTAGGGTTTTGACTGCATAAAGCCAATTTCTGATTTTTGACCTATCCAATGGCAAATTGGGATCAAGCATAGATTCAAGGACTCAATGGCATCATCTTTACCTATTCACAAGGTTCAAAAGATCTCAAATGCATTGGATTGACAAATGAATTTTTCAGTGAACTGATCAAAATTTGACTGTACATTGAAAAGTCAAACTTTAACTTTTTGGTCAAAATCAAGTGCCAAGGGTCATTTCTCATCAAGATGTGTCAAAACATGAAACTTTTTCATCAAGAAACCCATTTTTGCAAATTAGGGTTTAAAGTTGAAAATTTTCATAACTTAGAATTTTTCTAAGTTATGAAATTTTCTTAATTTTTCCTAACTTTGCCCAACATTTTCACCATGATGCAATTGGATTCAAACAAAACTTACAACATGAAAGTTGTAGTCCTCCACAAAGTCTACAACTTTTATTCACAAAGTTTTCCCAAAATAAGCATGGATCTCAAGTTATGATTTTTGGAACAAGGGTCCCTAAAACTTTTAACTTAGTGAAATTTTGCCCTAGTTTAGGCAGGATTTTGACCTATCTTCATGGCCATTTTTCACATAGTTCCACTTGGGATATAAAATTTAATTTCAAATATGGATTGTAAAGCATGTTTCAAGATTTCTAAAATGTCCAAGAACTCTCCAAAATCATTTGTAGTTAGAGAGAATCGAAGGCTTGAATTTAGTGAAATTTTGCCCTAGTTTAGGCAGGATTTTGACCAATCTTCATGGCCATTTTTCACATAGTTCCACTTGGGATATCAAATTGCATTTCAAACATGGATTGTAAATAATGTTGAAATCTTTCTAAAATGTCGAAGAACTCTCCAAAATAATTTGTGGTTAGGGAGAATCGAAGGCTTGAATTTGGCAAAAACTCACTTTTCATCCATGGCATGTTCATTGTGATACAAGTTGCAAATTCAAATCAGCTTGCTTTGCACTAGATTACAGGCCTAAAAACCATTCCACACTCAATAATTAAGTGAAAAACCATTGGTATAAGGCATTGTTTTGGTCATTAGAGCATTGCACATTAGATTAATCCCTAAATAGAAAAAGCAACATTACCATTTTTGCCAAAATGTGCTTTATGTCAAAACTGAATCCCTTGAGCATTGGTCCATATCTTATGCAGCAAATAAAATCCATAAATTAGAGGGGCCAAGAGGATGGTATGAAAGGTGATAGATATCCTGTACAGGCCTGCTTCACATCACTTTTCCACTTTTGTTTCATATACAAGAAATTTATCCAAAACACAAGAACATGAACATCAACTAGAACTAACTTGTGCAAGATTTTGAAACATCTTTCTCACATCCCCTTGAACCATAATCATGACCCTTTGAGCCCTCAAACATCCCATAGCTCAAAATCACCTTCCATTGGCAAAACAGGGCAGCATCTGCATCTTGACTTCTATAGCACAATTTGCTTGTGTGTTTTGCCCCAAACCTGTTCAAACACCTTTCATTCAATCCATCCAAGCTATCCCAAACCTTAAACACTAACTGTAACTCCATTTATAGGGTTTGCCATTTTCAATTTGAGCTTGTGCAGGTTGAGTTCTGTAGGCTTGTTCAAGTGCATTCAAGGCAAGCTAGACATTGGAGAAGGTCAAGTGAAGTTCAAGCAAGCTCCCAGACATCTCAGGCCTTGTTGAAAAGCTCCACATTGCCATACACGAAGTCAGCTGAAACAGGTTTTTATCAACTTCCTATCTCTCTATTTAGGAACATTTAGACTTAGGTTTGTGAATAAGAAATGTAGTATTCATTGCCATGAAGCTGTACATATGCTCAGTTTTCATTTTATTTAAGCATGCTTAGAGAATTTGGTCCATGAACATCCTGAAAAAATTAGGTTAAGATTTAGGGCCACAGAAATTCTCTCTGGTCTTTGAGAGTTAGGACAAGTTTTTTATATGGTTGGATTCGTCTTGAAAAGCTCTACAACTTTGATGTTATGTGTTTTTGCAATAGAGCTCGTATGCAGGATCTAGCAATTGTACAGGGCACGTGCGAAATTTGAAGTCAGAGGTTGAAGATGAAGTAACTTGGGCTGGGCTTTGGTCCTCTCACTATTTGCACCACTTTTTGCTGAATACACCCCCCTGGCCCATTTCTTCATATTTTTATGTTTTGTTATTTTATTTTCATTTCTGATTTTATTTTATTATTTCCAAACATAAAAAATACCCAAAAAAGTATTTTATAATTTTTTACATTTATTTTGCATTTTATTTCTATTTTTTCTAACATAAAAAACAATTTAATTAGTATATATATTTCTATTTATTGAAAACTTGAAAATAATATAATTATACCTTTTATTTTTATTCTTTTATTTACACTAGAAAATATTGTTCTAAAAATATTTTATTTCTTATATATATTTTTATTTTTTGTACATATTTAATATGATTAATATTATATATACATACCTTTATTTTATTTAATAAATAATTTGGAATAAAAACATAAAAATACTATACTTTATTTTTATTATTATTTATCCTTAAATAATACTTTTTTCTAAACATATTTTATTTCTTGTATATATATTATTTTATTTTATTATATATAAATAATATATTTAATATATTGGTATTCTTAAAAGAAATTAGGGTTTACCCTTAATAAAAAAAATAATCTTTATTTTTATTTTTATTCCTTCCTTCTTACATTAAATATTTTTACATACATAAAAAACTAAATAAAACCTTTTTTGCATATTCATGTGATTTTGCATATTTATTTATTTTGTTTAAATATTATTCATTTGTTATTTATGCTATTTGATTCAATTTGGATGTAATAGTAAAACTAGGGTTTTTATTTCTTGTCAAATATACCCCCATTCAAAAATTGTATCCCCATCCCCATAATCTTGTTGTAATAGTGGTAGATTTATTTTTACGCACTTATGCTTTCAATTATACCATGATTAGAGATTAGGGTTTGTATGCGAAAATCCAAAATTAACAAGTAGTTTGACCTAATACAAATACAAAATGCATAAAATCAATACACAATGCACACTTACACCCTTAGGGTTACATCCACTTGTTGCCTTAAAAAATGGGCCATGTTATGCATGTTGAGTACTTTGGAAAAACAAAAACAAAACAAAAGATCATAGTCCCTCAATGACGCTATCTGGGTTGCCTAAACAAAATGATCAAGTCCCTCGGAAAATTTGCTAAAAATACTTGACACAATTGCTATCATGGTCTATACGATGACCCGCGCTTGTCCCGTTTAACATCCTAATACAAGGTTGTTTATCAAATGCAATGGTAAAACAACACTGTCAAAAGGGTTAAAAACATATAGGAAAGATGTTTGAGTGAAATAGGGTAGATAACTCTTAGTTACTTGATCAAAAAACTTGCAAAATATCCTTGCTATTTTCAAACACACTTCACAATACAATTTCAAAACATTTCCCAAAACAAACTTTAAAACTTTCAAACATTAAATATCTTTTCAAAAGATAAAACAACTTTTGTATACATTCAAACAAGAATCATTACAAAGGTTGCCACAACAATGGCCTCTTTTCAAAACACCTTTCAAAATCACACACAAAGCACCATTTCAAACAATTGAAAAGCAAAAGCAAGTGATCTAAACAAGTAACTAAGAGCCCATGGATAACCATGGATGAAAAGGGTGCTTGCACCTTCCCTTTTCATAATCTACTCCCCGAACCCAAGAAAACATCTCAAAGGTCTTTCCTGTGCTTTTTGACCTTTCCTTAGGATAAAATAAAAAGTCGATGGCGACTCTTGCTAAACTGAAACATTTGCAAACATAAACGCAAAATCTCAAGTCAGTTCTCCCACCTAATCACAGAACTGGCGACTCTGCTGGGGAATTACTTAAAAGTGGGTGTGACCTTAGGGTTTAGATCACCTTTACATGCTTATCTTGTTTGCTTTCATTTCTTTACAATTGGTTCTATTGTTTGAGCTTTAAATCCTCTACCCAGATTTGGGAAACATTCATAGGTAAATAGCAATACATTGTGGAAACTGTGCGGGGTATACCGACATGGTTGAAGAAATAGCTATATTAGTGCGACATATTTGTGGGTACCGGTAGCCTTTGAGTCAATCAAAGAGAATATGGGGCCGCTGAGTGATGTCATGAAGCACTAATGAACTCTTAGAACCTTACTTGACCATCTTGGCCTTATTAGGGGTGGTGAGATGACCGGATTTGGTGCAGTCCGAAGTTGGTAGATACTCGATACTACACTCATTGAGAGTTGTTTTCTTGGAATATTTCGGTCGCCAGTTAAGTGACTAAACTGAAACAATGAACACAAAAATAATCCAGTGATATTGAGCTCCTTAGAACCCAGTTACTATTTATAGGACAGGCTTAGCTAACTAACTTCAAGAGGGTACTTACCTATGAAACCCCATCCAAGCCTGAAAATAGGAACTTGTGTGACTTGCTTGTACATATGCTTATGCATACATCATGAACATCATAAAGCATCATATGCATCTACTAACCATTTCAAGGGTTTGGATCTTCATCTTTGTTCTTGTTTTGTAGGTCATGGAATCTCTTCGCAGGAAAATAATTCAAGTAAACCTTGTGAGAATCCCTCCTCAACTCAAGGAGCTTACTTCCAAAATTCCAGAGAATTCTCTTTTCAGTGAAAGACATGGTAGACTTCTCAACTTGGTCAACTCGAACATTGAAGAATACATGGTGAAAGTCCTCTTCCAGTTCTTTGACCCCCTACACCACTGTTTCACATTACCTGATTACCAACTAGTACCTACTTTGGAGGAATTTTCTCAACTCATGAGGATTCGTATTCTTCATCAACTACCCTACAACGGTATGGAAAGAGAACCAAAGCTTGAAGATGTTGCTCAAGCCTTACACTTGCAACCATCCGATATCAAAGGTCATTGGGAAACCAGAAGTGGTGTCAATGGTTTCTTGGCAAAGTTTCTGTTTGAGAAGGCACAAGATTGCTGGAATTCTCTAGATCTACAAGCTTTTGAGGAGATTGTAGCACTTCTCATCTATGGGTTGGTCTTATTCCCAAACCCTGAGCAGCTTATAAATGTGAATGCTGTCAAGATTTTCATATCTCGGAATCCTGTGCCTACATTGCTTGGGGACATCTTACACTTATTTCACACACGAAAAATGAGGAAAAGAGGTGTTATCATGTGATGTACTCCTCTCCTGGCAAGGTGGTTTATTTCTCACCTTCCCCAATCAGTTTTGAAGAATGAGCAGGGTTTAAGGTGGTCACAACGGTTGATGACCCTCACACATTCTGATGTTCATTGGTGTTATCGGTCCAGAGAAAATGTCATCATCATTGATCGTTATGGAGAATTCCCTAATGTCCCACTACTTGGCATTAGAGGAGGCATTACCTACAACCCCTTCTTAGCTCTGAGACAGTTTGGGTATGCCCGAAGATATGGCCCTCATGATATGCTGATTCCTGACTTGGTTTTTGACTTCGACAATGACGCTCAAGGACTTTGACAAAGGTTTATCCGAGCTTGGAGGATGCCCAACAAAGTGGATAGTAAGACACTGGGGCACAAGAATTCCATCCCCCTTGAGTCTTATCTCAAGTGGGTACGAACCCGCGCCCAGAGTCTTATGATGCCTTACCCTCACATTCTCCCTGTGATCAAAGAGCCTGTTATGGAAGGAGAGGTTCCATACACCCTCCTACATCCAGACATGCCAACATCATTGGAAGAATTGCAAAAGAGTTGGATACAACTCAAGGAAGAGTGAAACACTTTTGAAGCCAGCTTCTATGCCAGTGAGAAGAATGTTTTGGAACTTACCCACCGACTTCATGAAGAGGAGAGTCTCAACACTTACATCGCGCCAAAAAGGATGCGCAACGTCTTTTTACATTAAGAAGCTTTGTAAGATTCTGCCTATGGGGCATTTATGTACTAACAAATTTCTTCTTATTAATATGTCGTGTGTTCTTTTTGTTTGCAACAAATTTGAATTTCTGAATCCTTGAATGCATTACATGAATACACATCATTCATCATATGCATTAACAGGTCTTCATACCAGGTTTCCTTATCTTTCTGCTGTTTATTTCAGCAAGATGGATATAGAGCAGACGGTTAAAGATCTGCAAGCACAAAATTCGCAATTCCAACAACTCCTCATGACCTTAGCAAAGGGTCAAGAGGATCTTAAAGCACTGTTAGAGAAAGAGAAAGAAAAGGAAAAGAAGAAAAAGAAAATAATTGGTGTGGCCACTATGGGAAGAAGCATTGAGAATCAGGCTAGGAGAGTTCTGGATTTCCCCTCGACGTCTGACGAAGGGGTTGGTAAAGGAAAGGGAGTTGCAATGCCCTCCGAGTCTGAAGCTGAAGAAGAATAAGAGGAAGAGGATGAAGATTACTTAGAACAGCATAACCCTCTGGCGGATGATAAGTATAAAAATTTTGAGGATTAGTTGGCAGCCATGGAGGTACAAAGGGTATCAGGGCTGGATTTCGAAGAACTAGGGTTGGTTGCTGGGATCGTCATTCCCCCCAAGTTCAAAGTACCTACATTTGCTAAATACGACGGTTTGTCCTGTCCGAAGATGCATCTGCGGTCCTACGTCAGAAAGATCCAACCTCACTCTTCTGATAAGGATCTATGGGTCCATTTTTTTCAAGATAGTTTGTCGGATACGCAATTGGACTAGTTCTATTAACTTGAGAGATCTGATGTTCATAATTGGGAAGATTTGGCTGCTGCTTTCTACCGACAATACCAATACAATGCAGATTTAGCACCTACTCGTACTCAACTACAGAGTATGGGTATGACCTCTAATGAGGGATTTAAGGAGTATGCCCAGAAGTGGCGGGATTTGGTTGTAAGGGTGCAGCCACCATTATCGGATAGAGAGCTGGTTGACATGTTTTTAGGGACCCTGTCAGGTCCATTCTTCAATCACTTGATCGGGAGCTCATCTGCAGGGTTCACTAAATTAATTTTGACCGGTGAAAGGGTCGAAGCTGGCATTAAGAGTGGTAAAATTCAGAAGGATGCCTCCGCTTCCACTGCTATCAAGAAGACCTTCCCAGCTAAGATGGAAGTTTCTGCTGTTCACACCCAGAGAAATCAAGGGAGAATGGAGTGCCGACCAGCGGTGGGGGCTGTGATGATCCAGAACTCCTCAGCCGATCAACCTCAAAGCAGTCAACCTAGAGCTAACTAGCAAAGGGTAGAAAGGCCACAACGGCAATTCACCTGGATCAATATGACACCGGCTCATGTCCTCCCTCATCTGTTAAAGTTAAACCTTACCAACTTGAAAGAAGCGCCGAAAAACCCAAATACCTTTTCTCCCTATTATTATTCAAATGCAAAATGTGCGTATCATTCGGACAGTGTGGGGCACAACACCAACAACGATTGGGCCCTTAAAAACAAGATCCAAGATTTGATATATGCCAAGTAGGTAGAGTTTGATGCCCCCGAAAAACCTAATGTGATATCCGCTCCTATGCCAAAACATGGTCATAATGTCCATGCTATTGTGGAAGATCTTAATGTTACCACTGTTGATGACTTAATGACTCCGTTGCCACTAATCAAGATGAATTTGTTAAAAGTCGGGATATTCCCAGGCTGTCAAAAAGATTGTTACTTCTGTTCAACCTTGCAATCCGACTGTCCACTGTTGAAGTCAGGCATTCAACGCTTGATGGATACTCAAGAGATCCTCTTTCAGAAAACTCTTGTTGCTACTATCACTCATGTTACTCCTGTTAATCCAATCAATGATGTTGCTATAATTACCATTTCCGATAATCTTTCCAAGGCCTGTAAAAGGCCTGTTAAGATTACACCTAATCCAAAGTTTGTACCACTGAATATTACCATGTCGGGGCCTATCCCATATAAGTCTAATAAGACAATACCGTGGAATTATGGAGGAGAGATCTTCTATCACGGTGTGAAACAGATCGAATCAGTTAAAGAAAATTCCGCTGAAGAGACTCCTGATGTGGGGAATATTGCGGGGACAAGTAAGATCACTCGTAGCGGAAGAATCTTCTCTCAGGAGATTGCTCCTCCACTGGCAGTCTTCGGACCCTCAAGTGCTCATGTGCCTGTCAAGATATCTGTGCGAAGTCCGGTTATTGAAGAAATTGATGCTCCCGAAGCTATACCCTCTGCTGTTATTGCTGATAAAGGTAAGGGGATCCAAGAAGCGCCTGTCAGGACGAGGGCTCAGACTTTGGTTATCCCCGAGACCACCCAAAAGGAAATGGAGGAGATTTTAAAGATAATTAAGAAGAGCGACTATGATGTGATATAGAAGCTGGGGAAAACCCCTTCAAAAATCTCTATGCTAGCTCTATTACTCTGCTCCGAGGCTCATGCCAAAGCCTTGATCAAATTTTTAAAGACGGCACATGTGCCTTAAGAAACTTTTGCAGATCAGTTTCAAGAGTGCGTGGCTAGCCTTACAACCGACAATGGTATTGGTTTCTCTGACGCCGATCTAACGTCTAAAGGAAGAAATCATAATGATGCGCTGCATGTCTCGGTAGAGTGCGGAGGAACTCTACTTGCTCATGTTCTGGTTGATACCGGTTCATCTTTAAATGTTCTACCAAAGAAAGCATTGGACAGATTGGACTGTGAAGGTTTAACCCTAAAGCCCAGTAATATCATTGTTAGAGCCTTCGACGGTTCTAAGCGGATGGTTCACGGAGAAGTGGACATCCCAATTAAGGTCGGAACAGAAATTTTCAACTCTACTTTTTATGTGATGGACATCCGTCCTTCATATTCATGCTTGTTGGGAAGGCCATGGATCCACAACGTTGGGGTAGTTACTTCTTCTCTACACCAAATGCTAAAGTACCCAGTCCAGGGTAAGATCATAACAGTTCACAGTGAGGAGGAGTATATGATAAGTCACCTTAACTCTTTCCGCTACGTGGGGTTAGACGGCGAATTCATAGAAACACCTTTCCAACACTTTGAAGAGGTTTCTCCTGAAGTTGTAGTAGCCAAGACAATGACTGATGTCCCCATCATTACCAAGCCTGTGTCCCAGATGTCATCCCTTAAAGATGCGGAGGCTGTAATCAAGGAAGGGGGAAGTACAGTGTGGGGTCAATTTCTAGATTTTCCTTACAAGACAAATAAGTTCGGATTGGGTTTCACTGCTGCTAGCCAGAAAGCTGTGTGTCGCTCCCGGGATGGAGGACCACCACTAAAAATTACTCATCACGGAGTTCATGCTTTAGAGGATGATGAAGAAGGAAGCAATTTTGAAGACTGGATCTTTCCAACCATTGAAGGAGGACTAAACAACTGGGAGGCGAAAGATTTCATTCCCATTACTTTCATCAATCAGTAATTTATCTTTTGAACATTTCCTGTTTGGTCTGTAATAATTATTAAACAATTCTTACACTCTTTTTGCCTTATGCCTTACCCGGGGCATATAGGTCCATTTGTAAGGGTTTTGATTCTTCATTTTAATATGCCATTTTTAATGAATCATGGACGTTTTCATTTATAAACTTTTGTGTTCATTTTCTTTCTTTTTACATTTTATTTTGTTTAAAGATGGTTATCCCTTACACACACCCACACTCACAAAATGCAGGTACCCATCCACTCCGGATTCCATGGGTAACAATTCTACTATGGCCTCCAGTGACTCTGAAGATCTGGTAAATCATGCCGAGTACGAAGGTGATGAAGACTGTGAAGTGCTTGGAGAGCTGGCTAGAGTTTTGCAATAAGAAGAAAGGGCTATCCTGCCCCATGAAGAGTTGTTAGAGACTATCAACTTGGGTACTACTGAAGACAGAAAAGAGGTTAAAGTGGGTGCCAACCTAGAGCCAAGTGTCAAAGAGCGCTTAGTTCAGCTGTTGAATGAATATGTTGAGATCTTTGCCTGGTCCTATGAAGACATGCCGGGACTGGATACAGATATTGTGGTTCACTGTCTCCCCACAAGAGAAAACTGTCCACCAATCAAACAGAAAGTCCGCCGAATGAGGCCCGACATGTCCGAAAAGATCAAAGCTGAAGTAATGAAACAGTTCAATGCTGGCTTTCTGGCTGTTACTTTCTACCCACAATGGGTTGCTAATATTGTTCCCGTTCCTAAGAAGGACGGCACAATCAGAATATGTGTGGACTATAGAGACTTAAATAGGGCAAGCCCTAAAGATGATTTTCCACTACCACACATTGACAATTTGGTTGAAAATACAACTCACCATAAGGTGTTTTCTTTCATGGATGGATTTTCAGGGTACAACCAGATCAAGATGGCCCCTGAAGACATGGAGAAGACTACTTTTGTTACGTAATGGGGTACCTTCTGCTATAAAGTGATGTCATTCGGACTGAAGAATGCCGGGGCAACCTATCAGCGAGCCATGGTAGCTTTGTTTCATGACATGATACATCATGAGATTGAAGTCTACGTAGATGACATGATAGCCCGTTCACAAATAGAAGAAGAACACCTCGACCATCTGCAAAAGCTGTTTGTCAGGTTAAAGGAATATAAGCTCAGACTAAACCCTAGCAAGTGCACTTTCGGAGTCAGGTCCGGTAAAATCTTGGGATTCATTGTCAGTAACAAAGGCATCGAGGTTGATCCTTCCAAAGTCAAAGTTATACAAGAAATGCCTGCCCTCCGCACTAAGAAGGAGGTTAGAGGTTTCTTGGGATGCCTAAACTATATTGCAAGGTTCATCTCTCACCTAACATCTACCTGTGAGCCAATCTTTAAGCTATTGAAGAAAGATCAGGTGGTTGAATGGAACAATGATTGTCAAGTTTCTTTTGATAAAATTAAGGAGTATTTGTTGGAACCTCCTATCTTGATGCCACCCGTCGAAGGAAGGCCTTTAATCATGTATCTGACTGTTTTGGATAGCTCAATAGGGTGCGTACTGGGCCAACATGACGAGTCTGGCCGAAAAGAGCATGCCATTTATTACCTTAGCAAAAAGTTTACCGACTGTGAGACTCGCTACTCACTGCTTGAGAAAACTTGCTGCGCTTTGGTATGGGTTGCTCGCCGGCTAAGGCAGTATATGTTGACACATACCACTCTGCTGATTTCTAAAATGGATTCGATCAAGTACATCTTCGAGAAGCCCGCTTTATTCGGAAGAATCGCTAGTTGGAAGATGATCTTGACTGAGTATGATATCCAGTACACAACCCAAAAAGCTACAAAGGGGAGTGTACTAGTTGAACATCTAGCTCATCAAGTCGTCGAAGATTACCAATCTATGAGGTTCGACTTCCCTGACGAGGATATTATGACTTTGGACAACATTAAAGGTAACGAACCATATGACGGACCTGAACAAGGATCCCAATGGACCCTGTACTTTGATGGTGCTTCAAATGCACTTGGAAACGGTATCGGCGCAGTACTTATCTCTCCAGAAGGTTGCCATACACCTTTCACTGCTAGACTCTACTTCAGCTGCACCAACAACATGGCCGAGTATGAAGCTTGTATCTTTGGTCTCAAGGCTGCTATTGACTTAGGAATCAAATCTTTGATCATATTTGGGGACTCAACTTTGGTTATCAGTCAAATCAAAGGAGAGTGGGATACTAAACACCCTAACCTCATCCCTTACGAAGAACATGTCCTGACATTGTTACCACATTTCGAGCAGATTACCTTCGAGCACTTCTCGCGAGAAGAGAATCAGCTAGCAGATGCGCTAGCTACAATGTCATCCATGTTTAAACTTAACTGGGATAATGAGGCACCTCAAATCACCATCGAACGAATGGACGAACCTGCACATTGTCACGAGATTAATACCGAAGAAGTGATGGACCGACCTTGGTTTCATGACGTCAAAAGGTATCTCGAAGCACAAGAATACCCTAAAGGAGCTTCAGTCAACGACAAAAAGTTCTTAAGGAGGTTTGCCAAGTTCTTTCTGAGCAATGGTATCCTATACAAGCGCAATCTTGATTGTGTCCTACTCCGTTGTATGGACAAAATTGAAGCTGAGCAGATCATGGCTGAACTGCATAATGGCACTTTTGGCACCCACTCGAGTGGTCATACGATGGCTAAGAAGATTCTAACGGCAGGCTACTACTGGTCTACCATGGAAGCTGATTGTCATCAATATTCCCGTACTTGTCACAAATGCCAAATCTATACTGACAAGGTACATATTCCTCCAGTTCCTCTCAATATCTTAACATCTCCTTAGCCATTTGCGATGTGGGGAATCGACATGATTGGTGAGATCAAGCCTACAACATCCAATGGACACTGTTTCATCCTGGTGGCCATTGATTACTTTACCAAGTGGGTTGAAGCAGCTTCCTTCGCCTCCGTTACAAAGAATGTGGTTGCCCGCTTCATCAAGCAGAACCTCATATGCCGGTACGGTATCCCCGACAGGATCATTACGAACAATGGTACAAATTTGAACAATACTATGATTACCGCTCTGTGCGAGCAGTTCAAGATTCAACATCACAATTCATCTCCCTATCGGCCAAAGATGAACGGTGTTGTTGAAGCTGCAAACAAAAATATCAAGAAAATCATTCAAAAGATGACAGTCACCTACAAGGACTGGCATGAGATGTTACCGTTTGCTCTGCACGGGTACCGTACCACAGCACGCACTTCAACTGGGGAAACCCCCTTTTCTTTGGTATATGGCATGGAAGCTGTTTTGCCTGTGGAAGTTTAGATCCCTTCCTTGAGAATCATGAAGGACGCTGGTTTGAGTGAAGACGATTGGATTCAGACCTGGCTTGATCAACTTAACTTGATTGACGAAAAGTGACTTACTGTTGTTTGCCATGGTCAGGCGTATCAAAAACGTATGATCAAGGCCTTCAGCAAGAAAGTCAAGAGACAAGTATATCAAGTCGGGGACCTTGTTATCAAGCACATCATCTTACCGCAAAGTGATCCCATGGGCAAGTGGACTCCTACTTACGAAGGACCATTTGTGATCAAAAACATCTTTTCCGGTGGGGCAATGATTATGACCACCATGGACGACGATGACCTGCCGCACCCTGCGAACGCAGACATAGTCAAAAGATACTACGCATAAAATGACCCGACAAGTTGAAAACCCGAAAGGGCGACTTGGGAAAAAATGGGCATCCCGATGGATCGAAAACCCGAAAGGGCGGTTAAGGAAAAAATTAGGAATAAATAAAAAAATCTGTACACCCGGCAAGTTGAAAACCCGAAAGGGCGACTTGGGCAAAAAAGGGTTTCCCGGTGGATCGAAAACCCGAAAGGGCGATCCAGGCAAAAGTTAGGGAATCAAAGCGTATGAATATGTCTCGTCGAATCACTTTAAGGACCATCGCTTCACGGACAAGCTCCAAGCTTCTGATCAATCCAATCATCTGCGGACGAAGCAACGAATGGACAAGATACTCAGAGTTGTGAAAACTATAGCAGAATGGGAACCCCATGGAATTGTTACACATAGCCATATTTCTTTGTATACATTTTTTCTCAATTTTATGACAACATTCTCTTACTAGGGTGTTTGTCTCCTTTGTATAAAAATACTTACACAAACTTAATATAAATATACTTCAAAGTGCAGAAATTTGTTTGCCTTTTCTTTCTTTTTACACTTGTGTTTTATTTGAAAACGTCCAATGATTTATTGAATGAGCATATGCATTTGAATATAATCACTGCTTACAGATAAAACAAAATGAGAAAGAATAATTACTGATAGGTTGAAGGTATAGGAAAACGTCTCTAGGCTATTCCAAAAGAAATCCCCTACAGTAAGTCATCCAGAACCTCAACAGAGCTAATACATATCCCCAGTGGAGTTAAGTTTCAAAATTCCCATCAGAGTTAAGTTTCCAAAACTCCCAATCCCCAGCGGAGCCAGAAAACTTTGAACTACAAACCCTCAAGCGAAGATAAAACTTTCTTCCCGAACGGAGTCCAAAACTTCAAATCTTAAACCATGGTGGAATACTATCCAACTTCCTCCGAATCCTCAGTAGATTGGCATACAACCCAGGCTTTCGGAAATTCTCCAACAGGATAAAAATTCTCCCCACAAAGTTATTTCCTGGCAGAACGAAGATTCTTGTTCCCATTTCTCTAGTTGAAGCCTCCCAGGTTTTAATTCCCCAGTAGAGATCCTCGAATCTGTCCTTATTTCCCCAGGAAGGTCATAAAGGATTCTCAATTCCCCACAAGTCACCAAGGATTTTCAATCATCAGCAGTAGCCCAAAGGATGTTCTCAGTCTCAACAATCAAAGGTTTTGAATCTCCAATAACAGTCAAGGATTTATTTTCCCCAGCAGCAGTCAAAGATTTCATTATCTCCAGTTATCAAGGATTTATTTTCCTCAGCAAGACAACTAATCAGCTTACATGCGCATCCATTACATTCATATATCATAAATATTGATAGAACACATTTTATTGTATCGTACATGTCATGCAACATAACTTTGTGTTTTCAGCTAACATTTTACCCTTTTCAAGATAGGATTAAAAGTTATCTTTAACAAATGTTCAAAGATTTCATATATAGTATGGATACACCCCAGACACGACGATCATTCTATTACTCATTCAGAATTTCAAGTTAAAATACGGCAGGGATACACCCCATACACGACGGTCATTCCACTACTCATACAGACTTCAGCTATCAGATATAGACTAGATATGCTCCAGACGCGGAAGCCATTCTATTTCTCATTCAAATTCAACTATCAACCTCAGGTTCAGATACACTCCAGACACGGAAGTCATTCTATCACTTGTCCAGATCTCAGTTACAGTACGGATACACTCCCAACACGGAAGTCATTCTGCTACTCATACATATCTCAAGTTCAGATACAGTCCAGATACGCTCCAGACACGGTTTCCATTCTGTCACTCATTCAAACCTATTCCCCAGCCCAGAGATACTCCAGACACGGATGTCTTTCTGTCGCTTATTCAGATTTCAGATTTCGGATACAATACAAGTACACTCCAGACACGAAAGTCATTCTGATATTCATTCAAGAATCAAATACAGTTACAACTTGGATACGCTCCAGACACGGACGCCATTCCCTTGCTCATACAGATCCAATCTCCAGATACAACTCAGATACGTTCCAGATACGGATACCATTTTGACATTCACTCTCCTAATTCTCAACAAACAAGTCTTGGATGGAGTCTTTAATCCCATCTCCAACAAGATTCTACCATCTCCAAATGGCATCTTTAAGCCCATTCCCTCAGCTACATTTTTTACGAGTGCAAATTTACGGGCACTCTAGTGTCCAATCCTCTTTTACCTTCGAGTCACGAAAGGCAAACTCGCCAATCTAACTCTTCAGGTTCAAGAAGATTGAACAGGGGCAGCTATTGTACCCCAAAATTTTCCCTCTCATTTTATCAATATTTCCCCTCACAAGGCTCCTTGAACTCCAGACAGGATTAGGGTTTTGCACTGCCCAAGACATCTCCTTGCACTGATGACCTAAATTAGGGTTTGAGTTTGCACAGAGATTTTTGGACTTTCAATACTCAAAGTGAATTTCATACTTCATGTTGGACTCATAAGTTTGTCCATACCAAGTTTCAAGCCTTGAATCAAATTTTTACCCAGTCAATTGGACAGTTGACCTAGAAATCAACTGTATTGGGGAAAAAGTCAACTGTGGCCAATTTACATTCAAACCTCATGAATTTTACCCACATCAACATTATAAACTCATATGAACCATTTGATCAAGTTTGGACCACAACTCCACAAGAAATTTGATCAAATCACAAAAAGGGCAAAATGGTCATTTTTAGGGTTTTGACTACACAAAGCCAATTTCTGATTTTTGACCTAGCAAATGGCAAATTGGGCTCCAGAATGGATTAAAGGACTCAATGGCATAATCTTGACCTATTCAGAAGGTTCAAAAGATCTCAAATGCATTGGATTGACAGATGAATTTTCCAATCAACTGATCAAAATTTGACTATACACTGAAAAGTCAAACTTTGACTTTTTGGTCAAAATCAAGTGCCAAGGGTCATTTCTAATCAAGATGTGTCAAAACATGAAACTTGTTCATCAAGAAACCCATTTTTGCAAATTAGGGTTTAAAGTTGAAAAATTTCATAACTTAGAATTTTTCTAAGTTATGAAATTTGCTTAATTTTTCCTAACTTTGCCCAACATTTTCACCATGATGCTTTTGGATTCAAACAAAACTTCCAACATGAAAGTTGTAGTCCTAAACAAATTATACAACTTTGATTCACAAAGTTTTCCCAAAAGAAGCTTGTATCTCAAGTTATGAGTTTTGGAACAAGGGTCCCTAAAACTTTTAACTTAGTGAAATTTTGCCCTAGTTTATGCAGGATTTTGACTTATCTTCATGGCCATTTTTCACATATTTCCACTTGGGATATCAAATTTAATTTCAAAGATGGATTGTAGAGCATGTTGCAAGCTTTACAAAATGTCCCAGAACTCTCCAAACTCATTTGTGGTTAGGGAGAATCGAAGGCTTGAAGTTGGCAAAAACTCACTTTTCATCCATGGCATGTTCATTGTGATACAAGTTGCAAATTCAAATCAGCTTGCTTTGCACTAGATTAGAGGCCACAAAACCATTCCACACTCAATAATTAAGTGCAAAACCATTGGTCTAAGGCTTTGTTTTGGTCATTAGAGCATTGTACATTAGATTAATCCCTAAATAGAAAAATCAACATTACAATTTTTGCCAAAATGTGCTTTTTGTCAAAACTGAATCCCTTGAGCATTGGTCAATATCTTATGCAGCAAAAAAAATCCACAAATTAGAGGGGCCTAGAGGATGGTATGCAAGGTGATAGAGAGCCTGTACATGCCTGCTTCACATCATTTGTCCACTTTTTCTTCATATACAAGAAATTTATCCAAAACACAAGAACTTGAACATCAGCTAGAACTAACTTGTGCAAGCTTTTGAAACATCTTTCTCACATCCCCTTGAACCAGAAACACGTCCCTTTGAGCCCTCAAACATCCCATAGCTCAAAATCACCTTCCATTGGCAAAACAGGGCAGCATCTGCATCTTGACTTCCATAGCATAATTTGCTCGTGCATTTTGCCCCAAACCTGTTCAAACACCTTCCATTCAATCCATCCAAGCTATCCCAAACCTTAAACACTAACTGTAACTCCATTTACAGGGTTTTCCATTTTCAATTTGAGCTTGTGCAGGTTGAGTTTTGTAGGCTTGTTCAAGTGCATTCAAGGCAAGCTAGACATTGGAGAAGGTCAAGTGAAGTTCAAGCAAGCTCCCAGACATCTCAGGCCTTGTTGAAAAGCTCCATATTGCCATACACGAAGTCAGCTGAAACAGGTTTTTATCAACTTCCTATCTCTCTATTTAGGAACATTTAGACTTAGGTTTGTGAATAAGAAATGTATTATTCATTGCCATGAAGCTGTACATATGCTCAGTTTTCATTTTATTTAAGCATTCTTAGAGAATTTGGTCCATGAACATCCTGAAAAAAAATAGGTTAAGATTTAGGGTCAGAGAAATTCTCTCTGGTCTTTGAGAGTTAGGACAAGTTTTTTATATGGTTGGATTCGTCTTGAAAAGCTCTACAACTTTGATGATATGTGTTTTTGCAATAGAGCTCGTATGTAGGATCTAGCAATTGTACAGGGCACGCGCGAAATTTGAAGTCAGAGGTTGACGATGAAGAGGCTTGGACTGGGCTTTGGTGCTCTCACTATTTGCACCCCCTTTTGCTGAATACACCCCCTGGCCCATTTCTTCATATTTTTATGTTTTGTTATTTTATTTTCATTTCTGATTTTATTTTATTATTTCCAAACATAAAAAATACCCAAAAAAATATTTTATAATTTTTTACATTTATTTTTCATTTTATTTCTATTTTTTCTAACATAAAAAACAATTTAATTAGTATATATATTTCTATATATTGAAAACTTGAAAATAATATAATTATACCTTTTATTTTTATTCTTTTATTTACACTAGAAAATATTGTTCTAAAAATATTTTATTTCTTATATATATTTTTATTTTTTTTACATATTTAATATGAATAATATTATATATACATACCTTTATTTTATTTAATAAATACTTTGGAATAAAAACATAAAAATACTATACTTTATTTTTATTATTATTTATCCTTAAATAATACTTTTTTCTAAACATATTTTATTTCTTGTATATATACTATTTTATTTTATTATATATAAATAATATATTTAATATATTGGTATTCTTAAAAGAAATTAGGGTTTACCCTTAATAAAAAATAATAATAATCTTTTTATTTTTATTTTTATTCATTCCTTCTTACATTAAATTTTTTTACATACATAAAAAAATAAATAAAACCTTTTTTGCATATTCATGTGATTTTGCATATTTATTTATTTTGTTTAAATATTATTCATTTGTTATTTATGCTATTTGATTCAATTTGGATGTAATAGTAAAACTAGGGTTTTTATTTCTTGTCAAATATACCCCCATTCAAAAATTGTATCCCCATCCCCATAATCTTGTTGTAATAGTGGTAGATTTATTTTTACGCACTTATGCTTTCAATTATACCATGATTAGAGATTAGGGTTTGTATGCGAAAATCCAAAATTAACAAGTAGTTTGACCTAATACAAAGATAAAATGCATGAAATCAATACACAATGCACACTTACAGCCCTAGGGTTACATCCACTTGTTGCCTTAAAAAATGGGCCATGTTATGCATGTTGAGTACTTTGGCAAAACAAAAATAAAACAAAAGATCATAGTCCCTCAGTGACGATATTTGGGTTGCCTAAACAAAATGATCAAGTCCCTCGGAAAATTTGCTAAAAATACTTGACACAATTGCTATCATGGTCTATACGATGATCCACGCCTGTCCCGTTTAACATCCTAATACAAGGTTGTTTACCAAATGCAATGATAAAACAACACTGTCAAAAGGGTTAAAAACATATAGGAAAGATGTTTGAGTGAAATATGGTAGATAACTCTTAGTTACTTGATCAAAAAACTTGCAAAATATCCTTGCTATTTTCAAACACACTTCACAATACAATTTCAAAACATTTCCCAAAACAAACTTTCAAATTTTCAAATATTGAAATATCTTTTCAAAAGACAAAACACCTTTTGTATACATTCAAACAAGAATCATTACAAAGGTTGCCACAATGATGGCCTCTTTTCAAAACACCTTTCAAAACCACACACAAAGCACCATTTCAAACAATTGAAAAGCAAAATAAGTGATCTAAACAAGTAACTAAGAGCCCATGGATAACCATGGATGAAAAGGGTGCTTGCACCTTCCCTTTTCATAATCTACTCCCCGAACCCAAGAAAATATCTCAAAGGTCTTTCCTGTGCTTTTTGACCTTTCCTTAGGATAAAATAAAAAGTCAGTGGTGACTTTTGCTAAACCGAAACATTTGCAAACACATACGCAAAACCTCCAGTCAGTTCTCTCACCGTATCACAGCATCTGTTTTACTGCAAGGACTTTCCTTTTCTCTTATTGTGAACCAAAATTACCTTTTGTGATTTGAAACCAAAATGATTGATCTTTTAAATTCCAATTTTTTATTTTCAAGATTGAGGCCCTTGTTGGGCTTTGGCATAACATTTAATTCAAACCCCTTGTTCTGATTCCTTCAAAAAATCCCTAATAATGAGATTAGAAGAAAATTTTTCTTGAACACTTCTTGTTTAAATTTCATTTCTTTGATGATAATTGTTCTAACCAACACCTTGTTTGTTTTCGTGTGACATTGATGGAAGGTGAAGAAGGCAAGGCAAGATCAAAGACTGGAAGAAGAAGTCATAGCAAGGCGTGAGACAAGTCGCTTGAAGATGGAGCAAGGAAATTTGAAGAATAATTACCTTTTCTTTGTAAATAAGTTACTTGTAACTTGTATTTCAACTTTGTAAATTTCTTTGTAAATTTCTCAAAATGTAATGAATATAAAACTTGAAAGTCTTCTCTTTGAATTTATGAATGATGAATTGCTTTTATGGAAATTGGATAAGTCTTGGACCTTTGGTTTGAATCTTGAATCTTGCTTAAAATTTCTAATTTTCTAGCTTCCTTCAATTTAAATCTCAATAGTATTCTCTGTGTTTCTTCAATCTTAATCTAGTAGAAAGGTCCATATTGTGAGATGGATTAGAACTTCAAATGTGACGTAGGTTAAAATATGTTATCCTAACAACTTAAACTCAATCTATGATCGTTCCCATCTTGTGTCATAACTTCTAACCCTAAGTAGTGTACATGAAACACTTTGAATAATGTCACACTCAATGCTCTTCTAGATAAGAAATCCTTAAAAACATCTTGCACCCAAGTAAAACTATTCACAATGCCTTACATCTCAAGAAATGCTTCCCTAATCAGATTAAATCTTGATTCCTAATGTACAAACCCTAACTGGTTGGATGTGAACAAATGAGTTCACATATTTTCCTGCATGAATTTTAAGGCTAGATAACTTGTGGTTCCAGTAATTAACTCTTTTAATTGACAATAGGGAAGCTCAAGCGAGATCCTAATCACGAGGGCGCCATAGGATCACAATTAACCCCAGCCAATTGATAAATGCAAGAATAATAAAATGCATCTCTCAATCATGGTTCACAAGACACTTTATCTTTGAATTCAAACCCTTTGAATGAAGTAAATAAGATAGTTTGTATCACAAGTAACAATGAAAGCCATTCATCATAGGATAGACACACTAAAGTGTTCAGGAGAGAAACTCGTGTAAGTCAAGGTCAAGCCCTAGTTCATGTCCTTGAGATATCTTCAAAGAGAATGAAAGAATAATTTCACAAACGTGGATCTGAAACCCTGATCTCTTGACAAACAAAAGGGGAATAAAACCTAATCCAAGATCTGATGAATTCAAATGAGAAATAACCTCTGTAGCTTGAGGAGAAGAAGTCCATGATAACCATATTTCCAAAACATAATTCCACATAGTCCACTGCCCAAGAACCAGATGTGTATGCCTTTAACTGATGAAGGAACCTCAAAACCAACAAGAAACCCTAGTCTTGCACAAACACTGCTTCTTAAATGAAAGTGCTTTATTCAATGAAATGCATGATATGCAAATGAACTAGTGAAGATGATGTAGACGAAATGCAAAGTCTGAGCCAGACAAAAGTAAAAGGTAGGACAAATTTGGGGTATTACAGTTTCGTTGTCAGCGGTAAAGGTATCAAAGTTGACCCCGCCAAGGTCAAAGCGATTCAAGAAATGCCAGTTCCCGATATTGAGAAGGAAGACAGAGTTTTCCTGGGACGATTAAACTATATTTCCATATTTATTTCTCATTTGAGCGCTACTTGTGAGCCAATCTTTAAGTTGCTGAAGAAAGATCAGGTATTGAAGTGGAACAACGACAAATAACCTTCAACAAAATCAAGGAGAACCTCTAAGATCCTTCGATTCTGATGCCACCAGTTAAAGGAAGACCTCTTATCATGTTTTAATAGTGTTAGAGAACTCACTGGGGTGTGTACTAGGCCAACATGACGAGTCTGGTCGAAAAGAACATGCAATATACTACCTTAGAAAAAAGTTTACCGACTGTGAAACAAGATACTCACTGCTCGAGAAAAATTGATGCGCTTTGGCATGGGCTTCTCGCCGACTAAGACATTATATGTTGACCCATACTACCTTGTTGATCTCTAAAATGGATCCCATAAAGTACATATTCGAGAAGCCCCCTCTCTCCAGAAGAATTGTAAGATGGCAAATGGTCTTGACAGAATACGACATTCAGTACACTACTCAAAAAGAAATTAAAGGAAGTGTACTGACAGATCATTTTGATTATTAAGCTGTAGACGACTAACAGTCTATGAATTTTGAGTTCCCGGATGAGAACATTAAGCTGGTTACAGATTGTGAAGAACCTGGACCGTATGAAGGACCTGAGACAGGATCCCGATGGATTATTGTTTTTGATGGAGCTTCCAATTCAATTGGTAATGGAATTGGTGCTGTGATTATTTCTCTTAAGGTTTTCCATATGTCGTTTACTGCTAGATTGTACTTTGACTGTACCAACAACATGGCCGAATAGGAAGCGTGCATCACGGGCATCAAGGCTGCTATTGATTTTAGAATCAAGTTCTTAGATGTGTACTGAGATTCAACCCTATTCATCAATCAGATTAAGGGATAATAGAATATGAAGCACCCGAACCTAATTCCTTATCGGGAGCATGTATTGTCCTTAATCCCGTACTTCGAGGAAATAACTTTTGAGCATATCCCACGAGAAGAGAATCAGTTGGAAGACGCATTGGCAACTATGTCATCTATGTTCAAAGTCATATGGGACAACGAGGCTCCTCAAATTACTATTGAGAGGATGGATGAACCTGCACATTGCTATGAGGTTGATACTGACGAAGTAGAGGAAAAGCCTTCGCTTCACGAGGTAAAGAGATACCTCGAGGCTCAAGAATATCCCGAGGGGGGATCTATCAACGACAAGAAATTACTATGGAGGTTCTCTGCTAAGTTCTTCCCGAGCAACATAATTTTGTACAAGCGCAACCATGATTCAACTCTAATCTGTTGTGTGGACAAGAGGGAAGCTGAGAAAATTATGGAGGATATGCACGAAGGTGTCTTTGGTACTCACTCCAGTGGGCATATGATGGCTAAAAATATTTTGAGAGCAAGTTATTATTGGTCGACTATGGAAACTGATTTCCATCATCATTCCAGAACTTGTAACAAATGCCATATTTATGCTGACAAAGTACATGTGCCACCGGTCCCTCTAAATGTATTGACTGCTCCTTAGCCATTTGCAATGTGGGTCATTGATATGATTGGATAGATCAAGCCGACCACTTCTAATTGACATTGTTTCATCCACGTCGCCATTGATTACTTCATGAAGTGGGTTGAAGCAGCCTCATTTTCCTCTGTCACCAATAATGTTGTTGCCCGGTTCATTAATAATAATCTTATTTGTCAGTAAGGCATCCCCGAAAGGATTATCACAGATAATGGTACCAATTTCAACAACACTATGATCATGGAACTATGCATGCAGTTCAAGATCAAGCACCACAACTGTTCTCTGTATCGACCGAAGATGAATGGTGCAGTGGAAGCCGCCAATAAGAACATTAAGAAGATTATACAGATGACGACAGTGACATATAAAGATTGGCATGAAATGTTGCCCTTCGCACTCCATGGCTATCACACTTTGGTACAAACATCAACAGGGGAAACCACATTCTCTCTAGTCTACAGTATGGAAGTTGTTCTACCAGTCGAAGTCTAGATTCCTTCTCCACGGATTATGAAAGACGCAGGCTTATACAAAGACAAGTGGATTCAGACTAGGCTAGACCAGTTAAATCTGATTCATGAGAAAAGGCTTGCGACTGTCTATCATGGTCAGATGTATCAGAAGAGCATGATCAAAGCCTTCAACAAGAAAGTCAAACATCGGGTATATCAGGCTGGCGATTTGGTAATAAAGCGCATCATCCTACCACAAGGTATCCCAAGGGAAAATGGACTCACACCTACGAAGGGCCATTTGTAATCAAGAAGATATTTCCTGGCGGTGCTGTCATACTTACCACCATGGACGGTGAAGATTTTTAACACCCTGTAAACGCGAACACAGTTAAAAAATAATACGCCTAAAAGAGACCCGCTAGGTTGACTGGCCTAGGAAAAAAAAGGTAGTCAAGGGTTTATTTCCAGCAGGGTTTATTTCCCCAGCATGGTTTATTTCCTCAACAAAGTTCATTTCTCTGATTACTGCAAATCCCTGGTAATTCCACTCTCCATAAAGGGTAGTCAAGGTTGCTATCCCCAGAGAGTTGCTACGGTATCTGAAATCGGGCCAAATATCATTTAATTATTTCCTTTCCAAAAGAGTTGACATTCACATCGGAAACCTGGACAAACGGCACCTCACAAGGTTATATATCTCTTTTATCCCCAGTCAGGGTATATAAGACCTAAATTCCCCAGTAGAGCTATGAACAATGTTCCTGAACTCCTCTATCCCCAAGCGGATGTCAAACATTCCCAACAGAGTATCCTCAAACGAAAAGCAAAAATCCTTAGCGGAGACACTCAAAACAAGATTCATGTTCTTCATCCCCAACAATAATCAGGGATTTATTTTCCCAAACAAGGATGTTATACAAAGCTACCAATATGCTTCAACGACATCTTACATCCATACATTATTTACAAATATCATGGCATATGCATATGAAACGCATATAACACACTCTCATTTTATTTGAGAACATCAATACACAATACACTACATACATCATGACATTGCACGAAACTAACTTTGTTTCTTTCAGGTTAGTTCACAAACAGAGGAATATTATCAACAATTATTAAGCAGGTCAAAGATTAATTCCCGAAACAAGACAGGGAAACTATTTGTATGACCAGGCCAAGATTAATTCCCAAAACAAGACGGGATAACTATCTATATGACCGATAAAAAGCAGGTCCTAAATTAATTCACGAAACAAGACGGGGAAACTATCTATATGACCAGTCAAAGATTAATTCCAGGAAGAAGAAGAGGAAATTATCTATATGACAAGGCCAAGGTTAATTCCTGAAACAGGACGAGGCAACTATTGACATGGCCAGGTGGTATGAATTCCCGAAACTAGACGGGTTTACCAACCAAAATAGATTGTGGATCAATTCCTGAAACAATATGAGGCGACTATCTACATGACAAGTATTTCCATCAGAGACTAAATCTGACAAGAATTTCCCTCAGAGAATAAATCTGACAAGCAGCTACTTAAGCACTTTCCCCAAAGAGTCATCCTGAACAACATTCTTCATATAGTCAAGCTTAGACTTATTCTGATAGTCCTATCAACAATCACGTTGATGGAATCTATAAGCCCATCTCATACGACACTCCATCACCTCTCTAAATGGCATCTTTAAGCCCAATCAAGAAGTATTATCAACCAACAATGTTACCTCTTGCACATGCGAGTGAAAATTTCTGGGCACTTAAGTGTTCAATCCTCATCTACCTTCAAATCACGAATGGCGGACATGCCAATCTAAATCTTCAAGTTCAAGAAGATTTAACAGGGAAGCTGTTGTACCCCAAAATTTTCCCTCCCATTTTCTTCAAGATATTCTCCTAGGGTTTTCATTTGCTCAAGGTTCCTCAAGAATTGATCAGACAAATTCTCCTCCTAAGCAATTGACCTACAACTAGGGTTTCACTTTTTTCAATGAATATTAGAATTTTAATGCCTCAAATGGATTTCATGGTTTCTTATATGTCTCTAAAACGACTCATACTAAGTTTCATTCCTTGCATCACAAGTTTGCTCTGTCAATTTCTCAGATAATTTAAAATCAACTGTATTGGACAAAAAATCAACTATGGTCAACATATAGTCAAACTTCAAGATTTTTGGTCAACATAAACATTTTGAAGTCATATTAATCACTTGATCAAGGGTTGATCATGAATCATCAAGAAAACTCTAAATTCATCAAAAGTCAAAAGTTGTCAAATTAGGGTTTTCACTAGGAGAAGTCAATTGAACTTTGACGAAGCATAACTTTCACATGCTTCATCAGATTTTCCTTAAACAAAGCTCATTATGAAGGAAATTCAATTCTTTATAACTTTTTCTCTCTAAGCTCAAGTCCAAAAAATGCTTCATTTAAAAGATATGACCCAATAAATTATAGGTCATTTAAAAAGTCAATAAAATACACTTTTTGTCAAGGCCACTTACATTAAGATATATTCTTCAAATGCAAAAATTATCAAAATATAGATTGTAGAGGACACCTTGATATTCCAAAAAGTCCTAAATCACCTTCTTATGATTGGTGCAAGTTGGGAAATTGTGAGCAAATGCATGAAACCAAAAGTGATCAAACTTGGAATTTTGGGCTATTGGGCTTGTGATTCAAGGTCCATGCATATTTTATACCTCAAGATGAACCTCAGAGCTTACTCATACATCCCTTGGACTTTTATTATATATTTTTTAATTAATTTAAAGTCAAAATTAAAAAGATAAAACGAGGACTTTTCTTACAATGTCCAAGGCCAAATGGTTTAACCTAATTGCAAGCATTATATATCTTCTTCATTCAGACAAAGGAAGCCACAAAATCTTTGCAAGAAACACTATCCCAAAAATCACAAAAAAACATCAAAACTAGGGTAATCTTAGAACCCTAATTGCAGATGTTTTCAAAGCAAACAAACATGTCCATTTACTTCCTGGAACACTACAGGGTAAGGTTGGATTGATTGTAATGATCAAAAGGGCATAAAAACTCATATACGTGCCTCACCGGTTTAGTTATTGTGTAAATTCATATCTTTGTTTTTCTTTATGTTTTAACGCATATTAACCATGCTAACATGTTCATGAGATACACATATGCAGGAATAACCCAAAGCATGAGCCCCATAATGGCCAAATCCAAGCTTGCCATGTTCATACTGATTTGAGTTATTTTCGTTGTAGCTCTCAATCCAGCGTGCTTTAGCCCAAGATAACACTCCCATTGAAACCGCAAGGCTCGATTTTGAGGGGTAGGGTCCCTTTAGATCTCTAATGTTTGTTATTTTGTAGGGTTGAGAAAACATATTCACCGGAGAAGACGACCAGAGCTAGGGCTCCGACGCTTCTCCGGTCCAGTTAATTTGTTTTGTGTTATAACTATTTTGTTTCAGGTATAATACCATATGTATCACCACCCTAGTGGTAGAAGCACGCGCGATAAATCCTTACTATGCCAAGGCGTGGGTTCGATCCCTGGTTTTGGTATTTTTTTCATATTTTCTGATATTCATTGATCACATGCAGTGCGTCTCACCAACCAATCGTGCGCCCAACCATGTCTCATCATCAGATCTTCATAGATCTGACCTAATGTTTCCAGCTCGGCAAACACATGGTGAACCTCCTAGGGCTGAAATCACTAGATCCAGCGCTAAGTCAGTTGGGCCTAGACCTCTTTTGCAAATCATACCCCCTCTGTTTGCTATAATCAGGCCCAAACTTTTTCATTTTAAATATATTTTCTCTCTTTTTCTTTTACTTATTTATTTTTATTATTAATTAAATTATAAAAATGTTAGTTTTAGGTTAATATTAATTAGGTTTAGTTTTAATCACCTTTTTTTAATTAATTAATTTAACTAATTAATTTTCTTAATTAGAATTAATTAGATTCTTAGGTTTTTTCTAATTAAATTTATTGACCTTTTTTTTAAATAAATTAGGTTTTAAGTCTTTTTAAATTAATTAATCACAAATCATTTTTTATAAACAATCACCAAAAAATATTTTCACATTCTTTTCTATTTTTATTTTCCTATTTTTTAGATCAATTGTATAGGCCACACGTTTCCTATGTAATAACGTATGTCTTTATTTCCCGTTTTCTTTTTATTTATTTTGTAATTTTTTGAGTATGTAATAGCTTAGAGTTTATTTTCCTGCATCTATACTTATGTAACTGCCCCGAAACCATGTAGTAGTGTAGGACCTTTATTTTTCCGCACTTTATGTTTCTGCTATTATTTTACTACATTATTGCTTAGTAAATAGGGTTTGTAATGAAAGACTAACAACTGAACGATAGAAAACCATAACTGCAAAGATAAAATAATTGAATACAAATCACTCGCACACTTACACCTCTAGGGTAACCTCCCTTGTTTCCTTTGGAAAACATTCATGTCCCTCGAAATTGGGGACGCTTTAGCAAAGTCCCTCGATACAAAGATCATTGTCCCTCGATGACCCATCGATGTTTCCTTTCGGTAAATGATCTAGTCCATTAATGAAAATTGCTAAAGCGTCCTTACTAGTTGCCTTCAATGAGTGTACGATGACCCTCGCCTGTCCCTTCACATCCAATGATAGGGCTTCCTACTAACTAATGGTATGTATATCATTATCTAAAGGAGGAGGAAAATACAAGAACAACCTTGAGTAGGGTAGAACTCCTAATCTCTTGCTCACAAAGCTCTTCAAAACAAAAACATTTCTCATAATCACACTTTTCAATAAATATTTTTAAACAAACACTTTGTACACATTCTTGAGGACTGATACAAGAGTCATTACAAAGTTCGCCTTAAATTTTCATTTTGAAAATATTTTTCAAAGCTCTTACACAAAAAGAAAATTTTCAAAAGTGAGCTAGCGATTAAGAGCCCGTAGATAACTACGGATGAAAAGGGTGATTATACATTCCCTTTTCATAACCTACCCCCCGAACTAAAAATCTATCAAGGTCTTCCCCGTTATTTTCACTTTTCCATGTTGGATAAAAGAAAAGTCGGCGGCGACTCTAGCTATCTGCAACATTTGCGATAAAATGCGAAACAAGTCAGTTTTCCCACCGTGTTACATCAACCTTGACGGGGAGCACTGCTTCCATACAATACACAAGAGATAATGAAGTTTCCCCTATTGAAGTGAGGAGGGATGCATGATACCCATGAAAAACTAAAGGGAGCATCTCATGCCAATCCTTATAGGTAACAACCATCTTTTGGATAATCTTCTTAATTCTTTTATTAGCAGCTTCAACAACCCCATTCATCTTAGGCCTTTAAAGAGAAGAGTTGTGATGGACAATCTTGAACTCTTCACAAAGTTATGTAATCATTTTGTTATTCAGAGAGGGTGACGGAATGTCGTCAGAGATGGGCTTATAGATGCCATCCAAAGTAACTATTCACAAGAGTATCAAAATGAGTCTATGCCCGCCTGTATTTGAAAAAGTATACTAGAATGAGTCTGGGTTCGACTATATCTAGAGGCCGTGCCGGGGAGTGTTAGAATGAATCTTATGTCTCGACTATATCTAATTATTGTTCTAGAATGAGTCTATGTATTGAATGTATCTATAAGAGGATCAAAATGAGTCTGCGCCCGGCTGTAACTGAATAATGTATTGGAATGAGTCTACGTCTGACTGTATCCAGAAGTGGATCAGAATGAGTCTTCACCCGACTGTATCTAAAAAATGTACTAGAATGAATCTACACCTTACTGTATCTAGAAGAGAATCAGAATGAGCCTTCGCCCAATTGTATATGAAAAATGTATTGGAATAAATATTCGACTGATTATGTTTATCAGAATGAATCATTGTCTGATTATATCTGAAAGGTGATAAACTATTGACAATATCTATCTATTTGGGAACTAACTTGAAAAGAAAAAGTTAGTCTTATGAAATGTCATGATGTATGTAATGCATTACGTAATTATGCTCTCAAAATAAATGAGAATATTATAAGCGTTTCGTATGCATATGTTATGATATTTTGTAAATGATGTATGGATGCAATATGTCGTTGGGGCATATCGGTAGCTTCTTCTAACAACATCTAGCTAGGGAAAATAAATCCTTGACTGTTGCTGGAATAAATAAATTAATTCTTCAATTTTGTTTAGAATGACTTTATTAGGGATTTCTGATTTCTGTTTGAGAATACTCCGCTGGGGATCTTCGACTTTTGCTTGGGGACAGAAGCATTCAGGGAGAGTCGGTCGTTCATCATTCTTTTTCATTGAAGGATTTGATTCTTATGTTCCCTGGCTGGTGATAAAAGAGATGGACATTCCTATGATGTGCTATCTGACCAAGTTTTATATATGGGTATCAGCTCTTCTAGGGATGACAACATTGAATGACATCTAGCTAGAGAAGAGAGTTCTGTCAGGGAATAAACTCTATTGGGGAATTAAATCATGTAGACTGCATTGAGGAAATAATCTCTGATGGGGATTAGACATTCATAGGCTATGCTGAGGAAGTTTTCACTATATGCTGGGGAAATGATCCAACTTCTTTATCTGCTAGGGGACCTATTGAAGAAGATGATCATGTCAAGCTATCCCTCAGGGATATGGAGGTGAACTGTTGGAAGATGCCCCAATTTTTGTCTGAGGGGATATTAAGCTTGCTGGGGAATATATCTTTATTGGGGATGAGCTTGTGAAGATAGATATGTAGAGATAGTTCCATGGAGATTATTCTGTGAGGATTTATGGACAACTTTTGAACATTACCCCAACTTCTAGAGTCTTTATTAAATGCTAATCCTATTTTCATGCATATGTTTTGTAAATAGTAATCATATTCAAATGCATATGTTCATTCAAGGTAATCATTGGAAGTTTTTGCAAACAAAATAGAGAAAGTAAAACAATTTTGAATTTTGAAATATATTTAATTGCATTGATTCTGAAAGTTTGCCTATAAGCAGACAATTTTATACAAGAAGACGAAAATCCTAGTAAGAGAAAATCTTCGTAAAAATTGGAAAAGGGGTAAAAAGTAATAAACAAAGAAAAATAACTATGTGGAAACGACCCCATAGAGTTTCAACACTGCTATTACATCTATGTCTTCAAGTATCTCATCACTTGCCGTCGGAAGAACATGTTTGAATTAATCTGTACCGTTTGAACATGACGCTAGTAATAAAGTTGGCTGTAAGTAGATGGGTGATCCAATGGGATATAGTCGTACACTTTAATCCCTAACTTTTTCCTAGACCGCCCTTTCGGGTTTTCAGTCCATCGGGATATCCTTTTTTGTCCAAGCCGCCTTTTCAGGTTTTTGACTTGCCAGATGTACAATTTATATATATATATATATATATATATATATATATATATATATATATATATATATATATATATATATATATATATATATATATATCCCTAATTTTTGCCCAAAGCCTTTTGGTTTGCCGGGATGCCCTTATTTTGCCTAGGCCTGTCAACCAAGCGAGTCTCTTTTATGCATAGTATTTTTTGACTATGTCTGCCATAATGCGGAAATTCTTCACCTTCCATGGATGTAAGTATCATAGCATCGTCAGATAATATCTTTTTGATCACAAATGTCCCTTCGTATGTGGGAGTCCATTTTCCCCTGGGATCACCTAGTGGTAGGATGATGCGCCTTATTACCAAATCACCAGCTTGGTACACCTGATGTTTGACTTTCTTGTTAAAGGCCTTGATCATGTGTTTCTGATACATCTGACCATGACAAACAGCCACAAGAATTTTTTCATCAATCAAATTTATTTGGTCAAGTTGAGCCTGAATCCATTCGTCTTCATCTAAATCTGCGTCTTTCATAATCCTTACAGAAGGAATCTGGGCTTCAACGGGTAAGACAACCTCCATACCATAGACTAGAGAGAACGGTGTTTCCCCAGTTGATGTACATACTAAAGTGCGATAACCATGCATATAAAATGGTAACATCTCATGCCAATCTTTGTATGTCACCGTCATTTACGACAAGATCTTCTTGATATTCTTGTTGGCAGCTTCCACTGCGCCATTCATCTTTGGTCGTTACAGAGAAGAATTGTGATGCTTAATCTTGAACTACATGTAGAGTTTTATTATTATAGTATTATTAATATTGGTACCATTTCCCGTGATGATCCTTTCAGGGATGCCATACTGACAGATAAGGTTATACTTAATGAATCGAGCCATAACATTCTTGGTAATGGAAGCAAACGAGGATGGCACTACCCACTTCGTGAAGTAATCAATAGCGACAAGGATGAAAGGATGCCCATTGGAATCAGTAGGCTTAATCTCTCCAATCATATCAATGCCCCATATTGCAAATGGCCAAGGAGTAGTCAAGACATTCAAAGGAACCGGAGGCACATGTACTTTGTCAGCATAAATCTGGAATTTGTGGCAAGTTCTAGAATGATGATGGCAATCTAGTTCCATGGTAGACCAATAATAAACCACTCTCAGAATATTCTTAGACATTGTATGTCCACTGGAGTGAGCACCAAAGACACTTTCGTGCATATCTTCCATAATTTTCACAACTTCCTTCTTGTCTACACAACGAAGCAAAGTCGAATTGTGGTTGTGCTTGTACAAGATATTGTTACTTAGAAAGAATGTGGCAAAGAACCTCCTTAGAAATTTCTTATCATTGATAGATACCCTTTCAGGATACTATTGAGTTTCAAGGTATCTTTTTACTTCGTGGTACCAAGGCTTTTCCTCTACTCCATCAGTATCAACTTTGTAGCAATGTGCCGGTTCGTCTAGTGTCTCAATAGTAATTCGAGGAGCTTCATTACCCCATCTGACTTTCAACATATAAGATGTGGTAGCTAGTGCGTCTGCCAATTGATTCTCCTCTCATGCAATGTGTTCAAAAGTGATTTATTCGAAGTACGAAATTAATGTCAGCACATGCTCTTGATAAGGAATGAGATTTGGATGCTTCGTGTCCCATCCTCCCTTAATCTGACTTATCACTAGGGCTGAGTCCCCATATACATTCAAGAATTTAATTCTCATATCGATGTCAGCTTTGATACCCATGATGCATTCTCCGTACCCGACCATATTGTTGGTATAGTCAAAACACAATCTGGCAGTAAAGGGCGTATGGAAACCCTTGGGAGAGACAATCATAACATAAATTCCATTACCAAGTGCGTTGGAAGCTCCATCAAAAACCATAGTACATCAGGATCCCGATTCAGGTCCTTCATATGGTCCAGGTTCTTCATAATCAGTAAGTAACATAATATTCTCATATGGGAACTTAAAATTCATAGACTGATAGTCATCTAAAGCTAGATGATCCAAATGATCCGCCAATACACTTCCTTTGATTGCCTTCTGAGTAGTGTGATGAATGTTATATTCTGTCAAGACCATTTTCCATCATGCTATTCTTCCGGAGAGAACGGGTTTCTCGAATATGTATTTTATTGGATCCGTCTTAGATATCAACAAAGTAGTATGAGTAAACATATATTGTCTTAGTTGGCGAGCAGCCCATGCCAAAGCGTATCAAGTTTTCTCGAGCAAGTGAGTATCTTGTTTCACAGTCGGTGAACTTTTTGCTAAGGTAGTATATTGCATGCTCTTTTTGACCAGACTCGTCATGTTGCTCCAATACACACCCCATTGAGTTCTCTAATATAGTCAAGTACATGATCAGAGGTCTTCCTTCAATCGGTGGCATCAGAATTGGAGGTTTCTGGAGGTACTCCTTGATTTTGTTGAAGGCTATTTGACAATCATGATTCCACCTCACTAATTGATCTTTCTTCAGTAACTTGAAGATTGGCTCACAAGTAGAGGTCAAATGGGAAATAAATCTGACAATGTAGTTCAATCGTCCGAAGAAACATATGACTTCTTTCTTAGTATGGGGAGTTGGCATTTCTTGAATGGATTTAACCTTGGCATGATCAACTACAATACCTTTACCACTGACGACGAAACCTAGGAGTCTACCGGAACTTACCCCAAAGGCGCACTTGTTTGGATTCAACCTCAACTTGTACTTCTTTAGTCTCTCAAACAACTTGTGCAGGTGGTCGAGATGTTCTTCTTCAGACTGAGACTTGGCTATCATGTCATCAACATAAACCTCTATCTCATGATGGATCCTATCATGGAACAAATCTACCATAACACGCTGATATATTACACTGAAGTTATTCAAACCAAAATGCATAATTTTGTAACAGAAAGTTTCCCACTGTGTGATGAAAGTAATCTTTTCCATGTCTTCAGGTGCTAGCTTGATTTGATTATAACCAGAGAAACCATCCATGAAGGAAAATACTTTGTGCTGAGTAGTGTTGTCAACTAGAACATCAATATGCGGAAGCAGAAAGTCATATTTGGGGCTTTCCCTATTCAAATCCCTGTAGTCTATACACATACGCACCTTACCGTACTTCTTAGGTACCAGTACCACGTTTGCAACCCACTGAGGATAGAACGAAACATCTAAGAAACATGTATTGAGCTGCTTCATGACCTCAACTTTGATCTTTTCAGACATCTCAAGATGCATACGACCAACCTTCTCTTTTATAGGAGGGAAACCTTCCTTCATCGGTAGACGGTGAACCATAATGTTAGTATCAAGCCATGGCATGTCTTGATAATACCAAGCAAAAATCTCAACATAATTACATAACATCTGGATTAATCTCTTTTTGACATTGTCTTCTAGGTTGGCATCTATCTTGATTTCTTTCTTGTCCTCTTCAGTACCCAAGTTCACAACCTCGACTGGCTCTTCATGCGATGTATGGATTTTTCTTCATTCTCTAAGAGTCTAGAAATATCACCAGGCAATTCACAATCTTCCTCACCTTCGTCCTCAGCTTGGTAGATCAGATTTTCAAAGTCATAATTGGCAATAGTAGAATTGTTATCAATGAGGCCCAGGGTGGATGTTGAACTGCAATTTGTTATGCGGGTGTGTGTAAGAACACATAGATATTTTAAAAGAAATAAATTAAAAAGAAAGACAAAGAGCGCAAAATTTGAATGCAAACGTCCAATGATTTATTAAATGAAAATATGTGGATGAAAAATGACAACCCTAACAAATGGACCATTGTGCCCCGAGTAAGGAACAAGCTTAAAGTTATTATTCTAATTACATAACCAAAAACTTGAAAGCAAGAAACATAAAATAACATTTACTCCTGACTAAAGGAGATTGGTATAAAGTCTTCAGCCTTCCAATTGTTGAGCCCACTGCCAGTAGTAGGGAAAAGTCAACTATCTATGTCACAGTCTCTATCAGTGTATTCCATAGCGTTGACCTGATTTTTGTGAACTACATTGTTGTTAATGCGGAATGACGGTTTCCCAGAATTAGAACGAGCACAACGGACAACCCTTTGAGCCTTTGAGGTGAAACCCAAACAAAATTTGTCGGACTTGTAAAGAATGTCGGGAAGCTGACCCCAAATAGTGCCACAACCTTCTTCTACCACAACCTTAGCATCTTTCAGAGAAGCCATTCTTGGTGGAATCCTGGTAACCTTAGGAATAGTATGAGTAGCTTTAGCAACAGGGCTTGTTTAAGGAATAACTTAAATGGTCTGACAAGGAGTATCGAGGAATTCACCATCCATCTCACCATACTTGAAGGAGTTCAAATGGCATATGATGTATTTTTTCTTCGCCTAAAACTGTAATGATTTTTCCTTTCACGTGATACTTCAACTTTTGATGTAAATTAGAAGTAACTACATCTGCCCCATGAATCTAAGGGCGTTCTAGCAAACAGGAATAGGATGAACAAATGTCCATCACATAGGAAGTAGAGTCGAAGACTTGATAACCCACTCTAATTGGAAGATCGACCTCTCCATGCACCATTCTCTTTGAACCATCAAAATATCTCACCACAACGTCACTGGGTTTTAGCACAACCCCTTCATAGTCAAGTTTGTCTAAAATAGATTTTGGCAATACATTTAATGAGGAGCCTGTGTCCACCAACACATGAGATAAGGTAGTTCCCCTACACTCAATAGAGACATGCAGGGCCTTATTATGGTTCCTTCATACGGGAGTTAAATAAACATTAGAAAAGCCTAGCCCATTATCAAATGTAAGGCTAGCAACACAATTTTCGAACTGATCAACATAGACTTCTTGCGATACATGAGAAGATCTTAGAAACTTTACCAAAGCCTGGGCATGGGCTTCAGAGCACAAGAACAAAGATATCATAGATATTTTGGAGGGGTCTGCCCCAACTGTTCAAAAATCTTATAGTCACTCTTTCGGATAATTTTCAGTACTTCCTCTATCTCTTGCTTGGAGGTATCTTCAACAGCAACCTCTTTTTGTTCCTCACTCTGGGCAGGCTCAGTCATTTGTTCTTTGCCTCGAGTATCAATAGTTGATTAAGTAGCAGTGATACGAACTGGTGTAGTAACAACCTTTGGAGATATCTATGGAGAGAAAACTCTTCCACTTCTGATAATCTTACTAGTCCTAACAATATTTCCAATATTAGGATCAATAACTTAAGTATTTTCATCTTCGACAACCAATGGTTTGTGCTTGACGCCATGGTAGTAGACATCAGCTCCATAATTCCAATTGATAGCCTTATCAGAGGAATATGGAATTGGCCCATGTGCAATAATGATCAGAGGAGAAACCCTAGGCTCGGCAGCAATCTTCACAGGACCCTTAGAAGTGATCCTTACAGAAGTACCAAAAATTATAATCACAGAAACGTCTTCAAGCTTCAGGCCTTGAGACATACTTTTACATAAGCTTTCCTCAAAAGGAGTCTTCTCAAATAGAACTACACAATCATCCATCAAACATTGAATACCTTCTTTCAACAATACACAACCATTGGTTTGGGACACACAGTAGTAGCAATTTTCAACGTAACTTGAAAATAAACCGGCTTGTAACAACTTCTTCTTAACAGTCATCAGAGGAGTAGTCAAGTCACTTACATCAGAAACATAAGAAACATCATCAATAGCATTAACGCCTTTGACATGATTAGGCATAGGTTCATTTATCACATTAGGAGTCTCAGAAGTATCAAAATCAATCTCCTTAGACTCAATCATATCTTGAATATTATTTTTCAATGCCCAACAACTGTAAGAGCCATGTCCAGGACTATTGGAGTGATATGCACACCATGCATTCGGATTATAACGGGGAGAGGAAGTATTGGGATTTTGAGGAGGATCCTTCAATGTAATCAGCTCTGACTTCAATATGTGTTGCAATGCTTGAGACAACGACATGTTGATTTTTGTGAATTGTCTCATGGGTGCATCCTTCCTATGCTGATTATTCTGTTGTTGTTGTTGTTGTTGCACTGGCGCATGATTAGAGATCAGAACTTCCCCCACAGATTGGTTGCGATCACTCTTATTACAAACCTTATGGTTGTACAAATCATTGGATTGTTTCTTACTATTTTATGAGTTCTTTAAAGTATTTGAAGATGTAGCCACCTTAATTTTATCACTTCTGATTCCGTTCTCAACATGTTCCTCTGTCAATATCAATTCAGTGAAATCGGCTGAAGAACTTCCAAGTAGGTGATTATAGAAAAGATCTGTTAGCGTACTCATGAACATGTCAACCTATTCCCTATCAGCCAAAGGAGGTTGAACTCTTTCTTCAAGATCTCTCCATTTCTATGCATACTCTTTAAAGTCTTCCTCAGAACCCATGGACATACTCTGTAGTTGCATGCAGGTTGGTTCCAAATCAAAATTATACTGATACTGTCTACAGAAAGCTGCAACCAAATCTTCCCAGGTATGGATATTGGTACCTTCGAGTTGATAATACCGTTCCAATTGTGTTCCAAATATACTTTCTTGAAAGAAATGAAACCATAATTTCTTGTCAGCTGTATATGATTGAATTTTCCAAATATATGATCTCAAATGCAACTTCAGGCAAGAAACACCGTCACATTTAGAAAAGGTAGGAATTTTGAACTTAGGAAGAATGATAACTCCTGATACTAAACCCAATTCTTCAAAGTTTAAGCTAGTAACCTTCTGGATCTCTTTAGCTTCTAGACAATCTTCTAACAACTTATACTTCTCGCCAGTTGTGGGATATTGTTCATCCAAATAATCCTATTCTTCTTCATCATAATATTTGTCAGAACCATGATTGCTTTTTTCAGTTTTAACATTCTTATCATCTTCATCCCGTTCTTCATCTTCTTCCAATGGGATATCAAGATCTTGAGCTCGCTTGAATGGACCTCTGAACTTTCTCCCCATGTTAAGGATGTTGATTGGTTTCTTTGTCTTCTTCTTCTCGTTGGTGATGAGCGCCTTCAGCTCTTCTGGGCCCTTGGCTAAGCTTAGGGACATCTCTTAGAACTGAGTATTCTGAGTCTGGAGTTCTTTGACTGTCTGTTCGAGAGAGATTTTTGCTGAAATAAACAGAAAGAAGATGAGAAACCTATCTTGGAAACTTGTTATGCAATGATATGTATGGCATGTAGATGCATATGCAATGTGTTCAAGGACCTTGTGATATTTAAATTTGTTAATCAAAAGGGAACAAAAATGGATATTCTTATTAGTAAGTTCAAATTATAACTTCCTCTTAGCCTTACAATGAAACGAAAAAGAGATACAAGGAAACAGATTATGAACTCCTAATATATGCATTAAGGCTCTGCTCTTCATGAAGTCGATTTGTCAGCTCCATCACTTTCTTCTCACTAGCATAGAACTGAGTCTCAAAGGTGTCCCTTTCTTCTTTCAACTGCATCCAGGACTTTTGTAGCTCTTTAAGGTTAGTAGGCATATCTGGATGGAAAATGGTATGAGGAATATCTCCTTCAACAATAGGCTCCACAGTTACTAGTAGGAGAGCAGGATATGGAATTATAAGATTTTGAGCACGAGATCGCACCCACCCGAGGTAGGGCTCCAAAGGGATGGAGTTTTTATGTCCCAAAGTCTTGCTATCAATCTTATTAACCATACCCCAAGCACGTATAAACTTTTGACAATAACCTTAAGGATCGTTCTCGTAATCGAATATAATACCCTAGATAAGCATATCATGAGGACCGTCTCTTTGAGCATAAATAAATTTACGTAGAGCTAGAGAAGGGTTATAAGTAATACCTCCCCTTTTACCAAGGAGTGGCACATTAGAGAATTCCCCACAGTAATCAATAATAGTGACGTCCTCCTGAGATTGAGAACACCAATAGATATCTGAATGAGAGAGTGACATCATCCTTCGAGACAACTTCAAACCTTGTTCATTCTTCATCACTGAACAGGGAAGGTGAGAAATAAACCACATGGATGGTAAAGGTATGCAACACATGAGAGTCCCTCTCTCCCTCATAGTTCGAGTGTGAAGAGAGTGCAAAGTATCTCCAAGCAAAGTAGGCACAAGGTTATGAGTAAGAAATATGTTGATGGCATTTACATCTATGAGTTGGTTTGGATTAGGGAATAGTACCAAACCATAGATCACCAGAGCCAAGATCTCCTTAAAAGAATGAAAACTTATAACATCTAGAAACAACTGAGCCTTCTCTATCATAAATTTAGCAAGAATACCTTTAACTCCACTTCTTGTTTCTCAATTAGACACAATATCTGACGGCTTCAGATGTAACGCTGCTGTAATAACTTTAGGTTTTGGAACATTCTCTAAAGCGGTGAAGGGTGTCTGATCAAGAATAGGTACTATAAGTAGCTTAGAAAACTCTTTCATTATGGGTACCAACTGATTATCTGGGAAGGTAAAATAGTGATGCTTAGGATAAAAGAATTGGAACAGAACACTCATCATGTCTGCTTCAAAATCCGAGGTAACCAAACTGAGTAGATAATCGTGCTTCTTGTGAATTGAGAGTTTCCGGGAACCTTTGAGACTAATTCATTAAGCTTGGAAGGTACCTTTACAAAGTTGATTCAGATAGTATTTCTGTGAACGAAGGCCATAACCTCCAAGAAGGAACAAAGATAAATCCCTAGGTTCTTGAAATTGTTAGTGAAAATGTTATGTTATGATGATATGATGTTATGATCTTATTTTCATGTTAAATAAGTAGCATACACAAACAAGTCATATAAGATCCTTAGGTTTAAAGGCTTGCATGAAGTCCAATGGTAAATACCCTTCCCCATTGAAGTTAAGTCAGCTTAACCTATCCTAAAATAGTAATCGGGTTCTAAGAATCTCATATCACAGATCTTTCTTGCAGGCTTTATTTTAGCACGCCAACTATCTTACCACCAAAACATCCCGAAAGTTGAATCTCAATGAGCTTAGCCTCAAGTATCAACCAACTTTGGACTGCACCAAATTCGGCTATCTCACTACTTTCCAATGGCTAAGATGGGTCAATTAAGGTTCTAAAAGTAAGTTAGTGTTAACGACACCATGCAGAATCCTAATATTATCCTTGACTGACTCAAGGAACATCAGTACAAACCAAAGTGTCACACTAATTGTAGCTATCATGTTAACCATATCGGTATACGTCATACATTCTTTATGATCTATTGCTACTTACCTAAGGAATCATTAGATTCGGGTGTAGGATCATTCAATCAAGGAATAATACTGAAGCACGAACCCTTAAAGTAAATCAGACAAAGAATACAATAAAATAAAGTAAAGTAATCTAACTCTTAAGTTAACCCCTTTTTTAGATTTATCCCCAACATAATCGCCAATTCTATAATACGGTGGGAGAACTGACTTTTTTGGTTTTATCGCATATGTTGCGGTTAGCAAGAGTCGCCACCGACATTTCTTTTTTCTAATATTTAGGAAAGGTGAAAAGAACAGGAAAGACCTTTGATAGATTTTGAGTTCGGGGGTAAGTTATGAAAAGGGAAGGTTTTAGCACCCTTTTCATCCGTAGTTACCTACGGGCTCTTAATTTCTTAGCTCAATTTTAAAAACTTTCTTTGTGTGTGTGTGATTTGTTTGAAAGTATTTTGAAATGCCAATGTAAGGATAACTTTGTAATAATCCTTGTGTTGGTCCTCAGGAATGTATACAAAGTGTTTTTTTGAAAATATTTGTTGTTTCGAAAGTGATGCATAAAAATGTATTTGTTTTGTGAACAAGGTTGTGAGCAAGCATTCAAGATTTCTTACCTAATAAATTATTTCTTGTCATTTTCCTTCTCCTTTGGAGATAGTATTATCCATACTATTAGTTGGTAGGTAATCTTATCTATTGGATGTGAAGGGACATGCCTAGGGTCATTGTATTGTCATTGAAGGCAACGTGTAAGGATAATTTAGCAATTGTATCAAAGGGACTATCATCATTTTGCTCGTAGGGTCATCGAGGGACTATATCATTTTGTAGGCAACTCAGAGGGTCATCGAGGGACTATGATCTTTATTCGAAAGGGACCATGACGATATTGTTGAGTCGAGGGTCTTTTGCTAAAGTATCCCCACTTTTGAGGGACGTGACCAATATTCGTAAGGCAACAAGAGATGTTAACCAATAGGTGCAAGTGTGCAAAGTGTGTTAGTTTAAGTTATTATCTTGGAAATTAGGGTTTTTCTGGATTTTCTTTTAGTCTTGCCATACAAACCCTAATTACTAACAGTCAAATGTGTATAGAAAATTAAAGTGCGGAATGTAAAGTGAGGAAAATTAAACCTAGGCTATTACATCTAGTGATCAATTACATAATTATACAAAATGCGAGAAAAGATAAATCTATGATATTACATCGATAGTTGCGACCTATACAATTTTCTAGTAAATTAAATAGCAAAAAGAAATAATAAAAGTTTTAGAAAAAAGTGTTTTAATGTTTTTTTTTTGTGTTTTTGTAGAAAATAATTTAAGTTAATAATTAAGAAAACCCTAATTATTTCTAATTAATTTTAATATTAAGAAAAAAGTTTAATTAACTTAATTAATTAATAAATATGTCAAAAACCCTAATCCTAATTTGTTATGTTTTGAAAAAAGTTTAAGGCTAAAGGTTAATTAGAAAATAGTTAATTAAGAAAATAAAATGAAAATTAGGGTTAGTAAAAATAGAAAAAAACATGTGCATAAGGTGGGAGTTGAGCCCACGCCCTTCCCTTCCCCAGTATGCCCTTCTACCATTGCGCCATAGTGTTGTTTGTGATATGGAATGAGAATAAATCCTTTTGTTATAAACCTGTGCATTATCCTAAAAAACAAAACTGTTTGACAAAAGCTGGGATCGAACCCATGCCCTTTGCAATAACAGTCACGCTTCTTACCATCAGACCAATTGTGTTACACATTCATCTTTCTACCATCAATAAACAAATAATGAAATTAAATCATAAATTGAATAAAGCAAACACACGCGCTTGGTGTGGGACCTGGGGTTTTAAATGGACTAATTAGAGAGAGGGAGAAGGCCACATGAGCCTTGATTGGAGTCAGCGCCACAACCAACGGTGGTGCCCTCCGTCTTCTCCGGCAATCCCAAACTCTAAACCTGTTAAAACCGATAAAAAATGAAAACAATTAATCACGATCCACCAATTAGCATCTTGCGAGTTTAATGGTGGTGTTAGTTTAGCCTAAAAACGCCTGTAGTACAGAATATGGATCTCAAACTATGCTTTGCCCTAACAATGACAAATCTTCATCCCTGCATCAAACCTCAAAAATAATGGTTCTAATATGTTCCAAACATAATTATTAAAATGTATGAGTGCATCAAATCATTCAACAATGCACGAATTAAGAGATTGAGATTGATAAAAATACCAAAATCGATGATGCTTGGTTGCGACGATCTGGGATGCTACGAGCTTCAGGGATGATTGGAATGAGTTCCTGGAATCTTCAGGAAGCTTGATTGATGCTTGGAATGGACTGAAAACAGATGGAGATAAGGGTTTGAGTTATCCCTAGTTCTTGAAAATTTTGAGATTTTTAGGGTTTGTTCTTAAGGCAGCCTTCGTGTTCTCTCCTTGGTCTGAATGTTGTGTATTTATAGAGAAGAATTTTAGGTCAACAAAATTGAATCAAATCTTTGTAACTCATGGTGTAATATTGGATTTGAATTTTGTATGAAAAGCTTCTATTTTAGGCCAAATCAAATAATTTATGATCCACGCAGTTTTGGCAAGTTGTCACCAGCTTTTTTGGGCCTCCATGTGATTAAAATCAAAAGCTTTGTGCCTTAATCCATTAGTTTTAAATTTTATTTGATTTATTTTGAATTTAATTGAATAAAATCAAAATAAAAAGAAATAAAAAAATATGAATGGATTTAGAGGTCTAATATGAGATCATGAACACGTTTGAACCTAAACACATAGGCCCATTAGCCCAAAAATTAAAGTTTGCTCAATTTGAACTTCATGTATTTTCTCAAAATTTCTCAATTTGCACAAATCATAACTCTCTCAATTTTTGTCATATGAAGACGATCAATGACTTTTTGGAAACCTCAAGATGTATCCTATAACTTTCATGTTGGTCATTTTTTCATTTGAAGTCTTTAACTTGATGTAGATTGTTTTGACAAAAAATGTCTTTTTGTTGACTTTCAAAATGACCTGTAATGTTTTGATCCATATCTTTCAAATCAAGAATTTTTTAGCCTTGAGCTCAGAGAGACAAAGTTGTATAGAATTGATTTTACTTCAAGTTAGGCTTTGGTTGAGGAAATTTTGATGAAGTGTGTGAAAGTTATGCTTGGTCAAAGTTCAGTTGACTTCTCCTTAAGAAAATCCTAATTTAGTATCTTTTGACTTTTGATGAATTTTGAGTTTTCTTGATGAACCATGATCAACCCTTGATAAAATTATGAATGTGACTTCAAAATATTGATGTTGACAAAAACTGATGAATTTTGACTGTAAATTGGTCAAAGTTGACTTTTTGTTCAATATCGTTGCTTTTCAATCATCTGAGCAATTTATTGAGCAAACATGTACTGCAAGGATTGAAATTTGACATGAGGGTACTTTGAGACATATGAGGAAACATGAAATCCACTCGAAGCATTAGAAGCTCAATTTTCCTCAGGAAAAATAAAACCCTAGTTGTGGGTGAATTTCTTAGGAGGAGGACTTGTCTGATCAATTTCTTGAGTAGTCTTGAGAAATTGAGACCTTCATGAGCATGAGGATGTGTCTTAAATTAATTTTTATCAAAGATGGGATGGAAAATATTTGGGTACAACAACTCCCTTTCAGGTTTTCAACTTAGCGAGTTGTTCACTTATTTCTTTAGGCAAAGTATTTCTTGACTGCATCAACATTCATAGGACATGGGAACTCCTCGCCATCCATAGTTTTAAGAATTAATGCACCGCTAGAGAAGGTTTTCTTGACAACATATGGGCCTTCATAATTGGGAGTCCACTTGCCCCTAGAATCAACGTTAAGAGACGTGATCTTTTTGAGCACGAGGTCGCCTTCTCTGAATTCACAAGGCTTGACCGTCTTATCAAAAGTTTTCTTCATTATTTTCTGATATAACAGACCATGACACAAGGCCGTCATTCTCTTTTATTCAATTAAATTTAACTGGTCAAACATTTTATGGACCAATTCAGCCTCTAACGACTTGGTTTCCATTATTACATGCAAATAGGGAATCTCAACCTCGACGGGGAGCACTACTTCCATACCATACACAAGAGAGAATGAAGTTTTCCCTGTTGAAGTGCGGACGGATCTACGATACCCATGTAAAGCTAAAGGGAGCATCTCATGCCAATCCTTATAGGTAACAACCATCTTCGGGATAATCTTCTTAATGTTTTTATTAGCAGCTTCAATGACCCCATTCATCTTAGGAATGTAAGGAGAAGAGTTATGATGGACAATATTGAACTCTTCACAAAGTTCTTTCATCATCTTGTTATTCAAATTTGAGCCGTTATCGGTGATACTCCTACTTGACATACCATATCGACATATAATATTGTTCTTGATAAAGTGTACTACCATCTGCTTGGTGACATTAGCATAAGAAGCTACTTCCACCCACTTGGTGAAGTAGTAAATTGCCACTAAGATGAAACGACGTCCATTCAATGCCTTGGGTTCAATCATTCCAGCAATAGGCACGGCCAGTATCGCGATAGAACAGAGATAACATGTCCTTATGGGGAGTGTGATCGGTGGATCTGGAACTGACTGTTTAACGCTGGTTCGCGAAATGTCGCGGAAGCAAGAGTCGCCACCGTCTTTTATTTTCTCCAAATGGAAAGGACAAAAGCACAGAAAAATTCCTTAAAGAGATTGCTCTCGGTTCGGGAGGTAGGTTATAGAAAGGGAAGGTGTTAGCACCCTTTCTATCCATGGTTATCCATGGGCTCTTAGATACTTGCTCATTTGTGTTTTCAAAAATGGTTTGTTTGCTTTTCAACTGTGGGTTTTAAAAAGTTTCTTTGAAAATTTCAGTTCGACTCTTGTATCAGTCCTCAAGAGTGTTTGAAAAATGCTTTCGAAAGCTTTTTGAAAATGTGTTGGTGTGAAAAGTATTTTTGATTTGTTTTGAATTAGAGCAAGTATCCACGAGTCGTCTACCTACCCTAAGGAATTTGTCTGTGTAAATGTCCTTTAAAGTAGTGCCATCCCACCATTGAGAGGTAGGTAGCACCACCGTTGGAGGTGTTTGGGTCAATTCGAGGTTCGGGACATGGTGATCACCAGAGCAATAGGAAGACACCTTAGAAGCTACCCTCATGCCAGGTTCCCGGATCATGAGGACTTACTAAGACATCCTCTACTCGACGATCACCTTTCGAGGCAAGGCAAAAGTGAGGCGTACCCTAGGGGTGGTGTGTGATTTGTGTGTCACGTTCGTTTATATTTATCTTGTCATGTCAAAGTGATCTATGCGTTTGTTTTTTATTTTTGTCCATTCATTCTTCCATGCCTTTATTAACAGTTAAAAAAATTGCGAAAAGTAAAAGTTCTAAAGCTATTACAAAAGGCGCGGGTCCACATCGCCAAAATTTCTTGAACCTGATTTGACAGAAAAATAAAGAACTAAAAGAAAAGCTAAGTGCGAGAAATTAATTTACAAAGCCTTGGGAGAGATACATAAATATTAAACGAAATAAAATAAATATGCGAATTAAGTAAGAATTAAAACGAGGGCGTTGGACCCTTTTTGCAAAATTAAATTAAATGATGAAATTAATCAATTAAAAAAAAGAAAGAAATTGTTTTTGGTATTTTTTGGTTTTTATGATTTTAATGGGAAAAAGAATTAAATGCAATTAAAATAAATGCTAACCCTAATTCTAGTTGTTTTTAATTTATTAAGAAAAGATTAAATTTTAACCTAAAATTAACCCTAATTAATTTACATGCAATTTAACTACAAAAATAAATATTTAATATTTTAATTATTATGAAAGAAAAATAAAAAGGAATAAAAATTATCATAAACCCTAATTCTATATTTTTTATATTTTTTATTAAAAAAGTTAAGATTAAAACCTAATTTAAAACTAAGTGAATCAATGGATTTATTTTACAAAAAAAAAATACTAAAATAAAATATTATATTTTTTCTCTTTTCTGATTTTTTAATTGTTTTTGTGTTTTTATGAAAATAATAAATTAATTAAGAAAACAATAACTAAAAGAAAATAGAAATGATGAAAAGAAAGAATGAAAAAATAATGGCAAACCTAGGGGGTCTGCCCCTAATTGTGAGGGTGAAGCCTTGGTAATTCAGGCCCAATAAACCTTGGCCTGGTTGACTTCTCATGCCAGCATGTGAGTGCATTGACTCACGTCCATGATATTCCTCAAACTGGGACCCTTGGATTGATCTAGGCACACGCGTGGCAAACTGGATGGTGGGTAGCATGATAGACTCCCTGTATTGAAATTGCACACGAATACGTTTAAGGGAAAAATATAAGGAAAGGAGTGAAGACCTGGGGTTCGAACCCAGGTCATTAACGTTACCAACCAAGCGCTTCACCACTGCTCCACTTTGTTTATCTGTAAATTAATATAACAAATAAATATAATAAAACAAAACGCGCTAATGCTTGGTTTTCCGCGCGAAAGTTTAAACCAACCAATTGCTCCTTGCCACCTAGTCATCTTCCTCGTTGGTGATTTCCTGGAAAAAATAGCAAACATTTAACGGGGGTTTTGAACCCCCTCAAAACATGCTTATTCTGATAATAGCGATTAGGCCATGTGGCCTCAGAAATTTGGCGCGATGGTCTCATTCTCTTCGTCCAAGCGTGCTGGTTTTGTTCATGGCATTGATGTGTCTCAATTTTACAGGGATGGAAAACGCCCAAATTGAAAACCTGGAAACCCTAGATGTCACTAATAGTGAATCTTCATATGGGGCACGAAAACAAAATTAAACCATTGGGTTAGCATTAGAATCAAACGATGAACATGAATCAAGCGTAAAAAATTGTTAAAAGTGCATGAATCGAGATGCAAGATTATGAGATTTTTTCAGTACAGGTCACATTCGTTTTACCAATTCTTGATGTTAGGATGAACGATTTTGATTGGAAATCCTTCCTTGAAGCTTCAGGAAGGTGATGGGATAAAAATCTGGCCTTGAATCGCCCTCTAACCCTGTTTTCAGTTTTGAGATTTCTAGGCAAAAAGTCAAGCTTTGTTCTTCAAGTTCTTGCGCCGCTGAGTGGTTTTTAGGACTAGGTTTAGCATATATATGTACCTGTGAATGATTAGGGTAAAAAACTTGATCAAAATCCATGAATTAATGAATATGATATTTGATTTTTAAACCATGATTTTCAAATCTTTTTTCACATGCTTTTTGATACAAATCACATCCAATTCCATTGGTTCTTTCCATATTTGGCTAGGCACGAAATCTTGAGGATATAATATGCACAAAAAGATTGAAAAACTAGGTTTAGCATTTTTCATGTATTTTATTTAATTAAAATGAATTATTAATAATAAAAATCCAAATAAATAAATAAATAATGAAGAAAAACTTCCCTTTGGGCCAAGTGGTCGTGCACATGCCTTGGATGATGAATTGTGGAAGAAAAATAGGCCCATTAGTAATTTTAGGTCATTTGAAGCAATGTTGACTTTTCAAAATATCCAAAAATTTCCCAACTTCCACAAGGCATAACTTGCTCAATTTTTAAGATTTGCTCATGTTCTTTGACATTTTGGAAAGGTCTTTGAGTCCTCTAACCAATTTCTTTGGTCCCATGTCATTTTGATTTACCAATCGCAAGTTATGGCCTTTGACTTAAAGTCTCTTTTTGTTGACTTTTGAAAATGACCTATAATGTTGAAATTGATAACTTTTTGTGAGAGTATTTCTTGGACTTGAAGTATGAATATGAGTTGTAGGAAATGTCTTTCTCTTCAAAATGAGCTTTGGATGGAATTTTTCTGATAATCCATGTGAAAGTTATGCCCTGGTCAATTTACAGTTGACTTTTTCAACTGTCCAAATAAGGATACTTTTGCATCTTGATGATTTTTGAGCCAAGCTTTGAGAATCATGATCAAGCATTGATAAAATGATGTTTGTGGCTTCAAAATGAGATGTTGACCAAAAATTTGAACTTTTGACTGCCAAATGACCATTTTGCCCCTACAGTTTGACTGTAGTGCAATTAGGGTTTTTGACTGTGCAATTTTGTGCTGAAAGTCTTGAAACTTGGTATGAGGATGCTTGACCATATTTGTAGGCATGTGAGACTTGATTGGACCTTTGGAAACTTCATTTTCTTGATCAGAACCAAAACCCTAATTTTGACTGTTTAGGATACCCTTGCACTGTGCCACCTTTGGGGGATCTTGAAGCATGACTTGGCAATTTATTGAAGAATATGGGAGGGCAAATTTTGGGGTACAACAGTTGCCCCTGTTCAATCTTCTTAGACCTGAGGATGCAGATTGGCTGACGTGCCTTTCGTAATTCGAGGGTGGAAGATGATTGAACACTAGAGTGCCCAGAAATTTGCGCTCACATAGTAGCAGTGTGATGATGGGAATGGGCTTATAGATGCCATTTGGAGATTGATGGATAGGATGATGGGCTTATAGATGCCATCTGGGTGTCAATCGCATAAGAGATTCCTTAGCGAGAACGGGCATACCTGCAAAAGGAAAATGATTACCTGACGTGTTGCAGGAGTTGGTCTTCAGATGCTTGGTATAGATGTGTCCTGACTGGTTACAGGAGCTGAGTCTGGATCTTCAAGTGGTGATGAATGAACCAGGGATGGTTACTACCTCAGCATGAACGGTGAGAGAACCTTGGATGACCTTAACCTCAACAGCAATCGTTGAGAAAATCTTGGATAACTTCACTTTAACAGCAATCATTGAGCGAAATCTTGGTGGGAATTACCATCTCCGCAGTATCGGGGAGAGAACCATAGGAAATTATAATCTCAAAAGCGGACGTTTGAGAAAAACCTGGAATGGAATTATCGTCTCCACAGCATTGGGGAGAGAACCATAGGAAATTATAATCTCAAAAGCGGACGTTTGAGAAAAACCTGGAATGGAATTATCGTCTCCGCAGCATTGGGGAGAGAACCATAGGAAATTATAATCTCAAAAGCGGACGTTTGAGAAAAACCTGGAATGGAATTATCGTCTCCGCAACATTGGGGAGAGAACCATAGGAAATTATAATCTCAAAAGCGGACGTTTGAGAAAAACCTGGAATGGAATTATCATCTCCGCAGGATCGGGGAGAGAACCATAGGAAATTATAATCTCAAAAGCGGACGTTTGAGAAAACCTGGGATGGAATTATCATCTCCGCAGCATTGGGGAGAGAACCATAGGAAATTATAATCTCAAAAGCGGACGTTTGAGAAAAACCTGGAATGGAATTATCGTCTCTGCAGCATTGGGGAGAGAACCATAGGAAATAATAATCTCAAAAGCGAACGTTTGAGAAAAACCTGGAATGGAATTATCGTCTCCGCAGGATCGGGGAGAGAACCATAGGCAATTATAATCTCAAAAGCAAACATTGAGAAAAACCTGGAATGGAATTATCGTCTCCGCAGGATCGGGGAGAGAACCATAGGAAATTATAATCTCAAAAGCAAACATTGAGAAAAACCTGGAATGGAATTATCGTCTCCGCAGGATCGGGGAGAGAACCATAGGCAATTATAATCTCAAAAGCAAACATTGAGAAAAACCTGGGATAACTTCTACTGAGTCTTCATCAGAAAAATCTGTTTGGGGTCGATTTAGCTGGACTAGAGAAGGCCTTGGACTGGATAAGAAATCTTTGGAGTCGATTAACTGAACCAGATAAGGTCTTAGAGTGTCTTCAACTGGGTCTTTATCAGAAAAATCTGTTTGGGGTCGATTTAACTGGACCAGAGATGGCCTTGGATTGGATAAGAAATCTTTGGAGTCGATTTAACTGAACCGGTCTAGGTCTTGAAATATGATTGAGAATTTAACTGAATCTTTCCTGAAAGGTAAAGGTCAGTCATATGCAATGCATGATATGGATCAAGCAATGATGTTCTCAACATAAATGAGATTTGTAAGATATGATGCGTATATGCATGCTATAATGATGTATGGAAGTGCGATGTTTATGAATGTATTTTTTTGGTCTTAGGAAAATAAATCCTTGACGGGTGCCGAGAAGTCACTCCTGGGCTGATGTTGGGGCATAGATTTTGCTTCCGCCGGGGATGATAGTTGTAAGTATACCGGTAGGAGAAGATGACTCTGTTGGGGAATAAACTTGGCGAATGGAATAACTCTGCGGGGAGGAAAGTACTCTAACGATCTTGCTGGGAAGCAATACTCTGTGGGGAGAGAGATGCTTTTGCTGAGCGTTGATAATAACTTGCCAGGGATACCCTTGTTGTGCTGGAAGTGTTAATAGACTTCGCTGGGGATAAGAAAACTCCGCCAAGGACGCTCTTTCCGTGGCTTTTGGCTGAGGATAACCCAGTTATATCCTGGTAAGGAAATAACTCTTTGAATAAAGCCGGGCGACACGTTCGTGCTCTGTGAGGATGAGCTTCCAGAATCTACTGGGGATAAGCTTACTTCTTGGGGAGATGGATTCCAACTTTCATGAGGAAACTGGACTGGACTCTCCTGGGGAAGTTTTGAGCTGTATCGGAAGTAACTCCACTGAATGCTTGATATACCGCCGGGGAACAATCTTTAGACCAAGACTACCGGGGATGCTTGTTTAAGAATGATGTGCTGGGGAATGTTGAGATCTGCTGGAGGACACCCAACTTCCTTAAGCTTGAGGAGAGTGTATTGACTTGCTGACGTACTCTCTGGGGAATTAAGATATGCCGGTTATGTTCTTCAGCTGAACCTACTTTGATACCTTGGAGTACAGAACAATTAGATTGCTTAGACAACTCTTTATTGCCCCTGTTTCTGATATGGGAGAGGGAGACCTGTGAGGTGCTGATAGTTGTTGGTGGACAAACATTCTTCTGTTAGGAAGGTGACAAGATGACAGGACATAGTCGTACGCTTTAATCCCTAACTTTTTCCTGGACCGCCCTTTCGGGTTTTCAGTCCACCGGGATACCCATTTTTGCCCAAGCCGCCTTTTCAGGTTTTCGACTTGCCGGGTGTACAGATTTTTTCATTTCATCCCTCATTTTTGCCCGAACCCTTTTGGTTCGCCGGGAAGCCCTTATTTTTGCCTAGGTGTGTCAACCTAGCGGGTCTTTGATTTTGCGTTGTATCTTTTCGACTATGTCCACGCTCTCAGAATGTAGGGAGTTTCCCCTGTCTGTTTGTGTTGCCATATTACCAGAAGATGTCTGATCGTGCAAAATTTGTTGCTGGAATGCCCCAAGTGACTCAGGCGGAGATTTGCCCCAGGCTATTTGGCCTTTGAGAGATTCTCCGAATCTTGATTGGATTGCCCCAGATGGTAGACCATGATCATGTCATGCCCCTTGATTGGAGGTGCTTCTGTTCATTAGGCATTCGTCGTGCAAATTTTCCTGCTGTTCAAACAAAAAGTCATATGCAAACAAAGTTATGTTAAAAATGCAAAGCCTATGTCTGTCTTGAAGATTTTGAAAATGCATTCTTTTTTCATAAAACAAATGAATGTTTGTAAAACGTGATGTCAACTCGCTATTTTACCGCAAGCCTTAAGGAGTCAGGATACCTTTCGTAACAGTATGCTTTCGAACTAACCCATGCTTCAGCTAGGACTTTTAAGGGTTGTAACGTGGCCTGGTTCACGGTTTAAGAAACAAAGGATAAAGGCTCAAATTTTATTTGTACCCACCCTCTCTTCGTGATGTTCTCCAAACCTAAACTCAGCTGATCATACGTTAGACCTTGTTTGAGTCTTTGCTCTGATTTTCCGGTGATGATTCGGATGTTGATAACTTATTTTGAATAGGCAGTCATTCCTTTTTTGTTGAGGATTTATAAGACCTCTTTCTTGTCTGATTTTTTGTTATCCCTTTCTTTTTTTGCCTGAACTGTTTCCTTTTTTGGAATTACAGTCAGCGGGATGCCCCAGTTTGTAAGTCTCCTTCGTGGGTTTTGACTTATTGGGTGTTTTATTTTTTGAGATAATGACTGCCTTTCTTTATTGATTATTCGGAACCACCACTATCTTTCTTTGTTTTGTAAGGACCTCCTTCGGTGCCATTCGTTATGCACTTGGATCAACTGAGAGAACTACCCTGCCCCAGGTTATGATTAAGGGTTTTAATTTTCGAAAAGAAAAACTCCTACTTCTTTGGCTCAAAGGGGTTGACGAGGGATTATCTTCCTTATTACTCCAGTGTTTAGGAATTGAAACAATGTCTGTACCTCATCAGCGGGGTCTATTCAAAAGCATACTGTAGATTATGGCATCGTTTTCGTCATCCTCCCTCAAGAGGCTTAGAATTATTAATTGAGAGTTGACATCAGAAAAAATATGAAGATAATTTGCATAGAGTGAATACGAATATATTGATTCAAAATAGACATAAGCGATGCATTAATGGAATAACAATGTTTAACATGAATAAATGTCTAAACAATCAAAGAACGACACAACTTGAACATTCGAATGAACAAAAGTCTTTTCATCTCAGGGCTTGTCACTTCAAATGGTGAGCCTTGGAGGGATGGTAGAAAAATTCAGCCTGACCATCTTGTGTGAACTCCAGTGCCCCTTCATCAATAAGGTCCTGGATCTTGTTCTTCAGAGCCCAACACTCATTTGTATCATGTCCTGGACAGGCAGAATGGTAGGCACACCTTTTATTGGGATCATAAGTAGGATGTGCTGTATTGGGATTCTGGGGGTGAGCCCTTAATGTGATCAAATTCAATCTCAACAGGCATCGTAAAGCTTGAAACAACGACATGTTGAGCGGGGTGAATTGCCTCCTAGACTTGTCTGGCTGAAGCCGGTGAGGTTGATGCTGAATTGGTGACACTGGAGCCATTTGAGGAGCTCTCCCCTTATCTCCTTGTCTCAAAGGTGGTTGAACGATGACTGGCCTTTTACCCTTAGACGTTTGCCCCAGTTGGTTGCCCTGAAGCAGTTGGTTGACGAGAACCCCAAGCTCATCTTGTCTTTGAGCTAACCCTTGAATGGCAGTCACCTGCCCCAGCATCTGGACCCTCAATGCATCCACCTCAGCTTGTAGGTGCTTCAGCCTTTCATCCTCAGCACTGTTCCTGACAAAGGTCTCCATGAGAAGTGTCCTTAGCTCTTCCTGCCCCTTGGATAAATTCAGGAGGATTTTCCCGAACCGGGTCTCTTGAGCAAGAAAGTCCTGGTTGTCTTGTTGGGAAGTCATTGCTGAAATAAACAGCGGGAAAGGTAAGTGACCTGCAACAAGGGTATCTGTCATGCAATGATATGTATGATATGCATGCAATGTTTTCAAGGACCTCGCAGGGTAAACGAGAAAATTGGTTAGAATTTGGGTCCGGTAGCTTGATTGAAAGAAACTTCATATTTGTTGAGAGTCCTTCTTCAAGGGTCAAAGGCTCACCATATCCAGTGGGTCATAGCCCCTGACTTTAGTCATCATGTCTGATTTTGATTTCCAAACAACCTTGATTAAGGGAACCTTCTTCAAGAGTCAGAGCTCACCATATCAAATGGGTCATAGCCCCTGACAACTTTGGCTAGAGGAAAATAAATCCTCGTTTCCCCTTGCTGGGATAGTTGATTCACCATGACCTGCATCACAAGCCCTTGAGATCCTTGAAATGGGTTAGGATGTATGCAATGGTATGATGTTATGGTATGCATGGGGTAATGTGAGTAGCCCTGTTATGAGTCCCAATTAAGGACTGCAAACCAAAACCTGCAAGAAACTTAGTAAACCCTGTCATGAGTCCCAATTAAGGACTATAAACGAAACCTGCAAGAAACTCGGTAGACCTTGTTATGAGTCCTAATTAAGGACTACAAACAAAATCTGCAAGAAGCTCAAGTGTCAGACAACAAGCATGCAAATAGTCAAGTACGAAGGCACACAAGTCACACAAGAGAAACCCTTAGAGTTTAGGCCAGCATGGGGTCTGGGTATTACCCTCTTGAAGTTGGTGGGCTCAACCTGTCCTATTAGAAGTAACCGGGTTCTAAGGGTCCCAATATCACTGGATTGCTTTCATTGTTCATCGTTTCGATTTAGCCACTGAACTGGCGACCAAAATATCCCAGGAAAGCAACCCTCAATTGAGTGTAGTATCGAGTATCAACCAACCTCGGACTGCACCAAAGTCAGTTATCTCACTACCCTAAAGAGGCCAAGATAGTTCAATTAAGGTTCCTAAGGTCTGTTGATGCTTCACGACACCACGCGGAGGCCCCGTACTCTCCTTGACTGAACTCAAGGGTTACCGGTACACACCAAAGTGCCACATCAACGTAGCAGACTGTTTCAACCATGTCGGTATACCCCGCACAGTTCCCTCACAGCCTTGTTGCTACTTTCAAAGAAGGTATCCCCCAGATCCGGGTTAGGATCTATAAAACTCCCAAGCAACCCACAATTTAAAGCACACAAGGAAAGCAATTGAAAACACAGTTATGAACTAGCCCTAAGGTACACCTCACTTTAAGTTTAAGTCCCCAGCAGAGTCGCCAGTTCTGTGATCGGTGGATCTGGAACTGACTGTTTAACGCTGGTTCGCGAAATGTCACGGAAGCAAGAGTCGCCACCATCTTTTATTTTCTCCAAATGGAAAGGACAAAAGCACAGAAAAATTCCTTAAAGAGATTGCTCTCGGTTCGGGAGGTAGGTTATAGAAAGGGAAGGTGTTAGCACCCTTTCTATCCATGGTTATCCATGGGCTCTTAGATACTTGCTCATTTGTGTTTTCAAAAATGGTTTGTTTTCTTTTCAACTGTGGGTTTTAAAAAGTTTCTTTGAAAATTTCAGTTCGACTCTTGTATCAGTCCTCAAGAGTGTTTGAAAAATGCTTTCGAAAGCTTTTTGAAAATGTGTTGGTGTGAAAAGTATTTTTGATTTGTTTTGTTTTGAATTAGAGCAAGTATCCACGAGTCGTCTACCTACCCTAAGGAATTTGTCTGTGTAAATGTCCTTTAAAGTAGTGCCATCCCACCATTGAGAGGTAGGTAGCACCACCGTTGGAGGTGTTTGGGTCAATTCGAGGTTCGGGACATGGTGATCACCAGAGCAATAGGAAGACACCTTAGAAGCTACCCTCATGCCAGGTTCCCGGATCATGAGGACTTACTAAGACATCCTCTACTCGACGATCACCTTTCGAGGCAAGGCAAAAGTGAGGCGTACCCTAGGGGTGGTGTGTGATTTGTGTGTCACGTTCGTTTATATTTATCTTGTCATGTCAAAGTGATCTATGCGTTTGTTTTTTATTTTTGTCCATTCATTCTTTCATGCCTTTATTAACAGTTAAAAAAATTGCGAAAAGTAAAAGTTCTAAAGCTATTACAAAAGGCGCGGGTCCACATCGCCAAAATTTCTTGAACCCGATTTGACAGAAAAATAAAGAACTAAAAGAAAAGCTAAGTGCGAGAAATTAATTTACAAAGCCTTGGGAGAGATACATAAATATTAAACGAAATAAAATAAATATGCGAATTAAGTAAGAATTAAAACGAGGGCGTTGGACCCTTTTTGCAAAATTAAATTAAATGATGAAATTAATCAATTAAAAAAAAAGAAAGAAATTGTTTTTGGTATTTTTTGGTTTTTATGATTTTAATGGGAAAAATAATTAAATGCAATTAAAATAAATATTAACCCTAATTCTAGTTGTTTTTAATTTATTAAGAAAAGATTAAATTTTAACCTAAAATTAACCCTAATTAATTTACATGCAATTTAACTACAAAAATAAATATTTAATATTTTAATTATTATGAAAGAAAAATAAAAAGGAATAAAAATTATCATAAACCCTAATTCTATATTTTTTATATTTTTTATTAAAAAAGTTAAGATTAAAACCTAATTTAAAACTAAGTGAATCAATGGATTTATTTTACAAAAAAAAAATACTAAAATAAAATATTATATTTTTTCTCTTTTCTGATTTTTTAATTGTTTTTGTGTTTTTATGAAAATAATAAATTAATTAAGAAAACAATAACTAAAAGAAAATAGAAATGATGAAAAGAAAGAATGAAAAAATATTGGCAAACCTAGGGGGTCTGCCCCTAATTGTGAGGGTGAAGCCTTGGTAATTCAGGCCCAATAAACCTTGGCATGGTTGACTTCTCATGCCAGCATGTGAGTGCATTGACTCACGTCCATAATATTCCTCAAACTGGGACCCTTGGATTGATCTAGGCACACGCGTGGCAAACTGGATGGTGGGTAGCATGATAGACTCCCTGTATTGAAATTGCACACGAATACGTTTAAGGGAAAAATATAAGGAAAGGAGTGAAGACCTGGGGTTCGAACCCAGGTCATTAACGTTACCAACCAAGCGCTTCACCACTGCTCCACTTTGTTTATCTGTAAATTAATATAACAAATAAATATAATAAAACAAAACGCGCTAATGCTTGGTTTTCCGCACGAAAGTTTAAACCAACCAATTGCTCCTTGCCACCTAGTCATCTTCCTCGTTGGTGATTTCCTGAAAAAAATAGCAAACATTTAACGGGGGTTTTGAACCCCCTCAAAACATGCTTATTCTGATAATAGCGATTAGGCCATGTGGCCTCAGAAATTTGGCGCGATGGTCTCATTCTCTTCGTCCAAGCGTGCTGGTTTTGTTCATGGCATTGATGTGTCTCAATTTTACAGGGATGGAAAATGCCCAAATTGAAAACCTGGAAACCCTAGATGTCACTAATGGTGAATCTTCATATGGGGCACGAAAACAAAATTAAACCATTGGGTTAGCATTAGAATCAAACGATGAACATGAATCAAGCGTCAAAAATTGTTAAAAGTGCATGAATCGAGATGCAAGATTATGAGATTTTTTCAGTACAGGTCACATTCGTTTTACCAATTCTTGATGGTAGGATGAACGATTTTGATTGGAAATCCTTCCTTGAAGCTTCAGGAAGGTGATGGGATAAAAATCTGGCCTTGAATCGCCCTCTAACCCTGTTTTCAGTTTTGAGATTTCTAGGCAAAAAGTCAAGCTTTGTTCTTCAAGTTCTTGCGCCGCTGAGTGGTTTTTAGGACTAGGTTTAGCATATATATGTACCTGTGAATGATTAGGGTAAAAAACTTGATCAAAATCCATGAATTAATGAATATGATATTTGATTTTTAAACCATGATTTTCAAATCTTTTTTCACATGCTTTTTGATACAAATCACATCCAATTCCATTGGTTCTTTCCATATTTGGCTAGGCACGAAATCTTGAGGATATAATATGCACAAAAAGATTGAAAAACTAGGTTTAGCATTTTTCATGTATTTTATTTAATTAAAATGAATTATTAATAATAAAAATCCAAATAAATAAATAAATAATGAAGAAAAACTTCCCTTTGGGCCAAGTGGTCGTGCACATGCCTTGGATGATGAATTGTGGAAGAAAAATAGGCCCATTAGTAATTTTAGGTCATTTGAAGCAATGTTGACTTTTCAAAATATCCAAAATTTTCCCAACTTCCACAAGGCATAACTTGCTCAATATTTAAGCTTTGCTCATGTTCTTGGACATTTTGGAAAGGTCTTTGAGTCCTATAACCAATGTCTTTGGTCCCATGTCATTTTGATTTACCAATCTCATGTTATGGCCTTTGACTTAAAGTCTCTTTTTGTTGACTTTTGAAAATGACCTATAATGTTGAAATTGATAACTTTTTGTGAGAGCATTTCTTGGACTTGAAGTATGAAGATGAGTTGTAGGAAATGTCTTTCTCTTCAAAATGAGATTTGGATGGAATTTTTCTGATAATCCATGTGAAAGTTATGCCCTGGTCAATTTACAGTTGACTTTTTCAGCTGTCCAAATAAGGAAACTTTTGCATCTTGATGATTTTTGAGCCAAGCTTTGAGAATCATGATCAAGCATTGATCAAATGATGTTTGTGGCTTCAAAATGAGATGTTGACCAAAAATTTGAACTTTTGACTGTCAAATGACCATTTTGCCCCTACAGTTTGACTGTAGTGCAATTAGGGTTTTTGACTGTGCAATTTTGTGCTGAAAGTCTTGAAACTTGGTATGAGGATGCTTGACCATATTTGTAGGCATGTGAGACTTGATTGGACCTTTGGAAACTTCATTTTCTTGATCAGAACCAAAACCCTAATTTTGACTGTTTAGGATACCCTTGCACTGTGCCACCTTTGGGGGATCTTGAAGCATGACTTGGCAATTTCTTGAAGAATATGGGAGGGTAAATTTTGGGGTACAACAGGGAGGTTTTGATTGGTTGAGTGTTTTGCGAGTTTTAAAATGAATTTGAACAATGATTAAATGTTTTTGGATTTTTGATCTACAAATGGAAAGTTTTAATTACAAAAGAAATTTTTTTAAGAGGGAGACTAGAGAAACCCTAATCGTTCTCACGCAATTGATGGGCTAAAAGTATACCTCAACATAAGTCGATTGAAACGTGATTTAATCGCCTCATGGAGTTACCTCAGGGAGTATGGTATCAAGATTTGAACAAGGAAATGAATAAAGAAACTTAAATTCTAAATATTTTTTGTTGTTTTTATCAAGTTAAATAAATAATGAATTCAAAAGTAAATTAAAACCTACTTCTAAAATATTCTATTATTTTTTTTGATTTTTAAGTAAAGAAAGTATTAAAAGAAAATTAAAGTCTAATACTAAATATATTTTTTTGTATTTTAATTATATACTAAAATAAAAAATTATAAATAATAAAATAAAAAGAATATATAAAAGAGTTTAGAATTGGGCCTGAATGTAGAAATCTGGGGGTGCTGAAAGTAGAATCTCTAAGCCTAAATAAAGGGTGTCCAGTGTTGCTGACAGATCTAGAGCAGTTGGATCGTGAGAGTGCACCATAGTCTGTACATTCTGACGAGTTAGATCACGAGGTTGATGATCAAATGGTAATCTGACGGTCACAGGCTGAGCGGGGTGCATAGTAGAGATTGGGATAGCATGCATAGGATCATATGGCCTTCCACCTGATCGATGACAAGTGCATATTTGGTGGCAACACTTGTCACCACCATATCGGACCAAACAAACAAAATGCAGGCAATAAAGGAAATAAACAAATCAGATAATTTCTTATTAACCAAAAAATCTAAAATTTCTTTATCATTTTCTCATCTCTCTCTCACTCCCCATATGTTCTATCTTCCTCTTCTGATGAGGTCCTCTCCGTAGACGATAATACGTTCGCACCAGAAATCTCCTCACGGCGGTGACGGCGGTGGTGCGACACTAAAACCCACTGTTCTTACATTTTTATACTCATCTATTCTTCCTAATCATGAATATGTGGTCCAATTTCGCAGGAAACACTTGGCTGGATCTAGATCTAGAAAGGGGTTTCAAAACCCTAAGTCAAAAATGACGAATATGATGATGAATGAGGGTAGACGAAGTAATTAAGGCGCCCTGTGTACATTGATAACAACCTTCAAATGCAAAGGGGGACTAAAACGGCAGTGAAATAAGCTTAGCAGCGGATTCTGAGCGGAACGGTGGTTGGAGTCCGTGATGCGTAACCTTTTTACAGTGAGATCTCTCTGACACGGGCTTGTCTGATCTTCCTTTTCTATTTTGTTTGATTTTTAAAGGGACTTAGTGAATGGAAGACGATGATTCCGACCTAGGGTTTGGCTGTATGATAACTTGTTTTGTTATGATATTCTGTGATTTTTGAACAATGGATCTGATTTGCTTTTTTTTCCTCTTTCTCTATTTCGATAGCTTCTGAAGGGATTTTGTAAAAAGGAAAGTGATGAAAAATTAAATTAGGGTTTGGATCTATTTGATAGCTTTGCTAATGTTGTTGCATCCTTGCGGTTTTGTGAATGATTTTCTCCCTTTTTTATGGTTTTGTGTGCATGATGTTGGTATATCTGAAGGGTTGTTTGAATAAAATGGAAGACGGTGATTGGCGTTTTTGTTTTTTGTGGTTGTTGCCGTTTTTTGTGCTTCGAACAGTCCTCCCCTCTATTTGTTTTTTTTGTCTCTGTTATATATTAAAAAGAAAAGGATTTTGGGGGGGAAACAATAACATGACTTTTTGAACAAATTTGTTGTCATATTTTTTGTGCTTTAGAATGCATGTTGTGTTTGGTTAATCTTTGTGTGATGTTTAGACTGAGATGAGGCAGGTTTGGCAGTATTATGGACTGGTATGGACACTATAATAAGTTGTTTTCTTGTAGGGGCAGTAGGTCTACAAAAGTGTTTTGGCATGTTCTGTTTGGCTTGTTGTATTTGTTTTCTTGTAAAGCAGATTGTTGGAAGCAGGTCTGAGCTTTTGATAATGCTTCTTTTGTTGACTTTGTTACTGCTGTAAACTTGTTTTTGAATCTCTTTTCTGATTTGCAATACTTGAGGTTTACATCTTTTTTACTGCAGGGACTTTCCTTTTCTCTTATTGTGAACCAAAATTACCTTTTGTGATTTACAACCAAAATGATTGATCTTTTAAATTCTAATTTTTTATTTGCAAGATAATGAGGCCCTTGTTGGACTTTGGCATATCATTTAATTCAAACACCTTGTTCTGATTCCTTCAAAAAATACCTAATGATTAGATTAGAAGAAAATTTTGCTTGAACACTTCTTGTTTAAATTTCATTGCTTTGATGATAATTGTTCTAAACAACACCTTGTTTGTTTTCTTGTGACATCGATGGAAGGTGAAGAAGGAAAGGCAAGATCGAAGAATTGAAGAAGAAGTCATAGAAAGGCGTGAGACAAGTCTCTTGAAGATGGAGCAAGGAAATTTGAAGAATAATTACCTTTTCTTTGTAAATAAAATACTTGTAACTTGTATTTCAACTATGTAAATTTCCTTGTAAATTGCTCAAAATGTAATGAATATAAAACTTGAAAGTCTTCTCTTTGAATTTATGAATGATGAATTGGTTTTATGGAAATTGGATAAGTCTTGGACCTTTGGTTTGTATCTTGAATCTTGCTTAAAATTTCTAATTTTCTAGCTTCCTTCATTTTAAACCTCAATAGTATTCTCTGTGTTTCTTCAATCTTTATCTAGTAGAAAGGCCTATATTTAAGATGGATTAGAACTTCAAATGTGACGTAGGTTAAAAGATGTTGTCCTAACAAATTAAACTCAATCCATGATCGTTCCCATCTTGTGTCATAACTTCCAACCCCAAGTAGTGTACATGAAACACTTTGGATAATGTCACACTCAATGCACTTCTAGATATGAAACCCTTAAAAACACCTTGCACCCAAAGCAAACTATTCACAATGCCTTACATCTCAAGAAATTCTTCCCTAATTAGATAAAACCTTGATTCCTAATGTACAAACCCTAGCTGGTTGGATGAGAACAAATGAGTTTGCATCTTTTCCTGCATGAATTTTATGGCCAGATAACTTGTGGTTCCAGTAATTAACTCTTTTCATTAAAAATAGGGAAGCTCAAGCGAGATCCTAACCAGGAGGGAACCATAGGATCAAAATAAACCCCAAAAAATTGATAAATGAAAGAATAAGAAAATGCATCTCTCAACCATGGTTCAGAAGACACTTTATCTTTGAATTCAAACCCTTTGAATGAAGTAAATAAGATAGTTTGTATCACAAGTAACAATGCAAGCAATTCCTCATAGGATAGACACACTAAAGTGTCGAGGAGAGAAATTCGTGTAAGTCAAGGTCAAGGCCCTAGTTCATGTCCTTGAGATATCTTCAAAGATAATGAAAGAATAATTTCACAAACGTGGATCTGAAACCTTGATCTCTTGACAAAAAAAAGGGGAATAAAACCTAATCCAAGATCTGATGAATTCGACTGAGAAATAACCTCTGTAGCTTAAGGAGAAGAAGTCCATGATAACCATATTTCCAAAACCTAATTCCACACAGTCCACTGCCCAAGAACCAGATGAGTACGCCTTTAACTGATGAAGGAACCTCAAAACCAACAAGAAACCCTAGTCTTGCACAAATACTGCTTCTTGAACTAAAGTGCTTTATTCAATGAAATGCATGATATGCAAATGAACTAGTGAAGATGATATAGATGAAATGCGAAGTCTAAGCCAAACAAAAGTAAAAGGTAGGACAAATTTGGGGTATGACAGTTTCATTATCAGCGGTAAAGGTATTGAAGTTGACCCCGCCAAGGTCAAAGCCATTCAAGAAATGCCAGTTTCCCATATTGAGAAGGAAGTCAGAGTTTTCCTGGGACGATTATACTATATTTCTAGATTTATTTCTCATTTGACCGCTACTTGTGAGTCGATCTTTAAGTTGCTGAAGAAAGAACAGGTATTGAAGTTGAACGACGACAAATAGCCTTCGACAAAATCAAGGAGAACCTCCGGTTATGATGCCACCCATTAAAGGAAGACCTCTTATCATGTTCTTAACAGTGTTAGAGAACTCACTGGGTGTGTACTAGGCCAACATGACGAGTCTGGTCGAAAAGAGCATTCAATATACTACCTTAGCAAAAAGTTTACCTACTGTTAAACAAGATATTCACTGCTCAAGAAAACTTGATGCGCTTTGGAATGGGCTTCTCGCCGACTAAGACATTATATGTTGACCCATACTACCTTGTTGATCTCTAAAATGGATCCCATAAAGTACATATTCGAGAAGCCCTCTCTCTCCAGAAGAATAGCAAGATGGAAAATGGTCTTGACAGAATACGAAATTCAATACACTACTCAAAAATCAATTAAAGAAAGTGTACTGACAGATCATTTCGATCATCAAGCTATAGACGACTACCAGTCTATGAATTTCAAGTTCCCGAATGAAAACATTATGTTGGTTACAGATTGTGAAGAATTTGGACCCTATGAAGGACCTGAGATAGGATCCCGATGGGCTATTGTTTTTGATGGAGCTTCCAATGCACTTGGTAATGGAATTGGTGCTGTGATTATTTCTCTTAAGGCTTGCCATATGTCGTTTACTGCTAGATTGTGCTTTGACTGTACCAACAACATGGGTGAATGTGAAGCGTGTATCATGGGCATCAAGGCTGCTATTGATTTTAGAATCAAGTTCTTAGATGTGTACGGAGATTGAACCCTAGTCATCAATCAGATTAAGGTATAATAGGATACGAAGCACCCGAATCTAATTCATTATTAGGAGCATGTATTGTCCTTAATCCCGTACTTCGAGGAAATCACTTTTAAGCATATCCCACGAGAAGAAAATCAGTTGGAAGATGCATTGGCAACTATGTCATCTATGTTCAAAGTCATATGGGACAACGAGGCTCCTCAAATTACTATTGAGAGGATGGGTGTACCTGCACATTGCTACGAGGTTGATACTGACGAAGTAGAGGAAAAGCCTCGGCTTCACGAGGTAAAGAGATACCTCGAGGCTCAAGAATATCCTGAGGGGACATCTATCAACGACAAGAAATTCCTATGGAGGTTCTCTACTAAGTTCTTTTTGAGCAACAAAATTTTGTACAAGGGCAACCATGATTCAACTCTGATCTGTTGTATGGACAAGAGGGAAGTTGAGAAAATTACGGAGGATATGCACAAAGGTGTCTTTGGTACTCCAGTGGGCATACGATGGCTAAAAAGATTCTGAGAGAAAGTTATTATTGGTCGACTATGGAAACTAATTGACATCATCTTTCCAGAACTTTTCATAAATTCCAGATTTATGCTGACAAAGTACATGTTCCACCGGTCCCTCTAAATGTCTTGACTTCTCCTTGGCCATTTGCAATGTGGGTCATTGATATAATTGGAGAGATCAAGCCGACCACTTCTAATGGACATTGTTTCATCCTCGTCGCCATTGATTACTTCATGAAGTGGGTTGAAGCGGCCTCATCTGCCTACGTCACCAAGAATTTTGTTGCCCAGTTCATTAAGCATAATCTTATATATTGGTAAGGCATCCCATAAAGGAATATCACAAACAATGGTACTAATCGCAACAATACTATGATCACGGAACTCTGCATGCAGTTCAAGATCAAGCACCACAACTCTTCTCCGTATCGACAGAAGATGAATGGCACAGTGGAAGCCGCCAATAAGAACATCAACTGGGGAAACCCCATTCTCTCTAGTATACGGTATGCAAGTTGTTCTACCAGTCGAAGTCCAGATTCCTCTCTATAGATTATGAAAGACGCGGGCTTAGACGAAGACAAGTGGATTCAGACTATGCTAGACAAGTTAAATCTAATTCATGAGAAAAGGCTTGCAGTTGTCTATCATGGTCAGATGTATCAGAAGTGTATGATCAAAGCCTTCAACAAGAAAGTCAAACATCGGGTATATCAGGCTGGCGATTTGGTAATAAAACGCATCATGCTACCACAAGTTATCCCAAGGGAAAATGGACTCACACCTATGAAAGGCCATTTGTAATCAAGAAGATATTTTCTAGTAGTGTTATCATACTTACCACCATGGGCGGTGAATATTTTTAACACCCTATAAACGCGAACACAGTTAAAAAATACTACGCCTAAAAGAGACCCGCTAGGTTGACTGGCCTAGGCAAAAATAATGGCATCCTGGCGAACTAAAAGGGTTCAGGCAAAAATTAGGGATATATATAAACACCCGGCAAGTCGAAAACCTGAAAAGGCGGTTTGAGAAAAAAAGGGTATCCCGGTGGACTGAAAACCCGAAAAGGTGGTCGAGGAAAAAGTTAGGGATTAAGGCGTATGACTATGTCCCGCTGGATCACCTACATACAACAAACTTTATTATCAATGACAAGTTCCATTGTTTCAGATCAATCCAATCAACTTCTTTCGACATCAAGGGATGAGATGGTCGAAGACGTAAGGGCAATAGTAGAGTTGAAACTCGACGAGATCATTTCCACATAACTGTTTTCTTTGCTTTACTTTGTACTTTTCTTCATTTTTTTAATGATCATTTCTTCTTACTAGGATTTCTGTCTCTTTGTAAAAACTGCCTATTTATTGGAAAATCATCAATATAAGTCAATTTCAAAATTCAAAATTTATTTTACATTATCTGTTTTGTTTGCAAAAATGTCCAACGATTTATTCGAATGAACATATGCATATGAATATGATTATTGTTAACGAATATGTGCATAAAAATGGGAATAAGCATTTACTAAAGACTCTAGGAGTTGGGATAATGTTCAGGTAATCCACAAATCCCCTTAGAATAATATCAATGGAACTATCTCTGCAGGATCCATCTTCACAAGCCCATCCCCGATAGAGATGCATTCCCCAACAAATCTAATATGCCCACAGGCTGGAACTGGGGCATCTTCCAGCAATTCACCTCCATGTCCCTGATGGATGGATGAACCTGACCATCATCCCCAATAAATTCCCTAACAAATAAAGAGGTTTGATCATTTCCCCAGCATATGATGAAAACTTCCACAATACAACTATGAAAATACTAATTTGCGTCAGAAATGATTCCTCAACACAATTCATAGGAATTTAATCCTCCAGCAGAGTTTATTTCTCCAACACTATCCCTAAAGAATTCTCTTCTTCAGCATGGCTCATTTCCTCAGCAGAGGTTATTTCTCTAGCAGGGTTTATTTCCCCATCATGGTTTATTTCCTCAACAAAGTTCATTTCTCTGATTAGTGAAAATCCCCAGTAAAATTCCCCTCTCCATAAAGGGTAGTCAAGGTTGCTATCCCCAGAGACTTGCTACGGTATCTAAAACTGGGTCAGATATCATTTAATTTTTTGCTTCCCAAAAGAGTTGACATTCACATTGGAAACCTGGACAGACGGCACCTCAGAAGGTTATCCATCTCTTTTATCCCCGTTCAGGGTATATAAGAATTAAATTCCCCAGTAGAGCAATGCACGATGTTCCTTAACTCCTCTATCCCCAAGCGAAAGTCGAACACTCCCAGCAGAGTATCCTCAAACGGAAAGCGAAAATCCATAGCGGAGACACTTTAAAGAAGATTCATGTTCTTCATCCCCAACGACAATCCGGGATTTATTTTCCCAAACAAGGATGTTATATAAAGCTACCGATATGCTTCAACGACATCTTTATCCATACATCATTTACAAATATCATGGCATATGCATACAAAACGCATATAACACACTTTCATTTACTTCGATAACATCATTACACAATGCATTACATACATCATGACATTGCACGATACTAACTTTGTTTCTTTCAGGTTAGTTCACAAACAGACGAATATCATCAACAATTCTCAAGCAGGTCAAAGATTAATTCTCGAAACAAGACAGGGAAACTATTTGTATGACCAGACCAAGATTATTTCCTAAAACAAGACGGGACAACTATCTATATGGTCGATAAAAAGAAGGTCCTAAATTAATTCCCGAAACAAGACGGGGCAACTATCTATATGATTTGTCAAAGATTAATTCCCAAAATAAGACGGGGTAACTATCTATATGACCATGCCAAGATTAATTCCTGAAACAGGACGGGGCAACTACCGACATGGCCAGGTGGTATGAATTCCAGAAACAAGACGGGCTTAACAACCAAAATAGATTGTGTATCAATTCCCAAAACAATATGAGGCGACTATCTATATGACAACCATTTCCATCGAAGACTAAATCTGACAAGAATTTCCCTCAGAGAATAAATCTGACAAATAGCTACTTAAGCACTTTCCCCAGAGAGTCATCCTGGACAACATTCTTCAGATATAGTCAAGCTTAGACTTATTCTAATACTCCTATCAACAATCACGTTGATGGAATCTATAAGCCCATCTCTGATGACACTTCGTCAGCTCTATGAATGGCATCTTTAAGCCTAATCAAGCAGTATTATCAACCAACAACGTTACCTCCTGCACATGTGAGTGCAAATTTCTGGGCACTTAAGTGTTTAGTCCTCTTCTACCTTCAAATCACGAATGGAGGACATGCCAATCTAACTCTTCAAGTTCAAGAAGATTGAACAAGGCAGTTGTTGCACCCCAAAATTTTCCCTCCCATTTTCTTCAAGAAATTCTCCTAAGGTTTTCATTTGCTCAAGGTTCCTCAAGAATTGATCAGACAAATTCTCCTCCTAAGCAATTGACCTACAACTAGGGTTTCACTTTTTTCAAGGAATATTAGACTTTTAATGCCTTAAATGGATTTCATGGTTTCTTATATGTCTCCAACAAGGCTCATACTAAGTTTCATGCCTTGCATCACAAGGTTGCTCTGTCAATTTCTCAAATAATTGAAAATCAATTGTATTGGACAAAAAATCAATTGTGCTCAACATAAATTCAAACTTCAAGATTTTTGGTCAACATAAACATTTTGAAGTCATATTCATCATTTGATAAAGGGTTGATCATGATTCATCAAGAAAACTCTCAATTCATCAAAACTAAAAAGTTATCAAATTAGGATTTTCACTAGGAGAAGTCAATTAAATTTTTGACCAAGTATAACTTTCACACGCTTCATCAGATTTTGATCAAACAAAGCCCATTTTGAAGGAAATTCAATTCTTTATAACTTTGGCTCTCTAAGATCAAGTCCAAAAAATGCTTCATTCAAAAGATATGAGCCAATACATTATAGGTCATTTCAAAAGTCAACAAAATACACTTTTTGTCAAGGCAACTTATATTAAGATAAATTATTCAAATGCAAAAATGATCAAAAAATAGATTGTAGAGGACACCTTGATATTTCCAAAAAGACATAAATCACCTTCAAATAATGAAAATAGAGAGAGTTATGATTGGTGCAAGTCGGGAAATTTTAAGCAAATGCATGAAACCAAAAGTGATCAAACTTGGAATTTTAGGCTATTGGCCTTTTGATTCAAGGTCCATGCATATTTTATACTTCTATATGAACCTCAGAGCTTACTCATACATCCCTTGGACTTTTATTAAATTTATTTTTGATTTTTATTAATTTAAAGTCAAAATTAAAAAGATATAACGGGGACTTTTCTTACAAGGTCCAAGGCCAAATGGTTTGACCTAATTGCAAGCATTATATATCTACCACATTCAGACAAAGGTGTTGTACCCCAAAATTTTCCCTCTCATTTTATCAAGACTTCTCATCACAAGACTCTCTGAACTCAAGATCAGATTAGGGTTTTGCACTCCTCAAGACATCTCCTTGCACTGTTGACCTAAATTAGGGTTTGAGTTTGCACAGGGATTTTTGGACTTTCAATTCTCAAAATGACTTTCATACTTCATCTTGGATCCCAAAGATTGCCTCTACCAAGTTTCAAGCCTTGAATCAAATTTTTGTCCAGTCAATTGGACAGTTGACCTAAAAATCAGTTGTATTGGGGAAAAAGTCAACTATGGCCAATTTACAGTCAAACCTCATAAATTTTGATCCACATCAACATTATAGACTCATATGAACCATTTGATCATGTTTGGACCACAACTGCTCAAGAAATTTGATCAGATCATCAAAAGGGCAAAATGGTCATTATTAGGGTTTTGACTGCACAAGGTCAATTTCTGATTTTTCACCTAGCCAATGGCAAAGTGGGTTCAAGCATGGATTCAAGGACTCAATGGCATCATCTTGACCTATTCACAAGGTTCAAAAGATCTCAATTGCATTGGATTGACAGATGAATTTTTCAGTCAACTAATCAAAATTTGACTGTACACTGAAAAGTCAAACTTTGACTTTTTGGTCAAAATCAAGTGCCAAGGGTCATTTTTCATCAAGATGTGTCAAAACATGAAACTTTTTCTTCAAGAAACCCAATTTTGCAAATTAGGGTTTAAGTTTGAAAAATTTCATAACTTGGAATCTCAAATTGCATTTCAAAGATGGATTCTAGAGCATGTTGCAAGCTTTCCAAAATGTCCAAGAACCCTCCAAAATCATTTGTGGTTATGGAGAATCGAAGGCTTGAAGTTGGCAAAAACTCACTTTTGATCCATGGCATGTTCATATTGATACAAGTTGCAAACTCTAATCAGCCTTGTTTGCACTTGATTATAGGTTTCAAAACCCTTCCATACTCAATAATTAAATGCAAATCCATTGGTCTAAGGCTTTGTTTTTGTCATTAGAGGATTGCACACAAGATAATCCTTAAATAGAAAAAGGCAACTTTGCCATTTTTGTCAAAAATTGCTTTATGTCAAACCACATCCCTTGAGCATTGAACCATATCTTGTGCAGCAAATCAAATCCACAAACTTGAGGGGCCAAGAACATAAGGTGCAGGCTGGTAGATAGCATGTACAGGCTTGTCTTGCATCATGGTTTTTCTTTTTGCTTCATATACAAGAAACATGTCAAAATACACACAAATTGAACATTAGAAAGAACAAACTTTGGCAAGCCTTTGAGATAAGTTTCACACATTGTATTGAACCTAAAACACGAGCCTTTGAGTCCTGAAACCTCCCATAGCACAAAATCACCTTCCATTGGCAAAACAGGGCAGCTTCTGCATCTTGAGTTCTATCTCACAAGTTGCTCGTGTGTTTTGCCCCAAACTTGTTCAAACACCTTCCAAACAACCTATCCAAGCTATCCTAACCCTTAAACACTGAATGTAACTCCCTTTACAAGGTTTGCCATTTTTGATTTCAACTTGTGCAAGTTGAGTTCTGCAGGCTTGTTCAAGCATATTCAAGGCAAGCTAGGCATTAGGGAAGGTCAGGGAAAGTTCAAGCAAGCTCCCAAACACCTCAGGTCTCATTGAAAAGCTCCACATTACCATACACGAAGTCAACTGAAACAGGTTTTTGTCAACTTCCTATCTCTTTATTTAGGAATCATTAGGCTTAGGTTTGTGAATAAAAAATATAGTATTCATAGCCATGAAGCTGTACATATGCTCAGTTTTCATTTAAGTTAAGCATGTTAAGAGAATTTGATTCATGAACTTCCTGAAAAAATTAGGTTAGGATTTAGGGCCAGAGAAATTCTCTCTGGCCTTTGAGAGTTAGAATGAGTTCTTTACATGGTTGGATTCGTCTTGAAAAATGCTATAACTTTGATGTTTTGAGTTTTTGCATTAGAGCACGTATGCAAGATCTAGCATTTTGTACAGGGCGCACGCAATTTTGAGACAAAGGTTGAAGATGAAGTGTGATGGGCTGGGCTTGGTTCTGGCTCACTATTGACACCCCCTCATTACTGATTGCACCCCCTGGCCCATTTCTTCCTATTTTTATAATTTTGTGTTTATTTTTAAATTTTGATTTTATTTTATTATTCTTCAAACATAAAAAACACCAAAAATATTTTTATAAATTTTCACATTTATTTTTGTATTTTATTTTATTTTTTCTAGCATAAAAATAATTTAATGAGTATATACCTCTATTTTTATTTTAATGAAAACTTGAAAATAATACATTAAATATTATACTTTTATTTTTTATTATTAGTTATACTTAAATAATACTTTTTTCTAAATATATTTTATTATATACATTATTTTATTTTATTATATATAAATAGTATATTTAATATATTTATATTCTTAAAAGAAAATTAGGGTTTTACCCTTAATAAAAAAATTTATAATCTTTTATTTCTTGTTTATATATACACTAAATATTTTTTACATACATAAAAAATAAACATAAACATTTTTGCATATTCATAATATTTTGTATATTTATTTAATTTTGTTTATTTAAATATTATTCATTTATTATTTATGCCATTTATTCAATTTGGATGTAATAGTAAAATTAGGGTTTTAATTTCTTGCCAAATAAACCCCATTCAAAAATTGTATCCCCCTCCCCATAATCATGTTGTAATAGTGGTAGATTTACTTTTACGCATTTATGCTTTCAATTATGCCATGATTAGAGATTAGGGTTTGTATGCAAAAATCCAAAAAAATCAAACAAATAGCTTGACTAATACAAAGACAAGAAGCATGTAAATTGACAACACAAAGCACACTTGCACCCCTAGGGTTTCATCCACTTGTTTCCTTGAAAATGGCCATGTTATGCATGTTGAGTATCTTGGCAAAAAAAAAAAGATCATAGTCCCTCGATGACGCTATCTTGGTTGCCTATACAAAATGATCTAGTCCCTCTAAAAATTGCTAAAGATACTTGGTAATATTGCTATCATGGTCAATACGATGACCCGCGCCTGTCCCTTTTAACATCCTAATACAAGGTTGTTTACCAAATGCAATGGTAAAACAACACTGTCAAAAGGGTTAAAAATGTGTAGGAAATACCTCTGATTAAAATAGGGTAGACAACTCTTAGTTACTTGATCAAAACTCGCAAAAACATCCTTGTTGTTTTCAAACACACCTCACAACATAATTTCAAAACATTTCCCAAATCAAACTTTCAAACATTGAAAAATCTTTTCAAAAGACAAAACACCTTTGTATATATTCAAACAAGAATCATTACAAAGGTTGCCACAACGATGGCCTCTTTTCAAAACATTTTCAAAAACCACACACAAAGCACCATTTCAAACAATTGGAAAAGCAAAGCAAGTGATCTAAACAAGTAACTAAGAGCCCATGGATAACCATGGATGAAAAGGGTGCTTGCACCTTCCCTTTTCTTAATCTACCCCCCGAACCCAAGAAAACATCTCAAAGGTCTTTCCTGTGCTTTTTGACCTTTCCTTTGGATAAAATAAAAAGTCGGTGGTGACTCTTGCTAAACTGAAACATTTGCGAACACAAACGCAAAACCTCAAGTCAGTTCTCCCACCGTATCAAAGAACTGGCGACTCTGTTGGGGAATAATCTAAAAGTGGGGTTACCTTAGGGTTTAGATCACCTTTACATGCTTATTTTGTTTGCTTTGATTGCTTTACATTTGGTTCTCTTGTTTGGGTTTGAATCCTCCACCGGGATTTTTGGGAAACATTCATAGGTAAATAGCAATATGTTGTGGAAACTGTGTGGGGTATACCGACATGGTTGAAGCAATAGCTATATTAGTGTGACATATTTGTGGGTACCGATAGCATTTGAGTCAATCAAAGAGAATAGGGGGCCGCTGAGTGATGTCTTGAAGCACTAATGAACTCTTAGAACCTTTACTTGACCATCTTGGCCTTTTTTTAGGGGTAGTGAGATGACCGGCTTTGGTGCATTCCGAAGTTGGTAGATACTCGATACTACACTCATTGAGGGTTATTTTCTTGGAATATTTTAGTCTCCTGTTAAGTGGCTAAATTGAAACAATGAAAACAGAAAATAATCCAGTGATATTGAGCTCCTTAGAACCCAATTACTAATTATAGGACAGGTTGAGCCAACTAAACTTCAAGAGGGTACTTACCTAGGAAACCCCATGCAAGCCTGAAACTAGGATCTTGTGTGACTTGCTTGTACATATACTTGTGCATACATCATGAACATCATAAAGCATCATATGCATCCACTAACCATTTCAAGGGTTTGGATCTTCATCTTTGTTCTTGTTTTGTAGGACATGGAATCACTTCGCAGGAAAACTATTCAGGTCAACCTTGTGAGAATCCCTCCTCAACTCAAGGAGCTTACTTCCAAGATTCCAGAGAATTCTCTCTTCAGTGAAAGACATGGCAGACTTCTCAACTTGGTCAACTCCAACATTAAAGAAGACATGGTGAAAGTTCTCTTCCAGTTCTTTGACCCCCTACACCACTGCTTCACATTCCCTGATTACCAACTAGTGCCTACTTTGGAGGAATTTTCTCAACTCCTGAGGATTCCTATTCTCCATCAACTACCCTACAACGGTACAGAAAGAGATCCAAAGCCTGAAGATGTTGCTCAAGCCTTACACTTGCAACCATTTGATATCAAAGGTCATTGGGAACCCAAAAGTGGTGTCAAGGGTTTCTTAGTAAAGTTTCTGTTTGAGAAGGAACAAGACTGATGGAATTCTCTAGATCTGCAAGCTTTTGAGGAGATTGTAGCACTTCTTATCTATGGGTTGGTCTTGTTCCCAAACCCTGATCAGCTTATAGATATGAATGCTATCAAGATTTTCATATCTCGAAATCCTGTGCCTACATTGCTTGGGGACATCTTACACTCATTTCACACACGAACAATGAGGAAAAGAGGTGTTCTCATGTGCTGTACTCCTCTTCTAGCAAGATGGTTTATTTCTCACCTTCCCCAGTCAGTGTTGAAGAATGAACAAGGCTTGAGGTGGTCGCAACGATTGATGATTCTTACACATTCTGATGTTCATTGGTGTTCTCGGTCCAGAGAAAATGACATCATCATTGATAGTTGTGGGGAATTCTCTAATGTCCCACTACATGGCATTAGGGGAGGCATTACCTACAACCCCTGTTTAGCTCTGAGACAATTTGGGTATGCCCGAAGGGATGACCCTCACGACATACTGATTCTAGACTTGGTTTTTGACTTAGACAACGACGCTCAAGGACTTTAACAAAGGTTTATCCGAGCTTGGAGGATGCCCAACAAAGTGGACAGTAAGACACTGGGACACAAGAATTCCATCCCCCTTGAGCCTTACCTCAAGTGGGTACGAACCCGCGCCCAGAGTCTTATGATGCCTTACCCCCACATTCTGCCTATGATCAAAGAGCCTGTTATGGAAGGAGAGGTTCCATACACCCTCCTACATCCTGACATGCCAACATCATTGGAGGATTTGCAAAAGAGTTGGATACAGCTCAAGGAAGAACGAAATACTTTTGAAGCCAGCTTCTACACCAGTGAGAAGAAGGTTTTGGAACTTACCCGTCAACTCCACGAAGAGCAGACTCTCAACACTTACATCGCACCAAAGAGGATGCGCAACGTCTTTTTTCATTAAGAATTTTGTAATATTTTGCCCATGGGGCATTTATGTACTAACAAATTTCTTCTTATTAATATGACGTGTGTTCTTTTTGTTTACAAAAACTTTGAATTTCTGAATCCTTGAATGCATTACATGAATACATATCATTCATCATATGCATAAATAGGTCTTCAGACCAAGTTTCCTTATCTTTCTGCTGTTTATTTCAGCAAGATGGATATAGAGCAGACGATCAAAGATCTGCAAGCACATAATTCGCAATTCCAACAACTCCTCATGACCTTGGCAAAGGGTCAAGAGGACCTTAAAGCATTGTTAGAGAAATAGAAATAAAAAGAAAAGAAGAAAAAGAAAAGAGTTGGCGTGGCCACTATGGGAAGAAGATTTGAGAACCAAGCTAGGAGAGTCCTGGATTTCCCTTCAATGTTTGATGAAGGGGTTGGAAAAGGAAAAAGAGTTGCAGTACCTTCCGAGTCTGAGGCTGAAGAGGAAGAAGAAGAAGAGGATGAAGATTACTCTGAGCAGCAGTACCCTCCGGTGGACGATAAGTATAAAAATCTAGAAGATCGATTGACAGCCATGGAGGTACAAAGAGTACCTGGGTTAGATTTCGAATAACTAGGGTTGGTTGCTAGGATTGTCATTCCCCCCAAGTTCAAGGTGCCTACATTTGCTAAATACGACGGTTTGTCCTGTCCGAAGATGCATCTGTGGTCCTACGTCAGAAAGATCCAACCTCACTCTTCTGATAAGGATCTGTGGGTCCACTTTTTTCAAGATAGTTTGTCGGGTACGCAATTGGACTGGTTCTATCAACTTGAGAGATCTGATGTTCATAACTGGGAGGAACCTGCTGCTGCTTTCTATCGGTAATATAAATACAACGCAGATTTAGCACCTACTCGTACTCAACTACAGAGTATGGGTATGGTCTCTAATGAGGGCTTTAAGGAGTATGCCCAGAATTGGAGGGACTTGGCTGGAAGGGTGCATCCACCATTGTCTGAAAGAGAGCTGGTTGATATGTTTTTAGGGACGTTGTCTGATCCATTCTTTAATCACCTGATAGGGAGTTCATCGACAGGGTTCACTGAATTAATTTTGACTGGTAAACAAGTTGAAGCTGGCATCAAGAGTGGTAAGATTCAAAAAGATACATCTGCTTCTACCACTGTCAAAAAACCTTTTCCAGCCAAGAAGGAGGTGTCAGCTGTTTACTCTGAGAAAGGTCGAGGAAGAGTAGAGCATCGGTCAACGGTGGGGGCTGTGATGATCCAAAAGACAGCAGGAGATCAACCTAGAAATGATCAACCAAGAGCCAACCAACAAAGAGGAGGAAGGCCTTCTAGGAAGTTCACCAAAATAAACATGTTGCCTGCCCAGGTCCTCCCCCATCTCTTAAAGCTGAACCTTACAACCTTTAGAGATCCACCACAAGATCCGAATACAACTTCTCCTTTTTACCATGCCAATGCTAAATGTGCTTACCATTCCGACAGTATAGGGAACGCCACCAACAAATGTTGGGCCCTTAAAAACAAGATCCAAGATATGATAGATGCCAAGGAGGTAGAGTTTGACGCACCTGAAAAACCTAATGTGATATCCACTCCAATGCCAAAACATGGTCATAATGTCCATGCCATTGTAGAAGATCTTCATGTTACTGCTGTTGATGACTTAATGACTCCATTACCAATGATCAAGATGAATCTGTTGAAATCCGGGATTTTTCCAGGATGTGAAAAAGATTGTTACCTATGTTCAACCTTGCAATCCGACTGTCCGCTGTTGAAGTCAGGTATCCAACGCCTAATGGATACTCAAGAAATCCTCTTTCAGAAAACTCATGTTACTCCTGTTATTCCAATCAATGATGTTGCTATAATCACCATTCTTGACAACCTTTCCAAGGTCTCCAAAAGACCTGTTAAGATTACACCTGATCCAAAGTTTGTACCACTGAAGATTACTATGCCGGGGCCTATCCCATACAAGTCCAATAAGACAATACCATGGAATTATGGAGGAGAGATCTTCTATCACGGTGTGAAATAGATCGAATCAGTTGAAGAAAATTCCGATGAAGAAACTCCTGACATAAGAAATATTGCGGGGACAAGTAAGATCACTCGTAGCGGAAGAATCTTCTCTCCGCAGATTTCTCCTCCACGGGCAGCCTTCGGACCCTCAAGTGCTCCTGTGCCTGTCAAGATATCTATGCAAAGTCCAGTGATTGAAGAAATTGTTACTCCTGAAGTTATACACTCTGCCGTTGTTGCTGATAAAGGTAAGGGGATCCAAGAAGCGCCCGTCAGGACGAGGGATCAGACTTTGGTTATCCCCGAGACCACCCAAAAGGAAATGGAGTATATTTTAAAGATAATTAAGAAAATCGACTATGATGTCGTAGAGCAGCTGGAGAAAACCCCTTCAAAAATCTCTATGCTAGCTCTATTGCTCTGCTCTAAGGCTCATGCCAAAGCCTTGATCAAATTCCTGAAGACGGCGCATGTGCCTCAAGAAACTTCTGCGGATCAGTTTCAAGAGTGCGTGGCTAGCCTTACAGCCGACAATGGTCTTGTCTTCTCTGACGCCAATCTAACATCTAAGGGAAGAAAGCATAATGATGCGTTGCATGTCTCGGTAGAGTGCAGAGGGACCACTCTTGCTCACGTTCTGGTTGATATCGGTTCATCTTTAAATGTCCTACTAAAGAAAGCATTGGACAGACTAGACTGTGAAGGTTTGACCTTAAAGTCCAGTAATATCATTGTTAGAGCCTTCGACGGTTCTAAGCGAATGGTTCACGGAGAATTGGATATCCCAATTAAGGTGGGAACGGAAATTTTCAACTCTACATTTTATGTGATGGACATTCGTCCTTCATATTCATGCTTGTTGGGAAGGCCTTGGATCCACAACGCTGGGGCAGTCACTTCTTCTCTACACCAAATGCGAAAATATCCAGTCCAGGGTAAAATCATAACAGCTCATGGTGCGGAGGAGTATATGATAAGCCACCTTAACTCTTTCCGCTACGTGGAGTTAGATGGTGAATTCATAGAAACACCTTTCCAACACTTCGAAGAGGTTTCTCCTGAAGTTGTGGTAGCCAAGACAATGACTGTTGTGCCCGTCATTACCAAACCTATGTCCCGGATGTCATCCCTTAAAGATGCAGAGGATATGATCAAGGAAGGAGGAAGTACAGTGTGGGGTCAACTACCAGATTTTCCTTTCAAGACAAATAAGTTTGGTTTAGGTTTCACTGCTGCTAGTCAGAAGGTTGTGCGTCGCTCCTGGGCTGGAGGACCACCATTGAAAATCACTCATCATGGAGTTCATGCTTTGGGAGATGTTGAAGATGAGAGCAATTTTGAAGACTGGATCTTTCCAACCATCGAAGGAGGATTGAAAACCTGGGAGGCGAAAGACTACATTCCCATTACTTTCATCAATCAGTAATTTATCTTTTGAACATTTCCTGTTTGGTCTGTAATAATTATTAAAAAATCCGTACACTCTTTTCGCCTTATGCATTACCCGGGGCATATAGGTCCCTTTGTAAGGGTTTTGATTCTTCATTTTCATATGCCATTTTTAATGAATCATGGACGTTTTCATATATAAAATTTTGTGTTCATTTTATTTCTTTTTACATTTTATTTTGTTTAAAGGTGGCTATCCCTTACACACACCCACACTCACAAAATACAGGTACCCATCCACTCCGGATTCCATGGGTAACAATTCTGCTATGGCCTTCAGTGACTCTGAAGATCTGGTCAATCATGCCGAATACGAAGGTGATGAAGACTGTGAAGTGCCTGGAGAGTTGGCTAGACTTTTGCAACAGGAAGAAAGGAGTATTCTTCCCCATGAAGAGTTTTTAGAGACTATCAATTTGGGAACAGAGGAAGACAGAAAGGAGGTTAAAGTGGGTTCCAACCTAGAGCCAAGTGTCAAAGAGCACTTAGTTCAGCTGTTGAATGAATATGTGGAGATCTTTTCCTGGTCCTATGAAGATATGCCGAGACTGGATACATATATTGTGGTTCATCGTCTCCCTACAAGAGAAGACTGTCCACCAATCAAACAGAAAGTCCGCCGAATGAGACCCGACATGTCCGAAAAGATCAAAGCTGAAGTGATGAAGCAGTTCAATGTTGGCTTTCTTGCTGTTACTTCCTATCCACAATGGGTTGCTAACATTGTTCTTGTGCCTAAGAAGGACAGAAAAGTCAGAATGTGTATGGATTACAGAGACCTGAACAGAGCTAGCCCTAAAGATGACTTTCCACTACCACACATTGACATCTTGGTCGACAATACAGCTCAACACAAGGTATTTTCTTTCATGGATGGATTTTCAGGGTACAACCAGATCAAAATGGCCCCCGAAGACGTGGAGAAGACTACTTTTGTTACACAATGGGGTACCTTCTGTTATAAGGTGATGCCATTCAGACTGAAGAATGTCGGGGCAACCTATCAGCGAGCCATGGTAGCTTTGTTTCATGACATGATACATCATGAGATCGAAGTCTACGTAGATGAAATGATAGCCCGTTCACAAACAGAAGAAGAACACCTCGACCATCTGCAAAAGCTATTTGTCATATTAAAAGAGTTCAAGCTCAGACTAAACCCTAGCAAGTGCACTTTCAGAGTCAGGTCCAATAAACTTTTGGGATTCATCGTCAGTAACAAAGGCATCGAGGTTGATCCTGCCAAAGTCAAAGCTATACAAGAAATGCCTGCCCCTCACACTGAGAAGGAGGTCAGAGGTTTCTTGGGACGCCTAAACTACATTGAAAGGTTCATTTCTCACCTAACATCTACCTGTGAACCAATCTTCAAGTTATTGAAGAAAGATCAGGTGGTTGAATGGAATGATGACTGTCAAGTTGCTTTCGATAAGATCAAGGAGTATTTGCTGGAACCTCCTATCTTGATGCCACCTGTCGAAGGAAGGCCATTAATCATGTATCTGACTGTTTTGGATAATTCAATGGGATGCATATTGGGCCAACATGACGAGTCTGGCCGAAAAGAGCATTCCATTTATTACCTTAGCAAAAAGTTTACCGACTGTGAGACTCGATACTCACTACTCGAGAAAACTTTTTGCGCTTTGGTATGGGCTGCTCGCCGGCTAAGGCAGTATATGTTGACAAATACCACTTTGCTGATTTCTAAAATGGATCTGATCATGTACATCTTCGAGAAGCCTGCTCTATCCGGAAGAATCGCTAGATGGCAGATGATCCTCACCTAATATGATATACAGTACACGGCCCAAAAAGCTATAAAGGGGATTGTGCTAGCCGATCATCTGGCTCATCAAGCTGTCGAAGATTACCAATCTATGAGGTTCGACTTTCCCGAAGAGGATATCATGACTTTGAGCAACATTGAAGAAAACAGACTGTATGACGGACCTGAACAAGGATCCCGATGGACTCTGTACTTTTATGGTGCCTCCAACGCACTTGGGAATGGTATCGGCGCGGTACTTATCTCTCCAGAAGGTTGCAATACACCTTTCACCGCTAGACTCTGCTTCAGCTGCACCAACAACATGGCCGAGTATGAAGCTTGTATCTTTGGTCTCAAGGCTGCTATTGTCTTAGGAATCAAATCTTTGATTGTATTTGGGGACTCAGCTTTGGTTACAAGTCAAATCAAAGGAGAGTGGGATACTAAACATCCAAACCTCATCCCTTACAAAGAACATGTCCTGACATTGTTACCACATTTCGAGCAGATTACCTTCGAGCACTTCCCGCGAGAAGAGAAACAGCTAGCAGATGTGCTAGCTACAATGTCCTCCATGTTTAAACTTAACTGGGATATTGAGGCACCTCAAATCACCATCAAACGAATGGCGGGACCTGCACATTGACACGAGATTAATACCGAAGAAGTAGTGGACCGACCGTGGTTTCATGACGTCAAAAGGTATCTCGAAGCACAAGAATACCCTAAGGGAGCTTCAGTCAACGACAAGAAATTCTTAAGGAGGTTCGCGGCCAAGTTATTTCTGAGCAATGGTATCCTATACAAGCGTAATCTTGATTGTGTCCTAATCCGTTGTGTAGACAAGGTTGAAGCTGAGCAAATCATGGATGAACTACATAATTGCACCTTTGGCACCCACTCAAGCGGTCATACGATGGCTAAGAAGATTCTACGGGAAGGCTACTACTGGTCTACCATGGAAGCTGATTGTCATCAACATTCCCGTACCTGTCACAAATGCCAAATCTATGCTGACAAGGTACACATACCTCTGGTTCCTCTCAATGTCCTAACGGCTCCTTGGCCATTCGCGATGTGGGGAATCGACATGATTGGGGAGATCAAGCCTACAACATCCAATGGACACCGTTTCGTCCTGGTGGCCATTGATTACTTTACCAAGTGGGTCGAAGCAGCTTCCTTCGCCTCCGTTACAAAGAATGTGGTTGCCCGCTTCATCAAGCACAACCTCATATGCCGATATGGTATCCCCGACAGGATCATCACTGACAACGGTACAAATTTGAACAATACTATGATCACTGCTCTCTGCGAACAGTTCAAGGTTCAACATCACAATTCATCTCCCTATCGGCCTAAGATGAACGGTGTTGTCGAAGCCGCAAACAAAAATATCAAGAAGATCATTCAAAAGATGACAGTCACCTACAAGGATTGGCATGAGATGTTACCGTTTGCTCTACACGGGTACCGTACCACGGCACGCACCTCAATTGGGGCAACCCCCTTTTCTTTGGTATATGGCATGGAATCTGTTTTACCTATGGAAGTTCAGTTTCCTTCCTTGAGAATTACGAAGGATGCTGGTTTGAGTGAAGACGATTGGATTCAGACCCGGCTTGATCAACTTAACTTGATTGATGAGAAGCGACTTACTGCTGTTTGCCATGGTCAGGCGTATCAGAAACGTATGATCAAGGGCTTCAATAAGAAAGTCAAGAGGTAAGTATATCAAGTCGGGGACCTTGTAATCAAGCGGATCATACTACCGCAAAGTGATCCCAGAGGCAAATGGAATACTACTTACGAAGGACCATTTGTGATCAAAAACATCTTTTCTGGTGGGGCAATGATTCTGACCACCATGGATGGCGATGACATGCCGCACCTTGCAAACGCAGACATAGTCAAAAGATACTACGCATAAACGACCCGACAAGTTGAAAACCCGAAAGGGAGACTTGGGCAAAAGTGGGCATCCCAGTGAATCGAAAACCCGAAAGGGCGGTTCAGGAAAAAATCAGGGATAAATAAAAAAATCTGTACACCCGGCAAGTTGAAAACCCGAAAGGGCGACTTGGGAAAAAAAGGGTTTCCCGGTGGATCGAATACCCGAAAGGACGATCTAGGCAAAAGTTAGGGAAATAAAGCATATGACTATGTCTCGTCGGATCACTTTAAAGACAACCTCTTCACGGATAAGCTCCAAGCTTCTGATCAATCCAATCATCTGTGGACGAAGCAACGAATGAACAAGATACTCAGAGTTATGAAGGCTATAGTGGAATGGGAACCCCATGGAATTGGTACACATAGCCATCTTGCTTTATATAAAAATTTTCTCAATTATATGACAACATTATATTACTAGGATGTCTGTCTCCTTTGTACAAAATACTTACACAAAGTTAATACAAAGATACTTCAAAGTACCGAAAATTATTTTCCTTTTCTTTCTTTTTTACACTTGTGTTTTATTTGAAAACGTCCAATGATTTATTAAATGAGCATATGCATTTGAATATAATCACTGCTTACAAATAAAACAGAATGAGAAAGAATAATTAATGATAGGATGAAAGTATAGGAAAATGTCTTTAGGCTATTCCAGGACAAATCCACTGCAATACCTCATCCAGATCCTCGGCGGAGCTAAAGCCTTGAAAGGCATATCCCCAGCGGAGTTAGGTTTCAAGAATCCCCAGCGGAGCAAAACTTTTAACTGCAAACACTCAGTGAAGATGAAACTTTCTTCCCCAACGGAGCCCAAAACTTCAACCTTTAAACCCCAGTGAAGATCATCCAGTTTCCTCCATTGTCCCTGAAGAGTCACTTTAAAACCCGGTAATTCCCCAGAGAGTTATTCTTCCCCAGTGAAGTTGCCACGATCAAATCAGCACGTCATTGAGATCCCCAGCGGAAGCCATTCAGTTTTCCCCTGATACACCCATTAGAATAGAGATTCTTGAGGTCCCCAATAGATTGGCATACAACCCAAATTCCTGATCTCCCCAACGGTATAGCTTCTCCCCACAGAGGTTGCCAAAGATTTTGAATCTCCAATAGTGGTAATGGATTTATTTTCCCCACAGCAGTCAAAGATTTTATTATCTCCAGCTATCCAAGATTTATTTTCCTCAGCAAAATAGCTAATCAGCTTATATGCACATACATTACATTCATAAATCATAAACATTGATAAAATACATCTTATTGCATCATACATTTCATGCAACATAACTTTGTGTTTTCAGCTAACATTCTACCCTTTCAGGATAAAATCAATAGCTATCTAAAACAGATGTTCAAAACTCAGAAAACGGCTCAGAGAGGCTCCAGGCACGGATGCTCTCCTGTTTGCTTATTAAATCAAGGGGCAGATTCTTGTTCCAGTTAGAAGCCTGGATTCGACCAGATTTTATCTTGACTATACTGAAGCCCGGAGACCGACCGGAAAATAGTAGAATCCCCTTAAAGTTCTTCTGAAGCCTGGATGTTGACTAGATAAGAAGTGAGGTATCGTGAAGCCTGGATGTTGACCAGATAGCAATACAAGACTGTGAAGCTTGGACGTTGACCAGATAGCAGTAAAGTATACTGTGAAACTTGGATGTTGACCAAATAACAGTTTACTCGGCCAATTACTTTGAAACCCGGATTCAACCGAATATTAGTAGGACCCGAGATCAAAAGGAAAACCTGGATGTTGAACGGATAACCATTTGATATCCTTCTGAAGACAGGATGTTGACCAGATAGGAAGCAAGGTATCGTGAAGCTTGGATGTTGACCAGATAGCAATACAAGACTGTGAAGCCTGTATGTTGACCCGATAGCAGTAAAGTATACTGTGAAACTTGGATGTTGACCAAATAACAGTTTACTCGGCCAATTACTTTGAAGCCCAGATTCAATCGGATATTAGTAGGCCCCAGAATCAAAAGGGAAAACCGGAGGCGACCGGATAACCACTTGATTTCCTTCTGAAGCCTGGATGTTGACCAGATAGGAAGTAAAGACTGTGAAGCTTGGATGGTGACCACATAGCAATACAAGACTGTAAAGCCTGGATGTTGACCAGATAGCAGTTCACTATCACCTCTTCAACCAAAAGATGACTTCCCAGTAGAATAACAGACGACTGAAGTTCTATTTCTACCACAATAGAGACCAGCATTCCCCGACATAGTACTCCTCAACAACAGGTGTACGAGCTCTCACAAAGGAATCTCTAGTGCGATCAATTTTCTTGGATGACATCTTTTAATCCCATCTCCGACAAGATTCTGTCACGTCTCCAAATGGCATCTTTAAGCCCATTCCCTCAGCTATACTCTAACAAGCGCAAATTTACGGGCACTCTAGTGTCCAATCCTCTTTTACCATCGAGTCACGAAAGGCAAACTCACCAATCTAACTCTTCAGGTTCAAGAAGATTGAACAGGGGCAGCTATTGTACGCCAAAATTTTCCCTCTCATTTTAACAAGACTTCTCATCACAAGACTCTTTGAACTCAATATCCGATTAGGGTTTTGCACTGCTCAAGACATCTCCTTGCACTGTTGACCTGAATTAGGGTTTGAGTTTGCATAGGGATTTTTGGACTTTCAATGCTCAAAATGACTTTCATACTTCATCTTGGATGCCCAAGATTGCCTCTACCAAGTTTCAAGCCTTGAATCAAATTTTTGCCCAGTCAATTGGACAGTTGACCTAAAAATCAACTGTATTGGGGAAAAAGTCAACTATGACCAATTTACAGTCAAACCTCATAAATTTTGATCCACATCAACATTATAGACTCATATGAACCATTTGATCAAGTTTGGACCACAACTTTTTAAGAAATTTGATCAGATCATCAAAAGGGCAAAATGGTCATTTTTAGGGTTTTGACTGCACAAGGGCAATTTCTGATTTTTCACCTAGCCAATGGCAAAGTGGGTTCAAGCATGGACTCAAGGACTCAATGTCATCATCTTGACCTATTCACAAGGTTTAAAAGATCTCAATTGCATTGGATTGACAGATGAATTTTTCAGTCAACTGATCAAAATTTGACTGTACACTGAAAAGTCAAACTTTGACTTTTTGGTCAAAATCAAGTGCCAAGGGTCATTTTTCATCAAGATGTGTCAAAACATGAAACTTGTTCATCAAGAAACCCAATTTTTCAAATTAGGGTTTAAGTTTGAAAATTTTCATAACTTAGAATTTTTCAAAGTTATGAAATTTTCTTAATTTTTCCCAACTTTGCCCAACTTTTTCACCATGATGCAGTTGTATTCAAACAAAACTTCTAACATGAAAGTTGTAGTCCTCCAAAAAGTATACAACTTTTATTCACAAAGTTTTCTCAAAATAAGTTTGGATCTCAAGTTATGATTTTTTGAACAAGGGTCCATGAAACTTTTAACTTAGTGAAAATTTGCCCTAGTTTAAGCAGGATTTTGACCTATCTTCTTGGCAATTTTTCAGCTAGTTCCACTTGGAATCTAAAATTGCATTTCAAATATGGATTGTAGAGAATGTTGCAATATTTCCAAAATGTCTAAGAACTCTCCAAAATCATTTATGGTTAGGGAGAATCGAAGGCTTGAAGTTGGCAAAAACTCACTTTTGATCCATGGCATGTTCATATTGATACAAGTTGCAAACTCTAATCAGCCTTGTTTGCACTAGATTACAGGTCTCAAAACCCCTCCATACTTAATAATTAAATGCAAATCCATTGGTCTAAGGCTTTGTTTTGGTCATTAGAGGATTGCACACAAGATTAATCCTTAAATAGAAAAAGGAAACTTTGCCATTTTTGTCAATAATTGCTTTATGTCAAACCACATCCCTTGAGCATTGAACCATATCTTGTGCAGCAAATCAAATCCACAAACTTGAGGGGCCAAGAGCATAAGGTGCAGGCTGGTAGATAGCCTGTACAGGCTTGTCTTGCATCATGGTTTTGCTTTTTGCTTCATATACAAGAAACATGTCAAAATACACACAACTTGAACATCAGAAAGAACAAACTTTGGCAAGCCTTTGAGACAAGTTTCACACATTGTATTGAACCTAAAACACGAGCCTTTGAGTCCTGAAACCTCCCATAGCACAAAATCACCTTCCATTGGCAAAACAGGGCATTTTCTGCATCTTGAGTTCTATCTCACAAGTTGGTCGTGCGTTTTTCCCCAAACCTGTTCAAACACCTTCCATACAACCTATCCAAGCTATCCCAACCCTTAAACACTGATTGTAACTCCCTTTACAAGGTTTTCCATTTTTGATTTCATCTTGTGCAGGATGAGTTCTGCAGGCTTGTTCAAGCATATTCAAGGCAAGCTAGGCATTGGGGAAGGTCAGGGGAAGTTCAAGCAAGCTCCCAAACACCTCAGGTCTCACTGAAAAGCTCCACATTGCCATACACGAAGTCAAATGAAACAGGTTTTTGTCAACTTCCTATCTCTTTATTTAGGAATCATTAGGCTTAGGTTTGTGAATAAAAAATGTAGTATTCATAGCCATGAAGCTGTACATATGCTCAGTTTTCATTCAAGTTAAGCATGTTAAGAGAATTTGATTCATGAACTTCCTAAAAAAAATTAGGTTAGGATTTAGGGCCAGAGAAATTCTCTTTGGTCTTTGAGAGTTAGAATAAGTTCTTTACATGGTTGGATTCGTCTTGAAAAATGCTACAACTTTGATGTTTTGAGTTTTTGCATTAGAGCACGTATGCAGGATCTAGCATTTTGTACAGGGCGCGCACAATTTTGAGATAAAGGTTGAAGATGAAGTCTGGTGTGCTGGGCTTGGTTCTGGCTTACTATTGACACCCCCTTATTACTGATTGCACCCCCTGGCCCATTTCTTCCTATTTTTATATTTTTGTGTTTATTTTTAAATTCTGATTTTATTTTATTATTCTTCAAACATAAAAAACACCAAAAATATTTTTATAAATTTTCACATTTATTTTTGTATTTTATTTTATTTTTTCTAGCATAAAAATAATTTAATGAGTATATACCTCTATTTTTATTTTAATGAAAACTTTAAAATAATACATTAAATATTATCTTTTAATTTTTTTATTATTATTTATACTTAAATAATACTTTTTCTAAATATATTTTATTATATACATTATTTTATTTTATTATATATAAATAGTATATTTAATATATTTACATTCTTAAAAGAAAATTAGGGTTTTACCCTTAATAAAAAAATATATAATCTTTTATTTCTTGTTTATATATACACTAAATATTTTTTACATACATAATAAATAAACATAAACATTTTTGCATATTCATAATATTTTGTATATTTATTTAATTTGTTTATTTAAATATTATTCATTTATTATTTATGCCATTTATTCAATTTGGATGTAATAGTAAATATAGGGTTTTAATTTCTTGCCAAATAATCCCCATTTAAAAATTGTATCCCCCTCCCCATAATCATGTTGTAATAGTGGTAGATTTACTTTTACGCATTTATGCTTTCAATTATGCCATGATTAGAGATTAGGGTTTGTATGCAAAAATCCAAAAAAATCAAACAAATAGCTTGACTAATACAAAGACAAAAAGCTTGTAAATTGACAACACAATGCACACTTGCACCCCTAGGGTTTCATCCACTTGTTGCCTTGAAAATGGCCATGTTATGCATGTTGAGTATCTTGGCAAAACAAAAACAAAACAAAAACAAAACAAAAAGATCATAGTCCCTGGATGACGCTATCTTGGTTGCCTATACGAAATGATCTAGTCCCTCAAAAAATTGCTAAAGATACTTGGCAACATTACTATCATGGTCAATACGATGACCCGCACCTATCCCGTTTAACATCCTAATACAAGGTTGTTTACCAAATGCAATGGTAAAACAACAATGTCAAAAGGGTTAAAAATGTGTAGGAAATACCTCTGAGTAAAATAGGGTAGACAACTCTTAGTTACTTGATCAAAACTCGCAAAAACATCCTTGCTGTTTTCAAACACACCACACAACACAATTTCAAAACATTTCCCAAATCAAACTTTCAAACATTGAAAAATCTTTTCAAAAGACAAAACACCTTTGTATATATTCAAACAAGAATCATTACAAAGGTTGCCACAACGATGGCCTCTTTTCAAAACATTTTCAAAAACCACACACAAAGCACCATTTCAAACAATTGGAAAACAAAGCAAGTGATCTAAACAAGTAACTAAGAGCCCATGGATAACCATGGATGAAAAGGGTGCTTTCACCTTCCCTTTTCATAATCTACCCCCCGAACCCAAGAAAACATCTCAAAGGTCTTTCCTATGCTTTTTGAACTTTCCTTTGGATAAAATAAAAAGTCGGTGGCGACTCTTGCTAAACCGAAACATTTGCAAACACAAACACAAAACCTCAAGTCAGTTCTCCCACCGTATCACAAAAGGCAACCATAAAATATTTGCAAGAAACACTATCCCAAAAATCACAAAAAAACATCAAAACTAGGGCAATCTTAGAACCCTAATTGCAGATGTTCTCAAAGAAAACAAACATGTCCATTCACTTCCTGGAACACTACAGGGTAAGGTTGGATCGATTGCAATGATCAAAAGGGCATACAAACTCATATACGTGCCTCACCGGTTTAGTTATTGCGTAAATTCATATCTTTGCTTTTCTTTATGTTTTAACGCATACTGACAATGCTAACGTGTTCATGAGATACACATATGAAGGAATAACCCAAAACATGATCCCCATAATGTCCAAATCCAAGCTTTCCATGTTCATGCTGATTTGAGTTATTTTCGTTGTAGCTCTCAATCCAGCGTGTTTTAGCCCAAGATAACACTCACATTGAAACCGCAAGGCTCGATTTAGGGGGGTAGGATCCCTGTAGATCTCCAATGTTTGCTATTTTGTAGGATTGAGAAAACATATTCAGCGGAGAAGACGACCAGGGCTAGGGCTCCAGCGCATGTCCCGTCATGTTAATTGGTTTTGTGTTATAATTATTTTGTTTAAGTTACAATATCGGATGTATCACCACCCTAATGGTAGAAGAACGCGCGATAAAGCCTTACTATGCCAGGGCTTTGGTTGGATCCCTGGTTTTGGCATTTTTTTCTTCATATTTTCTGATTTTCATTGATCACATGCAGTGCGTCTCACTAACCAATCGTGCACCCGACCACGTCTCATTATCTAATCTTCATAGATCTGATCCAATCTTTCCAAATTCGCAAGCACATGGTGAACCTCCTAGGGATGAACACACTGGATCCAGCGCTAAGTCAGTTGGGCCTGGACCTGTTTTGCAAATCACACCCCCTCTGTTTGATATAATCAGGCCCAAACTCTTTTTTTTTTTGAATATATTTTCTCTCTTTTTCTTTTACTTATTTATTTTTATTATTAATTAAAATATAAAATATTAGTTTTAGGTTTAGTTTTAATCACCCTTTTTTTAATTAATTAATTTAACAATTTAATTTTATTAATTAAAATTAATTAGATTCTTAGGTTTTTTCTAATTAAATTAATTGACTTTTTTAAATAAATTAGGTTGTAAGTCTTTTTTTTAATTAATTAATCATAAATCATTTTTTATAAACAATCACCAAAAAATATTTTCACATTCTTTTCTATTTTTATTTTCCTATTTTTTAGATCAATTGTATAGGCCACATGTTTCTTATGTAATAACTTAGGTCTTTATTTCCCGCTTTCTTTTTCACTATTATGTAATTTCTTCGAGTATGTAATAGCTTAGAGTTTATTTTCCTGCATCTATACTTATGTAACTTCCCCGAATCCATGTAATAGTGTATGACCTTTATATTTCCGCACTTTATGTTTCTGCTATTATTTTACTACATTACTGCTTAGTAATTAGGGTTTGTATGGAAAGACTAACAACTGAACGATAGAAAACCCAAATGCAAAGATAAAATAACTGAATACAAATCACTCGCACACTCACATCTCTAGGGTAACCTCCCTTGTTGCCTTTAGAAAACAGTCATGTCCCTCGAAAGTGGGGACGCTTTACCAATGTCCCTCGACACAAAGATCATTGTCCCTCGATCACCCGTCGACGTTGCCTTTCGGTAAATGATCTAGTCCCTTAATAGTTGCCTTCAATGAGTCTACGATGACCCTCTCATGTCCCTTCACATCCAATGATAGGGCTTCCTACTAACTAATGGTACGGATATCATTATCTAAAGGAGGAGGAAAATACAAGAACAACATTGAGTAGGGTAGAACTCCTAATCACTTGCTCACAAAGCTCTTCAAAACAAAAACATTTCTCATAATCACACTTTTCAATAAATATTTTTAAATCAACACTTTATACGCATTCTTGAGGACTGATACAAGAGTCATTACAAAGTTCGCCTTACATTGGCATTTTGAAAATATTTTTTAAAGCTCTTACACAAAAAGAAAATTTTCAAAAGTGAGCTAGCGATTAAGAGCCCGAAGATAATTACGGATGAAAAGGGTGCTAATACATTCCCTTTTCATAACCTACCCCCCGAACTCAAAATTTATCAAGGTCTTTCCCGTTATTTTCACTTTTCCATATTGGATAAAAGAAAAGTCAGTGGCGACTCTAGCTATCTGTAACATTTGCGATAAAACACGAAACAAGTAAGTTATCCCACCGTGTTACATCAACCTCGACGGGGAACACTGCTTCCATACCATACACAAGAGATAATGAAGTTTCCCCTGTTGAAGTGAGGATGGATGTATGATACCCATGCAAAACTAAAGGGAGCATCTCATGCCAATTCTTATAGGTAAGAACCATCTTTTGGATAATCTTCTTAATGCTTTTATTAGCAGCTTCAACAACCCCATTCATCTTAGGCATGTAAGGAGAAGAGTTTTGATGGACAATCTTGAACTCTTCACAAAGTTCTGTCATCATTTTGTTATTCGGAGAGGGTGACGGGATGTCATCAAAGAAGGGCTTATAGATGCCATCCAAAGTAACTGTTGACAAGAGTGTCGGAATGAGTCTATGCCCGACTGTATTTGAAAAAGTATACTAGAATCAGTCTGTGTCTTGCTGTATCTAACGGCCGTGCCGGGGAGTGTCAGAATGAATCTTTTGTCTCGATTGTATCTGTGTGATGTTATAGAATGAGTCTATCTCTTGAATGTATCTATAAGAGTATCAGAATTAGTATGCGACTGACTGTATCTGAAAAATGTATTGGAATGAGTCTACGCCCGACTATATCTAGAAGTGGATCAGAATGAGTCTTCGCCCAACTTTATCTAAAGAATGTACTAGAATGAGTCTACACCTGACTGTATCTAGAAGAGAATCAGAATGAGTCTTCGCCTAACTGTATATGAAAAACGTATTGGAATAAATCTTCGACTGATTGTGTTTATCAGAATGAATCACTGTCTGATTGTATCTGATAGGTGATAAACTGTTGACAATATCTATCTCTTCCGGAACTAAACTGAAAAGACAAAGTTAGTCTTTTGCAATGTCATGATGTATGTAATGCAATACGTAATGATGATCTAAAAATACTTGAGAATATATTATGCGTTTCGTATGCATATGTTATGATATTTTGTAAATGATGTATGGATGCAATATGTCGTTGGGGCGTATCGGTAACTTCTCGTAACAAAGTTTAGCTAAGTAAAATAAATCTCTGACTATTGCTAGAATGAAGAAACTAATTCTTCAATTTTTTTTAGAACGACTTTATTGGGGATTTCTGCTTTCTGTTTGAGGACACTCCGCTGGAGATCTTCGACTTTTTCTTGGGGAAAGAAGCATTCAAGGAGATTATTTCGTTAGTCGTTCTTTTTATTTGAAGGATTTGATTCTTATGTACCCTGGCTGGGGATAAAAGAGATGGACATTCCTATGATGTTCTATCTGACCAAGTTTCAGATATGGGTATCAGCTCTTCTAGGGAGGACAACGTTGAAAGACATCTAGCTGGAGAAGAGAATTATGTCGGGATATAAACTCTATTGGGGAATTAAATCCTGTAGACTGCATTGAGGAAATAATCTCTGATGGGGATTGGACATTCATAGGCTACGCTCAGGAAGTTTCCTCTGTATGCTGGGGAAATGATCCAACTTCTTTATCTGCCAGGGGACCTATTGAGGAAGATGATCATGTCAAGCTATCCCTCAGGGATATGGAGGGGAACAACTAGAAGATGCCCCAATTTCTGTCTGAGGGAATATTAGGCTTGTTGGGGAATATATCTCTATTGGGGATGAGCTTGTGAAGATAGCTCTGTAGAGATATTTCCATGGAGATTATTCTGTGAGAATTTATGGACAGCTTTTGAACATTACCCCAACTCCTAGAGTCTTTAGTAAATTCTAATCCTATTTTCATGCATATGTTTTGTAAATAGTAATCATATTCAAATGCATATGTTCATTCAAGGTAATCATTGGATGTTTTTTCAAACAAAATAGAGAAAGTAAAAACAATTTTGAATTTTGAAATATATTTAATTGCATTGATTCTGAAAGTTTTCCTATAAGCCGGCAGTTTTATACAAGAAGATGAAAATCCTAGTAAGAGGAAATCTTCGTAAAAATTGGAAAAGGGATACAAAGTAATAAACAAAGAAAAATAGCTATGTGGAAACAATCCAATAAAGTTTCAACTTTGCTATAGCCCCTATGACTTCATGTATCTCATCACTTATTGTTAGAAGAAGATGTTTGAATTAATCTCTACCGTTTGAACATGACGCTAGTAATAAAGTTGGCTGTAAGTAGATGGGTGATCCAACGGGACATAGTCGTACGCTTTAATCCCTAACTTTTTCCTAGACCGCCCTTTCGGGTTTTCAGTTCATCGGGATATCTTTTTTTGTCCAACCCGCCTTTTCAGGTTTTTGACTTGCCAGATGTACAATTTATATATATATATATATATATATATATATATATATATATCCTAATTTTTGCCCGAACCCTTTTGGTTTTCTGGGATGCCCTTATTTTGCCTAGGCTTGCCAACCAAGCGGGTCTCTTTTATGCATAATATTTTTTTACTATGTCTGCCATAATGCGGAAAATCTTCACCGTCCATGGTGGTAAGTATCATAGCACCGCCAGATAATATCTTTTTAATCACAAATGGCCCTTTGTATGTGGGAGTCCATTTTCCCCTGGGACCACCTAGTGGTAGGATGATGCGCTTTATTATCAAATCACCAGCTTGGTACACCTAATGTTTGACTTTCTTGTTAAAGGCCTTGATCATGCGTTTCTGATACATCTAACCATGACAAACAACCACAAGCCTTTTTACATCAATCAAACTTATCTGGTCAAGTCGAGTCTGAATCCATTCGTCTTCATCTAAACCTGTATATTTCATACTCCTTAGGGAAGGAATCTGGGCTTCAACGAGTAAGACAACCTCCATACTATAGACTAGAGAGAACGGGGTTTCCCCAGTTGATGTACATACTAAAGTGCGATAACCATGCATAGAAAATGGTAATATCACTTGCCAATCTTTGTATGTCACCGTCATTTTCTGCAAGATCTTCTTAATATTCTTGTTGGCGGCTTCCACTGTGCCATTCATCTTTGGTCGGTACATAGAAGAATTGTGATGCTTAATCTTGAACTGCATGCAGAGTTTGGTGATCATAGTAATTTTAATATTGGTACCATTGTCCGGGATGATCCTTTCAGGGATGCCATACCGACAGATAAGGTTATACTTAATGAACCAAGCCATAACATTCTTGGTAACGGAAGCAAACGAGGATGCCTCTACCCACTTCATGAAGTAATCAATAACGACAAGGATGAAAGGATGCCCGTTGGAAGCAGTAGGCTTAATCTCTCCAATCATATCAATGCCCCACATTGCAAATGGCAAAGGAGAAGTCAAGACATTCAAAGGAACCAGAGGCACATGTACTTTGTCAGCGTAAATACGGAATTTGTGGCAAGTTTTGGAATGATGATGGCAATCGGTTTCCATGGTAGACCAATAATAAACCACTCTCAGAATCTTCTTAGACATTGTGTATCCACTGGAGTGAGTACCAAAGACACCTTCGTGCATATCTTCCATAATTTTCTCAGCTTCCTTCTTGTCTACACAACGAAGCAGAGTTGAATCGTGGTTGTGCTTGTACAAGATTTTGTTGCTCAGAAACAACTTGGCAGAGAACCTCCTTAGTAATTTCTTATCAATGATAGATAACCCTTCAGGATAATATGTTACAAGGTATCTTTTTACTTCATGGTACCAAGGATTTTCCTCTACTCCATCAGTATCGACTTCGTAGAAATGTGTCGGTTCATCTAGTGTCTCAATAGTAATTCGAGAAGCTTCATTATCCCATCTGACTTTGAACATAGATGACATGGTAGCTAGTGCGTCTGCCAATTGATTCTCTTTTCACGCAATGTGTTCAAAAGTGATTTCTTCGAAGTACGAAATTAATGTCAACACATGCTCTCGATAAGGAATGAGATTTGGATGCTTTGTGTCCCATTCTCCCTTAATCGGAATGATCACTAGGGTTGAGTCCCCATATACATTCAAGAATTTAATTCTCATATCGATGGAAGCTTTGATACCCGTGATGCATTCTTCATACCAGACCATATTGTTGGTACAGTCAAAACACAATCTGGCGGTGAGGGGAATATGAAAACCCTTGGGAGAGACAGCCATAACACCAATTCCATTACCAAGCGGGTTAGAAGCTCCATCAAAAACCATAGTAAATTGGGATCCCAATTCAGGTCTTTCATATGGTCCAAGTTCTTCATAATCAGTAACTAACATGATATTCTCATCTGGGAACTTAAAATTCATAGACTGATAGTCATCTACAACTTGATGATCCAAATCATCTTCCAATACACTTCCTTTGATTTCCTTCTGAGTAGTGTACTGAATGTAATATTCTGTAAAGACCATTTTCCATCTTGCTATTCATCTGGAGAGAACGGCTTTCTCGAATATTTATTTTATTGGATCCATCTTAGAGACCAACAAAGTAGTATGAGTCAACATATACTATCTTAGTTGGCGAGCATCCCATGCCAAAGCGTAGCAAGTTTTATCAAGCAAGTGAGTATCTTGTTTCACAGTCGATGAACTTTTCGCTAAGGTAGTATATTGCATGCTCTTTTTGACCAGACTCGTCATGTTTCCCCAATACACACCCCATTGGGTTCTCTAATATAGTCAAGTACATGATCAGAGGTCTTCCTTCATTTGGTGGCATCAGAATTAGAGGTTCCTGGAGGTACTCCTTGATTTTTTCGAAGGCTATTTGACAATCGTCATTCCACTTCACTACTTGATCTTTCTTCAGTAACTTGAAGATTGGCTCACAAGTAGAGGTCAAATGGGAAATAAATTTGACAATTTAGTTCAATCGTCCCAAGAACATTTTGACTTCTTTCTCAGTACGGGGAGCTGGCATTTCTTGAATGGATTTAACCTTGGCAGGATCAACTTCAATACCTTTTCCACTGATGACGAAACTTAGGAGTTTACTGGACCTTACCCTAAATTCTCACTAGTTTGGATTCAACCTCAACTTGTACTTCTTTAGTCTCTCAAACAGCTTGTCCAGGTGGTTGAGATGTTCTTCTTCAGTATGAGAGTTGTCTATCATGTCATCAACTTAAACCTCTATCTCATGATGGATCATATCATGGAACAAAGCTATCATAACATGCTGATATATTGCACCGAAGTTATTCAAAACAAAAGGCTTAACTTTGTAACAGAAAGTTCCCCACTGTGTAATGAAAGTAGTCTTTTCCATGTCTTCAGGTGCCACCTTAATTTGATTATAACCAGAGAAACCATCCATGAAGGAAAATACTTTGTACTGAGCAGTGTTATCAACCAGAACATCAATATGCAAAAGCTGAAAGTTATATTTGGGGCTTGACCTATTCAAATCCCTGTAGTCTATACACATACGCACCTTAACGTACTTCTTAGGTACGGGTACCACGTTTGCAACCCACTGAGGATAGGACAAAATAGCTAATAAACCTATATTGAACTACTTCATGACCTCAAATTTGATCTTTTCAGACATCTATGGATGCATACAACGAACCTTCTGCTTTATAGGAGGGAAACCTTCCTTAATCGGTAGACGGTGAACCACAATGTTAGTATCAAGCCCTGGCATATCTTCATAAGACCAAGCAAAGATCTCAACATAGTTACATAACATCTGGATTAATCTCTTTTTGACATTGTCTTCAAGGATGGCACCTATCTAGATTTCTTTCTTATCCTCTTCAGTACCCAAGTTCACAACCTCGACTGGATCTTCATGCGATTGTATGGATTTTTCTTCCTGCTCTAAGAGTCTAGCAAACTCTCCAAGCACTTCAAAATCTTCCCCACCTTCATCCTTGGCTTGGTAGATCGGATTTTCGAAGTCATAATTGGCAATAGCATAATTGTTTTTAATGAGACCCAGGGTGGATGTGGATCTGCAATTTGTTATATGGGTGTGTGTAAGAGCACATAGATATTTTAAAAGAAATAAATTAAAGAGAAAGACAAAGAGCGCAAAATTTGAAAGCAAAAAATTGAAAGCAAGAAAACAGAAAATAACATTTACTCCTGACTAAAGGAGATTGGTATAAAGTATTTAACCTTCCAATTGTTGAGCCCACTGCCGGTAGTAGGGAAAATCCAATTGTCTATGTCACAGTCTCTATCAGCGTCTTCCACATCGTTGACCTGATTTTTGTGAACTACATTGTTGTTAATTAGGAATGACGGTCTCCCAGAATTAGCACGAGCACAACAAACAACCCTATGAGCCTCTGAGGTGAAACCCAAACAAAATTTGTCAGACTTGTAAAGAATGTTGGGAAGCTGACCCCAAATAGTGCCACCACCTTCTTCTACCACAACCTTAGCATCTTTCGGAGAAGCCACTCATGGTGGAATCCTGGTAACCTTATGAACAGTAGGAGTAGATTTAGCAACAGGCCTTGTTTGAGTAATAACTTCAAAGGTATGGCAATGAGTCTAGAGGAATTCACCATCCATCTCAACATACTTGAAGGAGTTAAAATGGCTTACCATGTATTTTTCTTCGCCTTAAACTGTAATGATTTTTCCTTTTACGGGATACTTCAAATTTTGGTGTAAAGTAGAAGTAATTGCACCTGCCCCATGAATCCAAGGGCATTCAAGCAAACATGAATAAGATGAACAAATTTCCATCACATAGGAAGTAGAGTCGAAGACCTGATAACCCACTATAATTGGAAGATTGACCTCTCTATGCACCATTCTCTTTGAACCATCAAAAGATCTCACCACAATGTCACTGGGTTTTAGCACACCCCCTTCATAGTCAAGTTTGTCTAAAATAGATTTTTGAAATACATTCAATGAGGATCCTGTGTCCACCAACACATGAGATAAGGTAGTGCCCCTACACTCAATAGAGACATGCAGGGCATTATTATGGTTCCTTCATGCGGGAGTTAAATCAACGTTAGAAAAGCCTAGCTCATTATTAGTTGTAAGGCTAGCAATACAATTTTCAAACTGATCAACATAGACTTCTTGCGAAACATGATCAGATCTTAGAAACTTTACCAAAGCCTGAGCATGGGCTTCATAGCACAAAAACAAATATATCATAGATGTTTTGGAGGGGTCTGCCCCAACTGTTCAAAATTCTTATAATCACTCTTTCGGATAATTTTCAGTACTTCCTCCATCTCTTGCTTGGAGGTATCTTCAACAGTAACCTCTTTTTGTGCCTCAGTATGTGCAGGCTTAGTCATTTGTTCTTTTCCTCGAGTCTCAGTAGTTGATTAAGTAGCAGTGATTCAAAATGGTGTAGTAATAGCCTTTGGAGAGATCTATGGAGAGAAAACTCTTCCACTTCTGATAATCTTACTAGTCCTAACAAAATTGCCAACATTGGGATCAATAACTTCAGTATTTTCATCTTCGGCAGCCAATGGTTCTTGCTTGACACCATGGTAGTAGACATCAGCTCCATAATTCCGAGATAGCCTTGTCAGAGGAATATAGAATTGGCCCAGGTGCAGTAATGATCAGAGGAGCAACCCTAGGCTCGGCAACAATCTTCACAGGACCCTTAGAAGTGATCCTTACAAAAGTACCGAAAATTGTAATCGCAAAAACGTCTTCAAGCTCCAGGCCTTGAGACATACTTTTGCATAAGCTTTCCTCAGAAGGTGTTCTCCAAATAGAATTACACAGTAATCCATCAAATGTTGAATACCTTATTTCAGCAATACAAAATGATTGGTTTGGGACGCACAGTAGTAGTAGTTTTCAATGCAACTCGAAAATAAACCGGCTTGTAACAACTTCTTCTTAACAGTCATCAGAGGACTAGTCAAGTCACTTAAAGCAGAAACATTAGAAACATCATCAATAGCATTAACGCCTTTGTCATGGTTAGGCATAGGTTCAGTGATCACATTAGGAGTCTCAGGAGGATCAAATTCAATCTCCTTAGTGTTAATCATATTTTAAATATTGTTTTTCAACGACCAACAACTATTAGAGTCATGTCCAGAACTGTTGGAGTGATATGCACACCTTGCATTCGGATTATAACAGGGAGAGGAAGTATTGGGATTCTGAGGAGGATCCTTCAATGTAATCAGCTAGACCTTCAACATGTGTTGTAATGCTTGAGAAAACGACATGTTAATTTTTGTGAATTGTCTCCTGGGTGCATCCTTCCAACGCTGATTATTCTATTGTTGTTGTTACACTGGCATAGGATTAGAGATCAAAACTGTCCCCACAGATTGGTTGCGATCACTCTTATTACAGCCCTTATGGTTGTACACATCATTGGAATTCTTTCTTACTATTTTATGACTTCTTCGCAGTATTTGAAGATGTATCCACCTGAAATTTACCACTTCTGATTCCATTCTCAACAAGTTCCCCTATCAGTATCAGTTCAGTAAAATCGGCTTAAGAACTTCCAAGTAGGTGATTATAGAAAAGATATGTTAGCATACTCATGAACATGTCAACCTATTCCCTATCAGCCAAAGAAGGTTGAACTCTTTCTGCAAGATCTCTCCATTTCTGTGGATACTCTTTAAAGCCTTCCTCAGAACCCATGGACATACTCTGTAGTTGCATGCAGGTTGGTGCCAAATCAGAATTATACTGATACTGTCTACAGAAAGATGCATCCAAATATTCCCAGGCATGGATATTGGTACCTTCGAGTTGATAATACCATTCCAATTGTGTTCCAAACAGAATTTCTTGAAATAAATGCAACAATAATTTCTTGTTAGCTGTGTATGATTGAACTTTCCAAATATATGATCTCAAATGCAGCTTCGGACAAGAAACACCGTCATATTTAGAAAAGGTGGGAATTTTGAACTTAGGAGGAATGAAGACTTCTGAGACTAAACCTAATTCTACAAATTTTAAGTTAGGCACCTTCCGGATCTCCATAGCTTCCAGACGCTCTTCTAACAGCTTATACTTCTCGCCAGTGGGGGGATATTGTTCATCCAAATAATCCTCTTCCTCTTCATCAGAATATTTGTTAGAACCATGATTGCTTTTTTCTATTTCAACACTCTTATCATCTTCATCTCGTTTGTCATCTTCTTCCAATGTGATATAAAGATCTTGAGCTTGCTTGAGTGGAACTCTGAACTTTTTCCCCAGGTTAAGGATGCCGATTGGTTTCTTTGCCTTCTTTTTCTTCTCGTTGGTGATGAGCGCCTTCAACTCTTCTGGCCCCTTGGATAATCTTAGGAACATCTCTTGGAACCGAGTATTCTGAGCCTGGAATTCATTGGCTGTCTGTTCGAGAGCGATTTTGCTGAAATAAACAGCAAGAAGATGAGAAACCTATCTTGGAAACTTGTTATGCAATGATATGTATGGCATGTAGATGCATATGCAATATTTTTAAGGACCTTGTGAGATTTAAATTTGTTAATCAAAAGGAAACAAGAACATATATTCTTATTAGTAAGTTCAAATTATAACTGCCTCTTAGGCTTACAATGAAACTAAAAAGGGATACAAGGAAACAAATTATGAACTCCTAAGACTTAAGACTCAAGTCTCCCATGGACGCTTCCTCTTTGTGTTGACATATGCATTAAGGCTCTGCATTTCGTGAAGTCCATTTGTCAGCTTCATCACTTTCTTCTCACTAGCATAGAACTGAGTCTCAAAGGTGTCCCTTTCTTCTTTCAACTGAATCCAAGACTTCTGTAGCTCTTCAAGGTTAGTAGGAATATCTGGATGGGAAATGGTATGAGTAATATCTCTTTCAACAATAGGCTTCACTATTACTGGTAGGAAAGCAGGATATGACATTATAATATTTTGAGCATGATATCGCACCCATCTGAGGTAGGGCTCCAAAGGGATTTAGTTTTTCTGTCTCAAAGTCTTACTATCAATATTATTCACCATACCCCAAGCACATATAAACTTTTGACGGTAACCTTGAGGATCTTTCTCGTAATCAAATATAATACCCTAGATAAGCATATCATGAGGATCGTCTCTTCGAGCATAACTAAATTGACGTAGAGCTAAAGAAGGGTTATAAGTAATACCTACCCTTTTGCCAAGGAGTGGCAAATTAGGGAATTCCCCACAGCGATCAATAATAGTGATGTCCTTCTCAGCAACACCAATAGATATTTTAATGAGGCAGTGACATCATCCTTCGAGACCACTTCAAACCTTGTTCATTTTTCATCACTGATCAAGGAAGGTGCGAAATAAACCACTTGGATAGTAAATGCATGCAACACATGAGAGTCCATCTCTCCCTCATAGTACGAGTGTGAAGAGAGTGAAAAGTATCTCCAAGTAAAGTAGGCACAAGGTTATGAGTAAGAAATATGTTGATGGAGTTTGCATCTATGAGTTGGTATGGATTAGGGAATAGTACCAAACCATAGATCACCAGAGCCGAGAACTCCTTAAAAGCATGAAAACTTATAGCATCTAGAAACAACTGAGCCTTCTCTATCAGAAAATTAACAAGATGTAAGGTTGCTGCAATAACTTCATGTTTTGGAACTTCTTGTTTCTCAATTAGACACAATATCTGACGGCTTCAGATGTAAGGCTGCTGCAATAACTTAATGTTTTGGAACTTTCTCTAAACCGGTGAAGGGTGTCTGATCAAGAATAGGTACTACAAGTAGCTTAGAAAACTCTTTCATTGTGGATACCAACTGATAATCTGGGAAGGTAAAATAGTGATGCTTAGGATCAAAGAACTAGAACAAAACACTCATCATGTCTTCTTCAAAACCTGAGGTAACCAAACTGAGTAGATAACCGTGCCTCTTGGTGAATTGAGAGTTTTCGGGAACCTTTAAGACTAACTCCTTAATCTTGGAAGGTACCTTTACAAAGTTGATTCAGATATTATTTCTGCAGACGGAGGCCATAACCTCCAACAAGGAACCAATAGGTTCTTGAAATTGTTAGTGAAAATGTTATGTTATGATGATATGATGTTATTATGTTACTTTCATGTTAAATAAGTAGTAAACACAAACAAGTCATACAAGAGCCTTAGGTTTAAAGGCTTGCATGAAGTCCATAGGTAAATACCCTTCCCCACTAAAGTTAACTCCGCTCGACCTGTCCTAAAATAGTAACTGAGTTCTAAGAATCTCATATCACGAATCTTTCTCGCGTGATTTATTTTAGCACGACAACTATCTTACCACCAAAACATCCTGAAATTCGAATCTCAATGAGCGTAGCCTCGAGTATTAACCAACTTTTGACTACACCAAAGTCGGCTATCTCACTACTTTCCAATGGCCAAGATGGGTCAATTAAGGTTATAAAAGTAAGTCAGTGTTAACGACACCATGCAGAAGCCTAATATTATCCTTGACTGACTCAAGGAACATCAATACAAATAAAAGTGTCACACTAACCATAGCTATCATGTTAACCATATCGGTATACGTTGTACATTCTTTATGATCTATTTCTACTTACCTAAGGAATCATTAGATCCAGGTGTAGGATCATTCACACAAGCAATAATACCCAAGCATGAACCCTTAAAGTAAATTAGACAAAGCATACAATAAAATAGAGTAAATTAATATAACTCTTAAGTTAACGCTCGTTTAGGTTTATCCCCAATAGAGTCGTCAATTCTGTAATACGGCGGGAGAACTAACTTTTTTTTGTTTTGTCACATATGTTGCGGTTAGCAAGAGTCTCCACCGACTTTTCTTTTATCCAATATTTATGAAAGGTGAAAAGAACAAGAAAGATATTTGATATATTTTGAGTTCGGGGGGTAAGTTATGAAAAGGGAAGGTTTTAACACCCTTTTCATCCGTAGTTATCTACGGGCTCTTAATTGCTTAGCTCACTTTTAAAAACTTGGTTTGTGTGTGTGTGATTTGTTTGAAAATATTTTGAAATGCCGATGTAAGGTTAACTTTGTAATAATCCTTGTGTCGGTCCTCAAGAATGTATACAAAGTGTTTTTTGAAAATATTTGTTGTTTTGAAAGTGATGCATAAAAATGTATTTGTTTTATGAACAAGGTTGTGAGCAAGCATTCAATATTTCTTACCTACTAAAGTATTACTTGTTAATTTCCTTCTCCTTTGGAGATAGAATTATCCATACCATAAGTTGGTAGGTAATCCTATCTATTGGATGTGAAGGGACAGGCGTAGGATCATTGTATGGTCATCTAAGGAAACATGTAAGGATATTTTAGCAATTGTATCAAAGGGACTATCATCATTTTGCTCGTAGGGTAATCGAGTGACTATATCATTTTGTAGGTAACTCAGAGGGTCATCGAGGGACTATGATCTTTATTTGAAAGGGACCATGATGATATTGTTGAACTGAGGGTCTTTTGCTAAAGTATCCCCACTTTTGAGGGACGTGACCAATATTTGAAGGCAACAAGAGAGGTTACCCAACAGGTGCAAGTGTGCAAAGTGTGTTAGTTTCAGTTATCTTATCTTGGAAAATTAGGATTTTCCTAGATTTTCTTTTAGTCTTGTCATACAAACCCTAATTACTAACAGTCAAATATGTATAGAAAATTAAAGTGCAGAATGTAAAGTGAGGAAAATTAAACTTAAGCTATTACATCCAGTGAGCAATTACATGATTAGACAAAATGCGAGAAAAGATAAATCTATGCTATTACATTGATAGTTGCGACATATACAATTTTCTAGGAAATTAAATAGAAAAAAAAAAGAATATTTTTAGAAAAAAGTGTTTGAATGTATTTTTTGTGTTTTTGTAGAAAATAATTTAAGTTAATAATTAATAAAACCCTAATTATTTCTAATTAATTTTAATATTAAGAAAAGTATAATTAACTTAATTAATTAACAAATATATCAAAAACCCTAATCTTGATTTGTTATATTTTGAAAAAAGTTTAAGGCTAAAGGTTAATTAGAAATTAGTTAATTAAGAAAATAGAATGAAAATTAGGGTTAGTAAAAATATAAAAAAAACATATGCATGGGGTGGGATTTGAACCCACGCCCTTCCCTTCACCAGTATGCCCTTCTACCATTGCGCCATAATGTTGTTTGTGACATGGAATGAGAATAAACCCTTTTATTATAAACCTGCACATTATCCTAAAAAAACAAAACTGTTTGTCAAAAGATGGGATCGAACCCACGCCCTTTGCAATACCAGTCACGCTTCTTACCATCAGACCAATTGTGTTACACATTCATCTTTCTATCATCAATAAACAAATAATGAAATTAAATCATAAATTGAATAAAACAAACACACGCGCTTGGTGTGGGACCTGGGGTTTTGAATGGACCAATTAGAGAGAGGGAGAAGGCCACGTGAGCCTTGATTGGAGTCAGTGCCACCACCAACGGTGGCGCCCTCCGTCTTCTCTGGAAAGGCCAAACGCTAAACTTGTTAAAACCGATAAAAAATTAAAACAAATAATCACTATCCTCTAATTAGCATCTTGCAAGTTCAATGGTGGTGTTAGTTTATCCGGAAAACACCTATAGCACAGAATACGAATCTCAAACTATGATTTGCCCTAACAATGGAAAATCTTCATCCCTGCATCAAACCTCACAAATAATGGTTCTAAGTTGTTCCAAACATCATTATGAAAATATATGAGTGCATCAAATCATTCAAAAATGCACAAATTAAGCGTTTGAGATTGATAAAGTTACCAAAACCAATGATGCTTGGTTGCGACGATCTGGGATGCTACGAGCTTTAAGGATGATTAGAATGAGTTCCTGGAATCTTCAGGAAGCTTGATTGATGCTTGGAATGGACTGAAAATGAATGGAGATAAGGTTTTGAGTTTTCCTTAGTTCTTGAAAAATTTGAGATGTTTAGGGTTTGTTCTTAAGGCAGCCTTCGTGTTCTCTCCTTGGTCTGAATGTTGTGTATTTATAGAGAAGAATTTTAGGTTAACAAAATTGAATCAAATCTTTGTAACTCATGGTGTAATATTGAATTTGAATTTTGCATGAAAATATTCTATTTTAGGCCAAATAAAATATTCATGATCCACATAATTTTGGCAAGTTGTCACCAGCTTTTTTGGGCTTCCATGTGATTAAAATCAAAGGCCTTGTGCCTTAATCCATTAGTTTTATATTTTATTTGATTTATTTTGAATTTAATTGAATAAAATAAAAAAAGAAATTAAAAAAAACATATGAATGGGTTTAGAGGTCTAATATGAGGTCATGAACAAGTTTGATCCTAAAAACATAGGCCCATTAACCCAAAAATTAAAGTTTGCTCAATTTGAACTTCATGTATTTTCTCAAAATTGCTCAATTTGCACCAATCATAACTCTCTCTATTTTTGTCATATGAAGATGATCCATGACTTTTTGGAAACCTCAAGATGTATCCTATAACTTTCATTTTGGTCATTTTTTCCTTTGAAGTCTTTAACTTGATGTAGATTGTTTTGACAAAAAATGTATTTTTGTTGACTTTCAAAATGACCTGTAATGTTTTGATCCATATCTCTCAAATGAAGCATTTTTTATGCTTGAGCTTAGAGAGGCAAAGTTGTAGAGAATTGAATTTAATTCAAGTTAGGATTTGGTTAAGGAATTTTTTATGAAGTGTGTGAAAGTTATGCTTGGTCAAAGTTCAGTTGACTTCTCCTTAAGAAAACCCTAATTTATTGCTTTTGACTTTTGATGAATTTTGAGTTTTCTTGATGAACCATGATCAACCCTTGATAAAATGATGAATGTGTCTTCAAAATATTGATATTGACAAAAAATGATGAATTTTGACTGTCAATTGATTGAGCAAGGCTTGAAATTTGACATAAGGGTACTTTGAGACATATGAGGAACCATGAAATCCACTTGAGGCATTAGAAGCTCAATTTTTCTCGAGAAAAACAAAAACCTAGTTGTGGGTGAATTTCTTAGGAGGAGGACTTGTCTGATCAATTCCTTTAGTAGTCTTGAGCAAATGAGACCTTCATGAGCATGAGGATGTGTCTTAAATTAATTTTTATCAAAGATGGGATGAAAATTTTTTGGGTACAACACCTCGCACTTCGGTATAAACATCAACTGGGGAAACCCCATTCTCTCTAATCTACAGTATGGAAGCTATTCTACCAGCCGGAGTCCAGATTCTCTCTCTACGTATTATGAAAGATGCAGGCTTAGACAAAGACAAGTGGATTCAGACTAGGCTAGACAAGTTAATTATGATTCATGAGAAAAGGCTTGTGGCTGTCTATCATGGTCAGGTTTATCAGAAGCGTATGATCAAAGCCTTCAACAAGAGAGTCAAACATCGGGTATATCAGGCTAGTGATTTGGTAATATAGCGCATCATCCTACCACAAGGTATCCCAAGGGAAAATGGACTCACACCTACGAAGGGCCATTTGTAATCAAGAAGATATTTTCTGGCAGTGCTATCATACTTACCACCATGGACGGTGAAGATTTTCAACACCCTGTAAACGCGAACATAGTTAAAAAATACTACGCCTAAAAGAGATCTTCTAGGTTGACTAGCCAAGGAAAAAATAAGGGCATCCCGGCAAACCAAAAGGGTTCAGGAAAAAATTAGGGATATATATATATATAAACACCTGCCAAGTCGAAAACTTGAAAAGGCGGCTTGGGAAAAAAAGGGTATCCCGGTGGACTGAAAACCCAAAAAGGAGGTCTAGGCAAAAGTTAGGGATTAAGGTGTATGACTACGTCCCGCTGGATCACCTACATACGACAAACTTTATTATCTATGACAAGTTCAATTGGTGCAGATCAATCCAGACAACTTCTTTCGACAACAAGTGATGAGATGGTCGAAGATATAAGGGCAATAGTAGAGTTGAAACTCGACGGGATTATTTCCAAAGAGTTATTTTCTTTGCTTTACTTTGTACTTTTCTTCATTTTTTTATGATGATTTCTTCTTACTAAGATTTCTGCCTCTTTGTACAAAACCGCCTATTTATTGGAAAATCATCAATACATGTCAATTTCAAAATTCAAATTTTGCTTTACATTTTCTGTTTTGTTTGCAAAAATGTCCAGTGATTTATTCGAATGAACATATGCATATGAATATGATTACTGTTAACAAATATGTGCATAAAAACGGGAATAAGCATTTACCAAAGACTCTAGGAGTTGGGATAGTGTCCAGGTTATCCATAAATCCCCTTAGAATAATCTCCATGGAACTATCTCTATAGGAGCCATCTTCACAAACCCATCCCCGACAGAGATGCACTCCCCAGCGAATCTAATATGCCCACAAACAGGAATTGGGGCATCTCCCAGCAATTCACCTCCATGTCCCTGATGGATGGCTTAACCTGACCATCATCCCCAATAGATTCCCTAACAAACAAAGAGGTTTGATCATTTCCCCATCATATGATAAAAACTTCCCCAGTACAACTATGAAAATACTAATTCGCGTCAGAAATGATTCCTCAACACAGTTCATAGGAATTTAATCCTCTAACAGAGTTTATTTCTCCATCACTATCCCTGCAGATTTCTCTTCTTTAGCATGGCTCATTTCCTCAACAGAGGTTATTTCTCCAGCAAGGTTTATTTTCCCAGCATGGTTTATTTCTTCAACAAAGTTCTTTCATCATCTTGTTATTCAAATTTGAGTTGTTATTCGTGATACTCCTACTTGGCATACCATACCGACATATAATATTATTCTTGATAAAGTGTACTACCACCTGCTTGGTGACATTAGCATAACAAGTTGCATCCACCCACTTGGTGAAGTAGTCAATTTCCACTAAGATGAAATGATGTCCATTCGACGCCATGGGTTCAATGATTCCAGCAATAGGCACGACCGGTATCGCGATAGAATATATATAACATATCCTTTTGGGGAGGTTTTGATTGGTTGAGTGTTTTGCGAGTTTTAAAATGAATTTGAATAATGATTAAATGTTTTTGGATTTTGGATTTGTAAATGGAAAGTTTTAATTACAAAAGAAAAAAAAGTTTATGAGGGATACTAGAGAAACCCTAATTGTTGTCATGCAATTGATGGGCTAAAAGTCTACCTCAACATAAGACGATCGAAACGGATTTAATCTCCTCTTGGAGTTAAGGGAGTATGATATCAATATTTGAACAAGCAAATGAACAAAGAAACTTAAATTCTAAATATTTTTTGTGGTTTTTATCATGTTAAATAAATAATGAATTCAAAAGTAAATTAAAACCTAATTCTAAAATATTCTAATATTTTTTGTGATTTTGAAGTAACGAAAATATTAAAAGAAAATTAAAGTATAATTATAAATATATTTTTTTGTATTTATATTATATACTAAAATAAAAAATTATTAATAATAAAATAAAAAAATATATCAAAGAGTTTAGAATTGGGCTTGAATGTAGAAATCTGGGGGTGCTGAAAGTATAATCTCTAAGCCCAAATAAAGGGTGTCCAGTGTTGCTGATAGATCTAGTGAATTTGGATCATGAGAGTGCACCATAGTCTGCACATTCTGACGAGTTAGATCATGAGGTTGATGATCAAATGGTAATTTGTCGGTCGCAGGCTGAGAGAGGTGCATAGTAGAGATTTGGATAGCATGCATTGGATCATATAGCCTTCCACCTGATCGGTGAAAAGTGTCCCTTTGGTGGCGACACTTGTCACCACCATATCGGACCAAACAAACAAAAGGCAGGCAATAAAGGAAATAAACAAATCAGATAATTTGTTATTAACCAGAAAAACTAAAATTTCTTTATCATTTTCTCATATATCTCTCACTCCCCATACGTTCTATCTTCCTCCTCTGATGAGGTCCTCGCCGGAGACGACAATACGACCGCATCGGAAATCTCCTCACGGCGGTGACGACGGCGGCGCGACAGGAGAACCCACTTTTCTTACATTTTTCTACTCGTCTATTCTCCCTAATCATGAATATGTGGTCCGATTTCGTAGGAAACACATGGTTGGATCTAGATCTAGAAAGGGGTTTCAAAATCCTAAGTCAAAACTGATGAAGATAATGATGAATTAGGGTAGAGGAAGTGATTAAGGAGCCATGTGTACACGGATAATAACCTTCAAATGCAAAGGGGGACTGAAACGACGGTGAAGTAAGCTTTGCGGCGGATTCTGAGTGGAACGGTGGTCGGAGTCCGTGATGCGCAACCTTTTTACAGTGAGATCTCTCTGATATGGGCTTTTCTGATCTTCGTTTTCTCTTTTGTTTGATTTTTGAAGGGACTTAGTGAATGGAAGATGATGATTCTGACCTAGGGTTTGGCTGTATGATAACTTGTTTTGTTATGATATTCTGTGATTTTTGAACAATGGATCCGATTTGCTTTTGTTTCCTCTTTCTCTGTTTCGATAGCTTCTGAAGGGATTTTGTGAAAAGGAAAGTGATGAAAAATTAAATTAGGGTTTGGATCTATTTGATAGCTTTGCTAATGTTGTTTCATCCTTGCGGTTTTGTGAATGATTTTCTCCCTTTTTTTTGAAGGTTTTGTATGCATGATGTTGGTATATATGAAGGGTTGTTTGAATAAGATGGAAGATGATGATTGGCATTTTTGTGTTTTGTGGTTGTTGCTGTTTTTTGTGCTTCAAACAGTCCTCCCCTCTATCTGTTTTTGTTTCTGTTATATATTCAAAAGAAAAGGATTTTGGGGGGAAATAATAACATGAATTTTTTAACAAATTTGTTGCCCTATTTTTGATGCTTTAGAATGTAGGTTGTGTTTGGTTAATCTTTGTGTGATGTTTAGACTGAGATGAGGCGGGTTTGGAAGTATTATAGACTAGTATAGACAGTATAATAGGTTGTTTTCTTGCAGGGGCAGCAGGTCTGTAGAAGTGTTTTGGCATGTTTTTGTTTGGCTTGTTGTATTTGTTTTCTTGTAAAGAAGATTGTTGGCAGTAGGGCTGAGCTTTTGACAATGCTTATTTTGTTGACTTTTTTACTGCCTTAAACTTGTTTTTGAATCTCTTTTTTGATTTGCAAATAATGAGGTTTTCATCTGTTTTACTGCAGAGACTTTACTTTTCTCTTATTGTGAACCAAAATGACCTTTTATGATTTGCAACCAAAATGATTGATCTTTTAAATTCTTATTTTTTATTTGCAAGATAATGAGGCCCTTGTTGGGCTTTGGCATATGATTTAATTCAAACCCTCTGTTCTAATTCCTTCAAAAAATCCCTAATGATGAGATTAGAAGGAAATTTTGCTTGAACACTTCTTGTTTAAATTTCATTGCTTTGATGATAATTGTTACAACCAACACCTTCTTTGTTTTCATGTGATATTGATGGAAGGTGATGAAGGCAAGGAAAGATCGAATACTTGAAGAAGAAGTCATAGCAAGGTGTGAGACAAGTCGCTTGAAGATGGAGCAAGGAAATTTGAATAATAATTACCTTTTCTTTGTAAATAAGATACTTGTAACTTGTATTTCAACTTTGTAAATATCCTTGTAAATTTCTCAAAATGTAATGAATATAAAACATGAAAGTCTTCTCTTTGAATTTATGAATGATGAATTGGATTTATGGAAATTGGATAAGTCTTGGACCTTTGTTTTGAATCTTGCTTAAATTTTCTAATTTTCTAGCTTCCTTCAATTTAAACCTCAATAGTATTCTCCGTGTTTCTTTAATCTTTATCATGTAAAAAGGCCCATATTGTGAGATGGATTAGAACATCAAATGTGACGTAGGTTAAAAGATGTTTTTCTAACAACTTAAACTCAATCCATGATTGTTCCCATCTTGTTTCATAACTTCCAACTCCAAGTAGTGTACATGAAACACTTTGAAAAATGTCACACTCAATGCACTTCTAGATATGAAATCCTTAAAAACATCTTGCGCCCGAAGCAAACTATTCACAATGCCTTACATCTCAAGAAATTCTTCTCTAATCAGATAAAACCTTGATTCCTAATGTACAAACCCTAACTGGTGGGATGAGAACAAATGAGTTCGCATCTTTTCCTGCATGAATTTTATGGCCAAATAACTTGCGGTTCCAGTAATTAACTCTTTTCATTCACAATAGGGAAGCTTAATCGAGATCCTAACCACGAGGGCGCCATAAGATCACAATTAACGCCAACCAATTGATAAATGCAAGAGTAAGAAAATGCATCTCTCAATCATGGTTCACAAGACACTTTATCTTTGAATTCAAACCCTTTGAATGAAGTAAGATGGTTTATATCACAAGTAACAATGAAAGTCATTCCTCCTAGGATAGACACACTAAAGTGTCAAGGAGAGAAACTCGTGTATGTCAAAGTCAAGGACCTAGTTCATGTCCTTGAGATATCTTCAAAGAGGATGAAAGAATAATTTCTTAAACGTGGATCCAAAACCCTGATCTCTGGACAAATAAAAGGGGAATAAACCCTAATCTAAGATCTGATGAATTCGACTGAGAAATAACCTTTGTAGCTTAAGGAGAATAAGTTCATGATAACCATATTTCAAATACCTAATTCCACATAGTCCACTTCCCAAGAACCAGATGATAATACCTTTAACTGATGAAGGAACCTCAAAACCAACAAGAAACCCTAGTCTTGCACAAATACTTCTTCTTGAACCAAAGTGCTTTATTTAATGAAATGCATGATATGCAAATGAACTAGTGAAGATGATGTAGATGAAATTCGAAGTCTAAGCCAGACAAAAGTAAAAGGTAGGAAATATTTGGGTTATGACAGTTTCATTGTCAACGGTAAAGGTATTGAAGTTGACCCCACTAAGGTCAAAGCCATTCAAGAAATGACAGTTCCCCATTATGAGAAGGAAGTCATAGTTTTCCTGGGATGATTAAACTATATTTCCAGATTTATTTCTCATTTGACCGCTACTTGTGAGCCGATCTTCAAGTTTCTGAAGAAAGATCAGGTATTAATGTGGAAAAATGACAAATATCCTTCGACAAAATTAAGGAGTACCTCTAAGAACCTCTGATTCTGATGCCACCAGTTGAAGGAAGACTTCTTATCATGTTCTTAGCAGTGTTAGAGAATTCACTGGGGTGTGTACTAGGCCAACATGACGAGTCTGGTCGAAAAGAGCATGAAATAGACTACCCTAGCAAAAGGTTTACTGACTGTGAAACAAGATACTCACTGCTCGAGAAAACTTGATGCGCTTTTTGACCCATACTACCTTCTTGATCTCTAAAATGGATCCCATAAAGTACATATTCGAGAAGCCTGCTCTCTCCGGAAGAATAGCAAGATGGAAAATGGTCTTGACAGAATACGACATTCAGTACACTACTCAAAAAGAAATTAAAAGAAGTGTACTGACAGATCATTTTGATCATCAAGCTGTAGACGACTACCAGTCTATGAATTTTGAGTTCCTGGATGAGAACATTATGCTGGTTACAGATTGTGAAGAACCTGGACCATATGAAGGACCTGAGATAGGATCCCGATAGACTATTGTTTTTGATGGAGCTTCCAATGCACTTGGTAATGAGATTGGTGATGTGATTATTTCTCTTAAGGTTTTGCATACGTCATTTATTGCTATATTATGCTTTGACGGTACCAACAACATGGCCGAATACGAAGCGTACATCATGGGCATCAAGGCTGCTATTGATTTGATAGTCAAGTTCTTAGATGTGTACGGAGATTCAGCCCTGGTCATCAGTCATATTAATGGAGAATGGGATACGAAGCACCCGAATCTCATTCCTTATCGGGAGCAAGTATTGAACTTAATCCCGTACTTCGAGGAAATCACTTTTAAGCATCTCCAACAAGAAGAGAATCAATTGGCAGACGCGTTAGAAACTATGTCATCTATGTTCAAAGTCATATGGGTCAACGAGGCTACTCGAATTACTATTAAGAAGATGGATGAACCTGCACATTGCTACGAGGTTGATATTGACGAAGTAGAGGAAAAGGCTTGGATTTACAAGGTAAAGAGATACCTCGAGGCTCAAGAATATCCCGAGGGGGCATCTATCAACGACAAGAAATTCCTATGGAGGTTCTCTGCTAAGTTTTTCCTGAGCAAGAAAATTTTGTACAAGCGCAACCATGATTCAACTCTAATCTGTTGTGTGGACAAGAGGGAAGCTGGGAAAATTATGGAGGATATGCTCGAAGGTTTCTTTGGTAATCACTCTAGTGGGAATACGATGGCTAAAAATATTCTGAGAGCAAGTTATTATTGCTCGACTATGGAAACTGATTGCCATCATCATTCCAGAACTTGTCACAAATGCCAGATTTATGCTGACAAAGTACACGTGCCTCCGGTCCCTCTAAATATCTTGACTGCTCCTTGGCCATTTGCAATATGGGTCATTGATATGATTGGAAAGATCAAGACGACCACTTCGAATGGACATTGTTTCATCCTCGTCACCATTGATTACTTCATGAAGTGGGTTGAAGCAACCTCATTTACCTCCGCCACCAAGAATGTTGTTGCCTGGTTCATTAAGCATAATCTTATATGTCGGTAAGGCATCCCCAAAAGGATTATCACAGACAATGGTACCAATCTCAACAACACTATTATCATATAACTTTGCATGCAGTTCAAGATCAAGCACCACAACTCTTCTCTGTATCGACCAAAGATGAATGGCACAGTGGAAGCCGCCAATAAGAACGTCAAGAAGATTATACAGAAGACGACAGTGACATATAAATATTGGCATAAAATTTTACCCTTAGTTATCCATGGCTATCTGTTGTACCCCAATTTTTCCCCTAAGATCCCTTCATCATACAATGTTGATTCAATCACAACAAGATCACATTAAGGCTTTTAGTTCTCCTCCTTATCTTTAGCTTTTCTCTTTGATGGATCACCAAGCACCTTGACTTGTTTTTATTTTGTGATTATGCATGTTTTGTTTTGACTTTCTTTCTAATTAACAAAATAAAATTTTGGTTTGTCTTACTTGTTAATAATGTAAGTAAAGGCAATATGGCTTAACAAGTTGATCCATAGGTTCATGAGTTTATTTTCATGCCCTAGTCATTAAAGCTTGAGAGATTAAAACCTCACCATTGAAGTTATTTTGGAAGAAATTGCATGGAAATTTTAATTTTGTTTCACCACCTTTCAAAGTTATCAAGATTGATTCAAAAGTACAAGGGGTTGGTTGAAGAAGTTGTCATGGTTGGACAAGGCCTTGTTCCCATTGGTCACAAGTGCAAATTTCTCTCAATTATCAAGATATGGAAGTGGTTTTGGTTTCTATGAGTTCTCATTATCATCCTCAACAACTTCTATTAACAAATCAAAAGTGTTGGTACAAGAAGTTTGTCCAAAATTGTCAAAGTTTCTCAAAGCATTTTCTTGATCTAGGAGCTAGGGTTTTGAACTTAAAAGAAGTATATTTTGCTCATCTTTTGGTATTTTTGAGTGATTCCAAAGAAATACTTCTCTTCAAAGAGTTATCAACAAATCACTTCAAAAGTTTCAAGGAGTTTTCATGTGGAAGAAACTTAATGTCGAAGAAAGATTACAAGTCCTCTAGATGAACCCCCAATTTCTCAAGTGTAACTTCAAATGATCATAACTTGGTCAATTTTTATCACCTTGAGCCCATTCGTTTTCCACAATGATCTTGAGGATGTGAACTTTATGCCTTCCTTTGTGTGCAAAGTCATAAAATGGATGGAAGATTCCCTAAGGATACAAAAGATTATAGGTCATTTCATGATTTTTTGCCAACTTCAACAATACATAACTCTCTTAATTTTTGGATATTTTGAATGGTTCAAGTCTCAAAATTTCATTCAAGAGGTATATTTCATGCCATCTTTTTTGGTCAAGAGCAATTTCCAAGTGGAATTCCATGTTTGGATGCAAAACATTATAGGTCACTTTTGAAGAAAAATTTGAAATATTTCTAAGTATGAAAAGTCAACCTTTTTTCCCCAACTTTGACTCATTGCAACTTTCAGCTCAAACATCCATTTGATTCCATTCTTTTCCATTGCAAATCTTGTAATCTCATCTTTCTAAAGCATCAAGAATCATGCCTTAAGACTCCTTGTGCTGAGAATGCCATTGGATTGAACTTGGTAACTTGGAACTGATGTTTCTTCAAAAGTCATAATATGAAATTCATGTTTTGGCTTCTAAACATCAAATTAGTATGCGTTTGTGATCTAAACATGTTTAACCAAGTTTCCAAAGTGGATTAGATCCTTAAAACGCAAGGATTGCATGAGTTTTGATGCAAAACAGATCACACCTTGCTCGTATATCAGGTTCACACGATTTTCCTCCAAACTTCATCATTTCACACGCTTGAACATTCCATTTGATTCCCTATAAATAGAGGGTCATCCCCATTCATTTCCTTAAGCTTTGAGAGCCAAATACACTTTTTGAAAACCTCACACGAACTTCAAATTTTTGAAATAAGTTTCTGAGATTCAAACCTTTTCTTCCAAAATTCTTTTCACATTCATCATCATACAAATTCTCCAGCATTTAAACCAAGCAAAGCGAGCCATAATTCAAGCTAAAGAAGTCCAGTTTCAGAGCTTCTTTCTTGAACTTCGAAAAGGAAGAATTCTCCACCATTTGGATCCAAATAAAGCACTAACCTATTCTACTCTTTCTCCTGATTCTTGTTCTTCTTACAATTTTTAAATCTACTGAGAATTGAGAGAGAGATCTCAAATTGAAGGTGCTCGCTATTTTCTGGGTTTTTGATTCATATCTCTTTGCATACCTTATATAAATTTGGTGCGATGGTGGTGTTAGGATCGTCTTGAAGAGACGAATCCAATGATACTAGTATGGGATCCTAATTTTTCCATTTGAAGGATCTCACAAAATCTCCATTGCAAGGTGTCTGGAGGTTTAAGATGATGACATGTCCCGTCTCAGCCAATGATAGCGTGCCAAACGTTTTAATTTCATTGGTTACCCTTTTTCTGATCCTATGTGTATCTCACTAAGGTACATATCAAGCACAGCGCGTCTGGTCCATTGGATAATCTTACTAACGCATTTTGAATATGATCTGATGGTCCACATCTTTTTGGTTTAATTTTATTTTCTGATTTTATATTTTAATTGATTTAATTTTCAAAAATTCATAACTTTTTTATTCTTTATCCAAAAATTATGAAAAAAATCACAAAAATACTTTGAATTATTTCTGATCTCATGACTATTTTTTCACTTATTTTTTGACATTTTATATTTTTTTATATATTTTGCATTATTTTCTTCCTTTTAATTACTTTAAAAATATTTTCTGACACTTTTTAATTCTAAAAAAATTTCATAAGTATCATTTTATATATTTCTGACATTTCAAAAATTTTAGGGAATTTTATATTGATGTTTACTATTTTTGATCTATTTTCTATTTGTTTGAGAATTTTTAAGTAGTTTAAAAATAGTTTATGACTTTAAAAAATTACCAAAATTTTATAAAAATATTTGAGTTCAACCCTGATTTTTCTATGGTCTTACTTATTATTTCTTAATTAATTTGAACATGGTTGATATTTTTCTCTTTTATTTTCTATTTTAAAACATTTTAAAACCCTTTTTAATGTATATAATAAATGTATTATTATTTTGTGATTATTTTTTGGTTGATCTTGGGTTGAATTTTTGATCATGAACTTTGTTAACATCATTGGATCCATGGTGTTGAGTTTAACTCCATTAAAATGGATGAATGATTTTAATAATAGTTTGATTAAAATTTAATTCAAATATGGTTTGTATATTTTCCCCCACCCTTCTTCATCATGTCCCTTTCTTATTGCACTAAGTGTTATTGGAGCATGATCTCTATATCATGTCTCAAAACAAATGGTGCATAGATTGCTATTGATCGACTTCAAAATATGTGCGACTTCTATATAAGTCCACTTACGATTGCTTAACAAAGTGCTAAATTTTGTCCTGATTCGAATAAATGATCATTCGTGGCTCAAACCTATGTTTGCAAGCACAAGTATGTTAATTTGATCTCTTTGATCCAATAACCTTGAGATTCATTATGTGGAGGCTTTGGTTCTACCAATCCTCTAATGGGTCTACAACACTTTTGGCCAACGCGGATCACTTAAACCATCGTTGATCATTAAATAGTACATTTGAGGATTCCAAATGGATGATATACTTAACAAAAAGCAAATGCAACTTGTTGTGTGGAGGCTTTGGTTCTACCAATCCTCTAATGAGTTCCAAATGCAAGTTTCAAGATGGTCATCCAACTAACGACTAATTATTAAATTGTTTTTACTTTATGATTTTATTTTTATGCTTTATGTACCATTTAATTTAAGCATTACATTTCATACCATTTTTATTTTGCTCACTTGAGCATTTATATTATTCTTATTTTTATTTTTGCTCACTTGAGCTTTTCTTTTCTCTATTAAGATACTTAATAATCAACTTGAACCATAAAAAACTTTAACGATACTTGGACTATTTGGTTACTATCCTTGGCATTATGGAGTATTGGACTTCTTGGACTTCGGATTAGAAACCTTGGCCTATGTTGGAGACTTGGTGACCTTAATTGATATTTTTATGGAGTTCTTGAGGTTTAACTCAAGACATTGGGTTGTTTGTTTGTCTTGTGTGCAGGTTATCGTGATTACATACTTTGTTTGTAATCTGGAACTCACCGGTATACAACCGTTACTCTGCCTAATTTTTTAGAAGACTTAATATATTTGAAGTTTGGTTCTTTCAAGAGGTCTAGTATTTCAGCTTTCTTGGTTTCAATCCAAAGAATAGGAATTCTATCTTGACTCATAATGTCAAGTATTGGCTTCTTGTTGGTTAGATGGTTCTTATCCCTAGCTTTTACCTTATGCTTTAGGATAGTCCCTTCTTCTCCTCCCATCAAAATCCTCTCCCTCCTTTTGAAAACTCTTCTTGTTTCTAAACTTGAACCACTTTCATAATAAACTTGGACTTAGGTCCATGCATTTTTAAAACCTTTTCATGACTAAAATCTAATCAACTTAATAACACCTTGACATTTTTGTGAGAAGACTAAAAGTCAATCAATCTCATTTCAAACCATTTTGCCACTTTGGCTTTTTATTTTAAAACCTTTCTCAAAAGATTGGACTCTTATCAATCCTTGTAGTGATGCAAACAACTATACTTCTACAATATGTAGTGAAGAGAGATATTTTCCACTTGGGTGTTGAGTGAAGAATTGTTGATTTTAAGATCCAAGCCATATCCTCCACTTTGAGATGATGCAAATTCTCCTTTCTCATGATTGTGGGTAGTAAGTATGTTTTCCACACGGACAATGACGATGATGTCTTATCTCTTAAAATTAATCAACACACTTGTGTTTTAAAGTTTTTAAAAGGTGAACTATGTGTACTATGATCCCCTATTGCACGAAAGGTGGTACGTAGGCACTAAAGGTTCACAACCGAGAAGGGTGCAAAAATCACAAAAAATACTTCTTTTCTCACCTCCACCATCTATTTTAAATACAACATTTTATAGCCAAAATATACAGATTTTTTTAAAGAGGTTCCTACGGAGTACCGTAGATGTTTATGGTGCTAATACCTTCCCTTTGCATAAGCAACCCCCTTACTTAGAATCTTTACCCCTCTTTTTGGGTTATTTTTTCTTTTTCGATTCCTTTGGAAACAATAAAGCGCGGTGGCGATTTTTATTTTAATCTGTATAAGTCTAGTCAATCAAATGGCTCGGTCTTAAACATTTCTACCGCTACACCATCGCACTTCAGTACAAACATCAACTGGGGCAACCCCATTCTCTCTAATCTATGATATGGAAGCTATTCTACCAGCCGAAGTCCATATTCCTTCTCTACGAATTATGAAATATGCAGGCTTAGACAAAGACAAGTGGATTCAAACTAGGCTAGACAAGTTAATTCTGATTCATGAGAAAAGGCTTGTGGCTGTCTATCATGGTCATAGTTATCAGAAGCGTATGATCAAAGCCTTCAACAAGAAAGTCAAACATCGGGTATATCAGGCTAGTGATTTGGTAATAAAGTACACCATCCTACCACAAGGTATCCCAAGGGAAAATGGACTCACACCTACGAAGGGCCATTTGTAATCCAGAAGATATTTTCTGGCGGTGCTATCATACTTACCACCATGGACGGTGAAGATTTTCAACACCCTGTAAACGCGAACACAGTTAAAAAATACTACGCCTAAAAGAGATCCACTAGGTTGACTAGCCTAGGCAAAAATAAGGGCATCCCGGCGAACCAAACGGGTTCAGGAAAAAATTATGGATATATATATATATATATATATATATATATATATATATATATATATATATATATATATATATATATATATATAAACACCTGCCAAGTCGAAAACCTGAAAAGGCGGCTTGGGAAAAAAAGGGTATCCCGGTGGACTGAAAACCCGAAAAGGAGGTCAAGGCAAAAGTTAGGTATTAAGGTGTATGACTATGTCCCGCTGGATCACCTACATACGACAAACTTTATTATCAATGACAAGTTCAATTGGTGCTGATTAATCCAGTCAACTTCTTTCGACAATAATTGATGAGATGGTCGAAGATATAAGGGAAATAATAGAGTTGAAACTCGACGGGATTATTTCCACATAGTTATTTTCTTTGCTTTACTTTGTACTTTTCTTCATTTTTTATGATGATTTCTTCTTACTAGGATTTCTGCCTCTTTGTACCAAACCGCCTATTTATTGGAAAATCATCAATACATGCCAATTTCGAAAGTCAAATTTTGCTTTACATTTTCTGTTTTGTTTGCAAAAATGTCCAATGATTTATTCGAATGAACATATACATATGAGTATGATTACTGTTAACAAATATGTGCATAAAAACGGGAATAAGAATTTACTAAAGACTCTAGGAGTTGGGATAGTGTTCAGGTTATCCACAAATCCCCTTAGAATAATCTCCATGGAACTATCTCTACAGGAGCCATCTTCACAAACCCATCCCCGACAGAGATGCACTCCTCGTCGAATCTAATATGCCCACAAACAGGAATTGGGGCATCTCCCAGCAATTCACCTCCATGTCCCTGATGGATGGCTTAACCTGACCATCATCCCCAATAGATTCCCTAACAAACAAAGAGGTTTGATCATTTCCCCAGCATATGATGAAAACTTCCCCAGTACAACTATGAAAATACTAATTTCCGTCAAATGATTCCTCAACACAGTTCATAGGAATTTAATCCTCTAACAGAGTTTATTTCTCCAACACTATCCCTACAGAATTCTCTTCTTCAGCAGGGCTTATTTCCTCAACAGAGGTTAATTCTCCAGCAGGGTTTATTTTGCCAGCATGGTTTATTTCCTCAACAAAGTTCATTTCTCTGATTACTGCAAATCCCCGGTAAAAATCCCTTCTTCACAAAGGGTAGTCAAGGTTGCTATCCCCAGAGAGTTTCTATGGTATCTGATACCGGGCCAGATATCATTTTATTTTGTCCTTCCTAGAAGAGTTGACATTCACATTAGAAACCTGGACAAATGGCACCTCAGAAGGTTATACATCTCTTTTATCCCCATTCAGGGTATATAAGAACTAAATTCCCCAGTAGAGTGATGAACTATGTTCATGAACTCCTCTATCCCCAAGCGGAAGTTAAACATTCCCAATAGAGTGTCCTCAAATGGAAAGCAAAAGTCCCCAGCAGAGACACTATAAACAAGATTCATGTTTTTCATCCCCCAACAACAATCAGGGATTTATTTTCCCAAACAAGGATGTTATACAAAGCTACCATTACACTTCAACAACATCTTACATCCATACATCATTTACAAATATCATGGCATATGCATACGAAACGCATGTAACACACTCTCATTTACTTTGAGAACATCCTTACATAATGCATTACATAGATCATGACATTGCACGAAAATAACTTTGTTTCTTTCAGGTTAGTTCAAAAACAGACGAATATCATCAAAAATTATCAAGTAGGTCAAAGATTAATTCCTGAAACAAGACAGGGAAACTATTTGTATGACCAGGCCAAGATTAATTCTTGAAACAAGACGGGACAACTATTTATATGGCCGATAAAAAGTAGGTCCTAAATTAATTCCTGAAACAAGACAGGGAAACTATTTATATGACCAGTCAAAGATTAATTCCCGAAACAAGACGGGGAAACTATATATATGACCAGGCCAAGATTAATTCCTGAACCAGGACAGGGCAACTATCGACATGGCCAGGTTGTATGAATTCCCGAAACAAGACGGGTTTACCAACCAAAACAGATTGTGGATCAATTCCCAAAACAAGATGAGGCGACTATCTACATGACAAGCATTTCCATCAAAGACTAAATCTGACAAGAATTTCCCTCAGAGAATAAATCTGACAAGCAGCTACTTCAGCACTTTCCCCAGAGAGTCATCCTGGACAACATTCTACAGATATAGTCAAGCTTAGACTTATTCTGATACTCCTATCAACAATCACGTTGATGGAATCTATAAGCCCATCTCCGAAGATACTTTGTCACCTCTCTTAATGGCATCTTTAAGCCCAATTAAGCAGTATTATCAACCAACAACATTACCTCCTGCACATGCGAGTGCAAATTTCTGGGCACTTAAGTGTGCAATCCTCTTCTACCTTCAATCACGAATGGCGGACATGCCAATCTAACTTTTCAAGTTCAAGAATATTGAACAGAGAAGTTATTGTACCTTAAAATTTCCCCTCCCATTTTCTTCAAGACATTCTCCTAGGGTTTTCATTTGCTCAAGGTTCCTCAACAATTGATCAGACAAATTCTCCTCCTAAGAAATTGACCTACAATTAGGGTTTCACTTTTTTCAAAGAATATTAGACTTTTAATGCCTCAAAGGGATTTCATGGTTTCTTATATGTCTCCAACAAGGCTCATACTAAGTTTCATGCCTTGCATCACAAGTTTGCTCTGTCAATTTCTCAAATAATTGAAAATTAACTGTATTGGACAAAAAATCAATTGTGGTCAACATAAACATTTTGAAGTCATATTCATCATTTTATCAAGGGTTGATCATTATTCATCAAGAAAACACTCAATTCATCAAAAGTCAAAAGTTGTCAAATTAGGGTTTTCACTAGGAGAAGTCAATTGAATTTTGACCAAGCATAACTTCCACATGCTTCATCAGATTTTCCTTAAACAAAGCTCATTTTGAAGGAAATTCAATTCTTTATAACTTTTCCTCTCTAAGCTCAAGTCCAAAAAATGCTTCATTTAAAAGATATGAGCCAATACATTATAGGTCGTTTCAAAAGTCAACAAAAGACACTTTTTTTCAAGGCAACTTACATTCTTCAAATGCAAAAATGATCAAAATATAGATTGTAGAGGAGACCTTAAGATTTCCAAAAAGTCTTAAATCACCTTCAAATAATGAAAATTGATAGAGTTAAGATAGGTGCAAGTTGGGAAATTTTGAGCAAATGCATAAAACCAAAAGTGATCAAACTTGGAACTTTGGGCTATTGGGCTTGTGATTCAAGGTTCATGCATATTTTATACCTCAAGATGAACCTCAGAGCTTACTCATACATCCCTTGGACTTTTATTATATTTATTTTTGATTTTTATTAATTTAAAGTCAAAATTAAAAAGATAAAACAAGGACTTTTCTTACAAGGTCCAAGGCCAAATGGTTTGACCTAATTGCAAGCATTATATATCTTCCTCATTCAGACAAAGGAAGCCACAAAATCTTTGCAAGAAACATTATCCCAAAAATCACAAAAGAACACCAAAACTAGGGAAATCTTAGAACCCTAATTGCAGATGTTTTCCAAGCAAACAAACATGTCCATTCACTTCCTGGAACACTACAGGGTAAGGTTGGATCGATTGCAATGATCAAAAGGGCATAAAAACTCATATACGTGCCTCACCGGTTTAATTATTGCGTAAATTCATATCTTTGTTTTTATTTATGTTTTAACGCATACTAACTATGCTAACGTGTTCATGAGATACACATATGCAGGAATAACCCAAAGCGTGAGCCCCATAATGGCCAAATCCAAGCTTGCCATGTTCATACTGATTTAAGTTATTTTCGTTGTATCTCTCAATCCAGCGTGTTTTAGCCCAAGATAACACTCCCATTGAAACCTCAAGGCTCGATTTAGGCGGTATGGTCCCTTTTGATCTCTAATGTTTGTTGTTTTGCAGGGTTGAGAAAACATATTCTCCGGAGAAGACGACCAGAGCTAGGGCTCCAGCGCTTCTCTGGTCCAATTAATTGGTTTTGTGTTATAATTATTTTTTTCTGTTATAATACCGAATGTATCACCACCCTAGTGGTAGAAGCACCCGCGATAAAGCCTTACTATTCCAGGGCGTTGGTTCGATCCTTGGTTTTGGCATTTTTTTCATATTTTCTGATTTTCATTGATCACGAGCAATGAGTCTCACCAACCAATCGTGCACACAGCCACGTCTCATTATCAGATATTCGTAGATATTATCTAATGTTTCCAGATCCACAAGCACATGGTGAACCTCCTAGGGCTGAACACACTAGATCCAGTGCTAAGTCAGTTGGGCATGGACCTCTTTTGCAAATCACACCCCCTCTGTTTGCTATAATCAGGCCCAAACTCTTTCTTTTTTTAATATATTTTCTCTCTTTTTCTTTTACTTATTTATTTTTATTATTAATTAAAATATAAAAATATTAGTTTTAGGTTAAGATTAATTAGGTTTAGTTTTAATCACCCTTTTTAAATTAAATAATTTAACTAATTAATTTTCTTAATTAAAATTAATTAGATTCTTAGGTTTTTTCTAATCAAATTAATTGACTTTTATTAAATAAATTAGGTTTTAAGTTTTTTTTAATTAATTAATCACAAATCATTTTTTACAAACAATCACCAAAAAATATTTTCACATTCTTTTCTATTTTTATTTTCCTATTTTTTAGATCAATTGTATTGGCCACACGTTTCCTATGTAATAAAGGTCTTTATTTCCCGCTTTCTTTTTCACTATTATGTAATTGTTTCGAGTATATAATAGCTTAGAGTTTATTTTCCTGCATTTAGACTTATGTAACTACCCCGAAGCCATGAAATAGTGTAGGACCTTTAATTTTCTGCACTTTATGATTCTGCTATTATTTTACTACATTACTGCCTAGTAATTAGGGTATGCATGGAAAGACTAACAACTGGACGATAGAAAACCCTAACTGCAAAGATAAAATAACTGAATACAAATCACTCGCACACTTACACCTCTAGGGTAACCTCCCTTGTTGGCTTTGGAAAACAATCATGTCCCTCGAAAGTGGGGACGCTTTAGCAAAGTCCCTCGATACAAAGATCATTGTCCCTCGATGACTCGTCGACGTTGCCTTTCGGTAAATGATCTAGTCCCTTAACAAAAACTACTAAAGCATCCTTACTAGTTGCCTTCAATGAGTGTACGATGACCCTTGCATGTCCCTTCACATCCAATGATAGGGCTTCCTACTAACTAATGGTACATATATCATTATCTAAAGGAGGAGGAAATTATAAGAACAACCTTGAGTAGGGTATAATTCCTAATCGCTTGCTCATAAAGCTCTTCAAAACAAAAACATTTCTCATAATCACACGTTTCAATAAATATTTTTAAACAAACACTTTGTACACATTCTTGAGAACCGATACAAGAGTCATTACAAAGTTCGCCTTACATTGGCATTTTGAAAATATTTTTCAAATCTTTTACACAAAAAGAAAATTTTCAAAAGTGAGCTAGCGATTAAGAGCCTGTAGATTACTACGGATGAAAAGGGTTCTAATACATTCCCTTTTCATAACCTACCCCTGAACTCAAAATCTATCAAGGTCTTTCCTGTTCTTTTCACCTTTTCCATATTGGATAAAAGAAAAGTCGGTGGTGACTCTAGCTATCTTCAACATTTGTGATAAAACGCGAACAAGTTAGTTCTCCCATCGTGTTACATCAACCTCGACGGGGAGCACTGCTTCCATACCATACACAAGAGATAATGAAGTTTCCCATGTTAAAGTGAGGACGGATGTATGATATCCATGTAAAACTAAAGGGAGCATCTCATGCCAATCCTTATAGGTAACAACCATCTTTTGGATAATCTTTTTAATGCTTTTATTAGCAGCTTCAACAACTCCATTCATCTTAGGCCTGTAAAGAGAAGAGTTTTGATGGACAATCTTGAACTCTTCACAAAGTTCTGTCATCATTTTGTTATTCGGAGAGGGTGATAGGATGTTGTCAGAGATGGGCTTATAGATGCCATCCAAAGTAACTGTTGACAGGAGTATCGTAATGAGTTTATGCCCGACTATATTTGAAAAAGTATACTAGAATGAGTCTGTGTTCGGCTGTATCTAGTGGCCGTGTCGGGGAGTTTCAGAATGAATCTTATGTCTCTATTGTATCTGAGTGATGTTATAGAATGAGTCTATGTCTTGAATGTATCTATAAGAGGATCAAAATGATTTTGTGCCCGACTCTATCTGAACAATGTATTGGAATGAGTCTACGATCGACTGTATCCAGAAGTGGATCAGAATAAGTCTTCTCCCGACTGTATCTGAAGAATGTACTAGAATTAGTCTACGCCTGAATGCATCTAGAAGAGAATCAGAATGAGTCTTCGCCCAACTGTATATGAAAAACGTATTGGAATGAATCTTCAACTGATTGTGTTTATCAGAATGAATCACTGCCTGATTGTATCTAAAAGGTGATAAATTGTTGACAATATATATCTGTTTGGGAACTAACCTGAAAAGACAAAGTTAGTCTTGTGCAATGTCATGATGTATGTAATGTATTACGTAATGATGCTCTCAAAATAAATGAGAATATTATATGCATTTTGTATGCATATGTTATGATATTTTGTAAATGATGTATGGATGCAATATGTCATTGGGGCGTATCGGTAGCTTCTCGTAACAACGTCTAGCTAGGGAAAATAAATCCCTTATTGTTGCTAGAATGAAGAAGTAATTCTTCAATTTTGTTTAGAATGACTTTATTGGGGATTTCTGCTTTCTATTTGAGGACACTCCGTTGGGGATCTTCGACTTTTGCTTGGAGACAGAAGCATTCAAGGAGAGTCGGTCGTCCGTCGTTCTTTTTTATTGAAGGATTTGATTCTTATGTACCCTGGATAGGGATAAAAGATATGAACATTCCTATGATGTGCTATCTGACCAGGTTTCAAATATGGGTATCAGCTCTTCTAGGGAGGACAAAGTTGAATGAGATCTAGCTGGAGATGAGAATTATGTCAGGGAATAAACTCTATTAGGGAATTAAATCCTGTAGACTACATTGAGGGATTAATCTCTGATGTGGATTGGATATTAATAGGCTACAATGACGAAGTTTCCATTGCATGCTATGGAAATGATCCAACTTCTTTATCTGCTAGGGGACCTATTGAGGAAGATGATCATGTCAAGCTATCCCTCAGGGATATGGAGGTGAACTGCTGGAAGATGCCCCAATTTCTCTCTAAGGGCATATTAGGCTTACTGGGGAATATATCTCTATTGGGGATGAGCTTGTGAAGATATCTCTGTAGAGATAGTTCCATGGAGATTATTATGTGAGGATTTATGGACAGCTTTTGAACATTACCCCAACTCCTAGAGTCTTTAGTAAATGCTAATCCTATTTTCATGCATATGTTTTGTAAATAGTAATCATATTCAAATGCATATTTTCATTCAAGGTAATCATTGGACGTTTTTGCAAACAAAATAGAGAAAGTAAAAACAATTTTGAATTTTGAAATATATTTAATTGCATTGATTCTGAAAGTTTTCCTATAAGCAGGCAGTTTTATACAAGAAGATGAAAATCCTAGAAAGAGGAAATATTCGTAAAAATTGGAAAAAAGGTGCAAAGTAATAAACAAAGAAAAACAGCTATGTGGAAATGATCCCATAGAGTTTCAACTCTGCTATTGCCCTTATGTCTTCAAGTATCTCATCACTTTCCGTCAGAAGAAGATGTTTGAATTAATCTGTACCGTTTGAACTTGACGTTAGTAATAAAGTTGGCTGTAAGTAGATGGGTGATCCAACGAGACATAGTCGTACGCTTTAATCCCTAACTTTTTCCTAGACCGCCCTTTCGGGTTTTCAGTCTATCGGGATATCCTTTTTTGTCCAAGTCGCCTTTTCAGGTTTTTGACTTGCCAGATGTACAATTTATGTATATATCCCTAATTTTTGCTCGAACCCTTTTGGTTAGCCGGGATGCCCTTATTTTTCCTAGGCCTGTCAACCAAGCGGGTCTTTTTTATGCATAGTATTTTTTGACTATGTCCTCTATAATGCGGAAAATATTCACTGTCCATGGTGGTAAGTATCATAGCACCGCCAGATAATATATTTTTGATCATAAATGGCCCTTGGTATGTGGGAGTCCATTTTCCCCTGGGATCACCTAGTGATAGGATGATGCGCTTTATTACCAAATCACAAGCTTGGTACACCTAATGTTTGACTTTCTTGTTAAAGGCCTTGATCATTAGTTTCTCATACATCTAACCATGACAAACAACCGTAATCCTTTTATCATCAATCAAATTTATTTGGTCAAGTCAAGATATAATCTATTCGTCTTCATCTATACCTGCATCTTTCATAATCCTTAGGGAATGTATCTGGGCTTCAACGGGTAAGACAACCTTCATACCATAGACTAGAGAGAACGGGGTTGTCCCAGTTGATGTACATACTGAAGTGTGATAACCATGCATAGCAAATGGTAACATCTCATTCCAAACTTTGTATTTCACCATCATTTTCTATAAGATCTTCTTGATCATCTTGTTGGTGGCTTCCACTGCATCGTTCATCTTTGATCGGTACAGAGAAGAATTGTGATGCTTAATCTTGAACTGCGTGTATAGTTTTGTGATCATAGTATTGTTAATATTGGTACCATTATCCGTGATGATCCTTTCAGGGATTCCATACCGAAAGATAAGGTTATACTTAATGAACCGAGCCACAACATTATTGGTAACAGAAGAAAACGAGGATGCCTCTACCCACTTCGTGAAGTTATCAATAGCGACAAGGATGAAAGTTTTCCAATTGGAAGCAGTAGGCTTAATCTCTCCAATCATATCAATTCCTCACATTGAAAATGGCCAAGGAGCAGTCAAGACATTCAAAGGAACCAGAGGCACATGTACTTTGTCAGCATAAATCTTGCATTTGTGGCAAGTTCTGGAATGATGATGGCGATCGGTTTCCATGGTAGACCAATAATAAACCACTCTCAGAATATTCTTAGACATTGTATGTCCACTAGAGTGAGTACCAAAGACACATTCGTGCATATCTTCCATAATTTTCTAAGCTTCCTTCTTGTCTACACAACGAAGCAGAGTTGAATCGTGGTTGTGCTTGTGCATGATTGTTTTACTCAGAAAGAACTTGGAAGAGAACCTCCTTAGAAATTTCTTATCATTGATAGATACCCTTTCAGGATACTATTTAGTTTCAAGGTATCTTTTTTCTTTGTGATACCAAGGCTTTTCCTATACACTATCAGTATCAACTTCGTAGCAATGTGCCAGTTCATCTAGTGTCTCGATAGTAATTCGAGGAGCTTCATTATCCCATCTGACTTTGAACATAGACGACATGGTAGCTAGTGCGTCTTCCAATTGATTCTCTTCTCATGCAATGTGTTCAAAAGTGATTTCTTCGAAGTACGAAATTAATGTCAACACATGATCATGATAAGGAATAAGATTTGGATGCTTCGTGTCCCATTATCCCTTAATCTGACTGGTCACTAGGGCTGAGTCCCCATATACATTCAAGAATTTAATTCTCATATCGATGGCAGCTTTGATACCCATGATGCATTCTTCGTACCTGACCATATTGTGGTATAGTCAAAACACAATTTGGCGGTGAAAGACATATGGCAACCCTTGGGAGAGACAATCATAATACCAATTCCATTACCAAGCGCGTTGGAAGCTCCATCAAAAACTATAGTACATCAGGATCCTAATTCAGGTCCTTCATATGGTCCAGGTTCTTCATAATCAGTAACTAAATGATATTCTCATCTGGGAACTTAAAATTCATAGACTGATAGTCATCTACAACTTGATGAGCCAAATGATCTTCCAATACACTTCCTTTGATTGCCTTCTGAGTAGTGTATTGAATGTCATATTCTGTCAAGACCATTTTCTATCTTGCTATTCTTCCGGAGAGAACGGGTTTCTCGAATATGTATTTTATTGGATCCATCTTAGAGATCAACAAAGTAGTACGAGTCAACATATACTATTTTAGTTGGCGAGCAGCCCATACCAAAGTGTATCAAGTTTTCTCGAGCAAGTGAGTATCTTTTTTCACAGTCGATGAACTTTTTTCTAAGGTAGTATATTGCATGCTCTTTTTGACCACACTCATCATGTTACCCCAATACACACCCCATTGAGTTCTCTAATACAGTCAAGTACATGATCAAAGGTCTTCCTTCAATTGGTGGCATCAGAATTGGAGGTTCCTGGAAGTACTCCTTTATTTTGTCGAAGGCTATTTGAAAATCGTCATCCCACTTCATTACTTTATCTTTCTTCAGTAACTTGAAGATTGGCTCACAAGTAGAGGTCAAATGGGATATAAATCTGACAATGTAGTTCAATTGTCCCAAGAAACATCTGACTTCCTTCTTAGTATGGGGAGCTTTCATTTCTTGAATGGATTTAACCTTGGCAGGATCAACTTCAATACCTTTACCACTGATGACGAAACCTAGGAGTTTACCGGACCTTACCCCAAAGGCACACTTGTTTGGATTCAACCTCATCTTGTACTTCTTTAGTCTCTTAAATAGCTTGTGCAGGTGGTCGAGATGTTCTTCTCCAGTCTGAGACTTGGCTATCATGTCATCAACATAAACCTCTATCTCATGATGGACCATACTATGGAACAAAGCTACCATAACATGCTGATATATTGCACCAAAGTTATTCAAACCAAAAGGCGTAACTTTGTAACAAAAAGTGCCCCACTGTGTGATGAAAGTATTCTTTTCCATGTCTTCAGGTGCCACCTTGATTTGATTATAACCAGAAAAACCATCCATGAAGGAAAATACTTTGTGCTGAGCAGTGTTGTCAACCAGAACATCAATATGCAAAAGTAGAAAATCATCTTTGGGACTTGCCCTATTCAAATCCCTGTAGTCTATACACATGCGCACCTTACCGTACTTCTTAGGTACCGGTACCATGTTTGAAACCCACCGAGGATATGACGAAACAACTGAGAAACATGTATTGAACTGCTTAATGACCTCAACTTTGATCTTTTCAGTTATCTCAGGATGCATACAACGAACCTTCTGCTTTATAGTAGGGAAATCTTCCTTCATCGGTAGACGGTGAACCAAATTGTCAGTATCAAGCCCTGGCATGTCTTCATAACACCAAGCAAAGATCTCAACATAGTTACATAACATCTGGATTAATCTCTTTTTGACATTGTCTTCTTGGTTGGCACCTATCTTGATTTCTTTCTTGTCCTCTTCAATACCTAAGTTCACAACCTCGACTGGCTCTTCATGCGATTGTATGGATTTTTCTTCCTAGTCTAAGAGTGTAGCAAGCTCTTCAGGCACTTCACAATCTTCCTTACCTTCGTCCTCGACTTGCTAGATCCAATTTTCAAAGTCATAATTGGCAATAGCAAAATTGTTATCAATAAGACCCAGGGTGGATGTGGATCTGCAATTTGTTATGTGGGTGTGTGTAAGAATACATAGATATTTTGAAAGAATTAACTTGAAAAGAAAGACAAAGAGCGCAAAATTTGAATGCAAACATCCAATGATTTATTAAATGAAAATATGTGGATGAAAAATGACAACCCTAACAAATGGACCGTTGTACCTCGAGTAAGGCATAAGGCTTAAAGTTATTGTTCTAATTACATAACATTGAAAGCAAGAAAACAGAAAATAAAATTTACTCCTGACTAAAGGAGATTAGTATAAAGTCTCCAGCCTTCCAATTGTTGAGCCCACTGCCGGTAGTAGGGAAAATCCAACTGTCTATGTCATATTCTCTATCAGCGTCTTCCATAGTGGTGACCTGATTTTTGTGAACTACATTGTTAATGCAGAATGACGGTCTCCCAGAATTAGCACGAGCACAACATATAACCCTTTGAGCCTCTGAGGTGAAACCCAAACAAAATTTGTCAGACTTGTAAAGAATGTCGGGAAGCTGACCCCAAATAGTGCCACCACCTTTTTCTACCACAACCTTAGCATCTTTCAGAGAAGCCATTCTTGGTGGAATCCTGGTAACCTTAGGAACAGTAGGAGCATCTTTAGCAACAAGGCTTGTTTGAGGAATAACTTCAAAGGTCTGGCAAGGAGTCTTGAGGAATTCACCATCCATCTCAACATACTTGAAGGAGTTCAAATGGCTTACCATGTATTTTTCTTCGCCTAAAACTGTAATGATTTTTCCTTTCACGGGATACTTCAACTTTTGGTGTAAAGTAGAATTAACTGCTCCTGCCCCATGAATCCAAGGGCATTCAAGAAAACAGGAATATGATGAACAAATGTCCATTACATCGGAAGTAGATTCGAAGACTTGATAACCCACTCTAATTGGAATATCGACCTCTCCATGCACCATTCTCTTTGAACCATTAAAAGATATCACCACAATATCATTGGGTTATAGCATAACCCCTTCATAGTCAAGTTTATCTAAAACAACTTTTTGCAATACATTCAATGAGGAGCATGTGACCACCAACATATGAGATAAGGTAGTGCCCCTTCACTCAATAGAGACATGCAGGGCCTTATTTTGGTTCCTTCACGGGGGAGGTAAATCAATGTTAAAAAAGCCTAGCCCATTATCTCTTGTAAGGCTAGCAACACAATTTTCGAACTGATCAACATAGACTTCTTGCGAAACATAAGCAGATCTTAGAAACTTTACCAAATCCGGAGCATGGGCTTCAGAGCACAACAACAAAGATATCATAGATATTTTGGAGGGGTCTTCCCCAACTGTTCAAAAATCTTATAGTCACTCTTTCGGATAATTTTCAGTACATCCTCCATCTCATACTCTGAGGTATTTTCAACAGTAACCTCTTTTTGTGCCTCAGTCTGGACAGGCTCGGTCATCTGTTCTTTGCCTCGAGTCTCAATAGTTGATTCAGTAGCAGTGATACGAACTGGTGTAGTAAAAGCCTTTGGAGAGATCTATGGAGAGAAAAATCTTCCACTTCTGATAATCTTACTAGTCCTAACAATATTGCCAACATTGGGATCAATAAATTCAGTATTTTCATCTTCGGCAGCCAATGGTTCTTGCTTGACGCAATGGTAGTAGACATCAACTCCATAATTCCAAGGGATAGCCTTGTCAGATGAATATGGAATTGACCCAGGTGCGGTAATGATCAGAGGAGCAACCCTAGGCTCGACAGCAATCTTCACATGACCCTTAGAAGTAATCCTTACAGAAGTACCAAAAATTATAATCACAGGAACGTCTTCAAGCTTCAAACCTTGAGACATACTTTTACATAAGCTTTCCTCAGAAGGAGTTTTCTCAAATAGAATTACACAGTCATCCATCAAACATTGAATACCTTATTTTAGCAGTACACAACCATTGGTTTTGGATGCACAATAGTAGTAGTTTTCAATGCAACTCAAAAATAAACCAGCTTATAAAGACTTCTTCTTAACAGTCATCAGAGGAGTAGTCAAGTCACTTACATCAGAAACATAAGAAACATCATCAATATCATTAACTCCTTTGTCATGATTAGGCATAGGTGCAGTGATCACATTAGGAGTCCTAGGAGGATCAAATTCAATCTCCTTAGAGTCAATCATATATTGATTATTATTTTACAAGGCCCAACAACTGTTAGAGTCAAGTCCAGGACTGTTAGAGTGATATGTACACCTTGCATTCAGATTATAACGGGGAGAGGAAGTATTGGGATTCAGAGGAGGATCCTTCAATGTAGTCAGTTCTGCCTTTAACATGTGTTGCAATGCTTGAGACAATGACATGTTGATTTTTGTGAATTGTCTCCTGGGTGCGTCCTTCCTACGCTGATTATTCTGTTGTTGTTGTTGTTGCACTGGCGCTGGATTAGAGATCAGAACTGCCCTCACAGATTGGTTACGATCACTCTTATTATAACCCTTCTAGTTGTACACATCATTGGATTCTTTCTTACTATTTTATGACTTCTTCGCGGTATTTGAAGATGTAGCCACCTGAATTTTACCACTTCTGATTTCGTTCTCAACATGTTCCCCTGTCAATATCAGTTTAGTGAAACCGACTGAAGAACTTCCAAGTAGGTGATTATAGAAAAGATCAGTTAGCGTACTCATTAACATGTCAACCTATTCCCTATCAGCCAAAGGATGTTGAAATTTTTCTGCAAGATCTCTCCACTTCTATGCATACTCTTTAAATCCTTCCTCATAACCCATGGACATACTCGGTAGTTGCATGCAGGTTGGTGCCAAATCAGAATTATACTGATACTGTCTACAGAAAGCTACAGCCAAATCTTCCCAGGTATGGATATTGGTACCTTCGAGTTGGTAATACCATTCCAATTTTGTTCCAAACATACTTTCTTGAAAGAAATGCAACCACAATTTCTTGTCAGCTGTGTATGATTGAATTTTCCAAATATATGATCTCAAATGCAGCTTTGGGCAAGAAAGACCGTCATATTTAGCATAGATAGGAGTTTTGAACTTAGGAGGAATGAAGACTCTTGAGACTAAACCCAATTCTTAAAAGTTTAATCTAGGCACCTTCTGGATCTCCATAGCTTCCAGACGCTCTTCTAACAGCTTATACTTATCGCCAGCAGGGGGATATTTGTCAGAACCATGATTTATTTTTTCAGTTTTAACACTCTTATCATCTTCGTTTCGTTCGTGATCTTCTTCCAATGGGATATCAAGATCTTGAGCTTGCTTGAATGAACCTCTGAACTTTCTCCCCATGTTAAGGATGTCGATTGGTTTCTTTGTCTTCTTATTCTTCTCATTGGTGATGAGCGCCTTCAGCTCTTTTGGCCCCTTGGATAAGCTTAGGAACATCTCTTGGAACTGAGTATTCTGAGCCTGAAGTCCTTTGACTGTCTAATCGAGAGCGATTTTGCTGAAATAAACAGCAAGATGATGAGAAACCTATCTTGGAAACTTGTTATGCAATGATATGTATGGCATGTAGATGCATATGAAATGTTTTCAAGGACCTTGTGAGATTTAAATTTGTTAATTAAAAGGGAACAAAAACAGATATTCTTATTAGTAAGTTCAAATTATAACTTCCTTTAGGCTTACAATGAAACAAAAAAGGGATACAAGGAAACAAATTATGAACTCCTAAGACTTAAGACTCAAGTCTCCCATGGACGCTTACTCTTTGTGTTGACATATAAATTAAGGCTCTGCTCTTCGTGAAGTCGATTTGTCGGCTCCATCACTTTCTTCTCAATAGCATAGAACTGAGTCTCAAAGGTGTCCCTTTCTTCTTTCAACTAAATCCAAGACTTTTGTAGCTCTTCAAGGTTAGTAGGAATATCTGGATGGAAAATGGTATGAGGAATATCTCCTTCAACAATAGGCTTAACAATTACTGGTAGGACAACAAGATATGGCATTATAAGATTTTGAGCACGAGATCATACCCATCTAAGGTAGGGCTCCAAAGGGATGGAGTTTTAATGTCCCAAAGTCTTTTTATCAATCTTATTCACCATACCCCAAGCACGTATAAACTTTTGACGGTAACCTTAAAAAATGTTCTCGTAATCGAATATAATAGCCTAGATAAGCATATCATGAGGACCGTCTCTTCGAGCATAACTAAATTGACATAGAGCAAGAGAAGGGTTGTAAGTAATACCTCCCCTTTTGCCAAGAAGTGGAACATTAGGGAATTCCCGACAACGATCAATAATAGTGATGTCCTCCTGAGATCGAAAACACCAATAGATATCTGAATGAGAGAGTAACATCATCCATCGAGACCACTTCAAACCTCGTTCATTCTTCATAATTGATCGGGGAAGGTGCGAAATAAACCACCTGGATAGTAAAGGTATGAAACACATGAGAGTCCCTCTGTCCCTCATAGTATGAGTGTGAAGAGAGTGCAATGTATCTAAGCAAAGTAGGCACAAGGTTATGAGTAACAAATATGTTGATGGCGTTTACATCTATGAGTTGGTCTGGATTAGGGAATAGTACCAAACCATTGATCACCAGAGACGAGATCTCTTTAAAAGCATGAAGGGTGTAAGGCTGCTACAATAACTTCAGGTTTTGGAACTTTCTTTAAACCGGTGAATGGTTTTTGATCAAGAATAGGTACTACAAGTAGCTTAGAGAACTCTTTCATTGTGGGTACCAACTGATAATCTGGGAAGGTAAAATAGTGATGCTTAGGAACAAAGAACTGGAACAGAACACTCATCATGTCTTCTTCAAAACCTGAGGTAACCAAACTGAGTAGATAACCGTGCCTCTTGGTGAATTGAGTGTTTTTGGGAACCTTTGATACTAACTCCTTAAGCTTGGAAGGTACCTTTACAAAGTTGATTCAGATAGTATTTCTGCGAACAGAGGCCATAACCTCCAACAAGGAACAAAGATAAATCCCTAGGTTCTTGAAATTGTTAGTGAAAATGTTATGTTATGATGATATGATGTTATGATGTTATTTTCATGTTAAATAAGTATGAGACACAAATAAGTCATACAAGAGCCTTAGGTTTAAAGGCTTGCATGAAGTCCATAGGTAAATACCCTTCCCCACCGAAGTTAAGTTGGCTCAACCAGTCCTAAAATAGTAACCGGGTTCTAAGAATCTCATATCACAGATCTTTCTCACATGCTTTATTTTAGCACGACAACTGTCTTACCACCAAAACATCCCAAAAGTCGAATCTCAATGAGCGTAGCCTCGAGTATCAAGCAACTATGGACTGCACCAAAGTAGGATATCTAACTACTTTCCAATGGTCAAGATGGGTCAATTAAGGTTCTAAAAGTAAGTTAGTGTTAACGACACCATGCGGAAGCCTAATAATATCCTTGATTGACTCAAGGAACATCAGTACAAACCAAAGTGTCACACTAGACGTAGCTATTATGTTAACCATATCGGTATACGTCGTACATTCTTTATGATCTATTGCTACTTACCTAAGGAATCATTAGATCCGGGTGTAGGATCATTCACACAAGCAATAATACCCAAGCATGAACCCTTAAAGTAAATTAGACAAAGCATACAATAAAAAAAAGTAAATAAATCTAACTCTTAAGGTAACCCCTCTTTTAGATTTATCCGCAACAAAGTCGCCAATTCTGTAATACGGTGGAGGAACTGAATTTTTTGGTTTTATCGCATATGTTGCGGTTAGCAAGAGTCGCCACTGACTTTTCTTTTATCCAATATTTAGGAAAGGTGAAAAGAACAGGAAATACCTTTGATAGATTTTGAGTTCGTGGGGTAAGTTATGAAAATGAATGGTTTTAGCACGCTTTTCATCCGTAGTTATCTACGGGCTCTTAATTGCTTAGCTCACTTTTAAAAACTTGCTTTGTGTGTGTGTGATTTGTTGGGAAATATTTTGAAATGCCAATGTAAGGCTAACTTTGTAATAATCCTTGTGTCGGTCCTTAAGAATGTATGCAAAGAGTTTTTTTGAAAATATTTATTGTTTTGAAAGTGATGCATAAAAATGTATTTGTTTTGTGAACAAGGTTGTAAGCAAGCATTCAAGATTTCTTACCTACTAAAGTATTTCTTGTTATTTTCCTTCTCCTTTGGAGATAGTATTATCCATACCATTAGTTGGTAGGTAATCCTATCTATTGGATGTGAAGGGACAGGCGTGGGGTCATTGTATGGTCATCGAAGGAAACATGTAAGGATAATTTAGAAATTGTATCAAAGGTATTATCATCATTTTGCTCGTAGGTTCATCGAGGGAATATATCACTTTGTAGGAAACTCAGAGGGTCATCGAGGGACTATGATCTTTATCCGAAAGGTAACATGATGATATTGTTGAATCGAGGGTCTTTTGCTAAAGTATCCCCACTTTTGAGGGACATGACCAATATTCATAAGGCAATAAAAGAGGTTACCCAACAGGTGCAAGTGTGCAAAGTGTGTTAGTTTCAGTTATGTTATCTTGGAAATTAGGGTTTTTCTAGATTTGCTTTTGGTCTTGCCATACAAAACCTAATTACTAACAGTCAAATATGTATAAAAAATTAAAGTGCAGAGTGTAAAGTGAGGAAAATTAAACATAAGCTATTACATCCAGTGAGCAATTACATAATTAGACAAAATGTGAGAAAAGATAAATCAATGTTATTACATCGATAATTGCGACCTATACAACTTTCTATGAAATTAAATAGCAAAAATAAATAACAAAATATTTAGAAAAAATGGTTTTAATGTTTTTTTTGTGTTTTTGTGGAAAATAATTTAAGTTAATAATAAATAAAACCCTAATTATTTCTAATTAATTTTAATATTAAGAAAAAGTCTAATTAACTTAATTAATTAATAAATATGTCAAAAACCCTAATCCTAATTTGTTATGTTTTGAAAAAAGTTTAAGGATAAAGATTAATTAGAAAATAGTTAATTAAGAAAATAGAATGAAAATTAGTAAGTAAAAATAGAAGAAAAAAACAGATGCATGGGGTGGGAGTTGAACACACGCCCTTCCCTTCACCAATATGCCCTTCTACCGTTGCGCCATAGTGCTGTTTGTGACATGGAATGTGTAGCGATAAAAAATGTAGCGGGGTAAATCGGAGATCGAATTATTGATTAATTCGTCTCACAAAAGCAAGAGTCGCCACCGCGCTTTATTATTTCCAAGGGAAAAGGGAAAAGAGCGAAATAAAACCCTAAATATGCAATGTAAAATAATACTTTTTTAAAGTAATAAAAATACAAGGCGTTTTTGAAAAGAGATCTATGGTTCGGGGGTTGGTTATACAATGGGAAGGTATTAGCACCCAATGTATCTATAGTACTCTATAGGAACCTTTTGAAATATCTGTTTATTAAAATGTTCGTTTGATTAAAAATAAATTGTTTTGGCCGAAAAGGGGTACGGACGGGTTTTTGAAGATACGACGACCTAATATCGATGTTTTTGTTTAAAAGGTATGAGTTTTGAAAAGATCGAATATTTGAGGAAAAATGGTCTTAAGTTTTAATGAGATGAAAAATATTCGCGTGATCGGACTTGAGGACATGAAGTCAACAAATTTAATCGTTTTTTCCTTGGATTTAGACGCAAACAGAATAATCACGTAAATACTGAATAATCAAACAGACAATTACGCAGATAGATAAGTGATGTACAACAATTAAATAAAAGACTAAATGTGCGAACATACATTTTTGTATTTTTTGTTTAATATTAATAACGCAAGAGAATTAATTAATGAAAAGATAAAATGTTTTAATTCTTAAATTCTATTTTTTTTATATTTTTGTATTAGTATTAACTAAAGCGAGGGGAATAATTTAAAGAAAATAACATGTTTTTGATTTTAAATCATTTTTATTTTTTATATGTTTTTTAATATTTTTATTTTTTAGGTATTTTTGGTATTAATATAAAGTATTACTTAGTAAATAAATCTAAACTAAATTAAACTTTAAAAGTTATTTAACTAAACCTAATAAAAAAGATATTAAAATTACTAGATTAAACCTAATGTTAAACTAATAAAATGATCCAATTATTTAAAAATTGCTTTTTTATTAAATTACATCTATTATTTAATTAAGTTTTACTAATTAACTAAATTAATAAAACTAAAAAAACTTAAAGAAAACAAATAGAAGTCAAGAATAAAAAAGGGGGGTAAAAATATAAACAAAGCAATGGGCCAAAGGGCTTAAGGGAGGCCTAATCAGAAAGCAACAGAAATAGGGGGGCGTATGAGAAATTCGTAGGCTTTAGGCGTGGAAAAAGGGCTGAGGCTCAAACATTCTGACTTTGCTTAAGGGTTAAACATGTTTTAGTTTGTATTAGGGTTAGCAAAAGGTTTACAGCGCCGTTCATCCTCTCGTTCACGCGTTCGTCTTCTTCGCCTTCTTCTTCTCCCCTCGTCTCTGAGTCCCTTGCCACGGCCACCAGCAACCTCCACTTCTTCTTCCCTCCAACGACAGCATTATGGCGATCAATTCAAGGTACAATTCGTTTTCTATTTCGTTAGGGATTTTAAAAGGGTTTTGTTACGATTTTGCATGTTTGTGATTTTTTCGTTTATTTGATTCTTACTCCAAATTGTTATTGTGATTTGAGGCATATGACAGAAAAAGAGGGGGAAAAGCTACCTGGAGACGGAGGAGGGAGGTTGGGGCGAGCTAGGAGGCCGGGGCGAGCGGGATGACACGCGTGATGCACGCTAGCTACTTGGTATCCTGGTACTCTGTTTTTTCCTCTTCCTGCTAGCTTGCTACTGTTGTCCCTTTAATGGCCTATGATGAATGCTTGTGAGGCTTTGCTTCGAACATGCTAGTGTTGAAATATTGTTGACTAGCTTTCTTCTGCTTCCTTCTTGCCTTGCTACTGTATGCTTTTTGTTGGCTTTTGCTTTTGGTTATGGTTGATGGTATTTTGGCTGGCAGTAGGTTATGGTTATGCAGGTTAATGGTTTTTAAGCCATACTAGTTTTACTGGTGTATACAGGTTTGGAGTGGTTTTAGGCCATGTTGGTTTGATGGTTTACGCATATTAATGGTTTAGGATGGTACAGGTTGATGGTTTAGGACATAAGGTTGGAGAGTTTGAAAAGGTTTTATGGTTTAGGCCATGGCTTTTGTTGGTTTTATGCAGGTTTTATGTATACTGGTTTTGGTTTATCAGATTGAATAGGTTTTTGATATTGGACTTGGGACTTTTTGCCTTGGTTTGTATATGTTTGACAGCTTTTAGTGTTTGAAGGTTTTCGGTTTTGGAGGCTTCAAGCAAGTTATCAACTCTTGAATGTTTTAAGGAGTTTTTTGTGTTATATATTTTGGCCTTCTCATCCCTAAAGTTTATGTTACAGGTTGTATGCATTGGTATCTTTCTTGATACTCTGCACCATACTGTTTTATCAGTTTTATCCACATTCCTTTTTCATGTATTCTACTCTTACTGTATGCTGCTGCAATTTGTTTTGTATCTCTTTCCTGCCTAAACCAAAACCTGTAAAACCAAACTTCTTTCTCTCTTCTCTCTCATCAATACAATTTGACATAAAATGATGTTATGCTGTACTTGTTCTGAAATTGCATAGGCTGGAAAATGATGAGAAAAAAGGAAAATACATTGCTTGCATATGGTTTTTGAAACTGGATATTTCCTTTTGACTTCTGCATGGTACAGTGGAGTCTTATGTATTTGGCTTCTTCCATACTAGTTTACGTTGGACTTGGCTTTTTGTTAAAAATGTGCATATGCTGTTTGTATTATGCTTTTGAAATATGCATGGGATTTGAAACATGCAGTTGGCTTTTTAATTATGCAGTTTTGAAAACAAAATGAATTTGTGCATCTTTAAATTTGTGCATCTTTAAATTTGTGCATTCATTTTTGAAAATAAAATTTCATCCCTTTTTGTGAACCGGGAGAAATCCCGTGATTTGCAAAAAGGGTAAACTGATTCCAGCCGTTTGCTTTTAATGATGAATGCTAAACTTAATTTTTTTTGCTTTTAATTATTTCTTTATTTCTTACTTTTTCTTTTAATTCTTTTGCAGGTAAAATTAAATGAGCAATCAAGAAGTATTGGATAGAAGATGAAGATTTAGAACTTAGAAAAAATAGTTTTTATTTTACTTTAAACTTTTTATGTAATTGTCATTATAAATACTTTGTACAATAGTATTTAAACAACAATTGTAATAAATAGAATAAAGTGAATAAAATTCTATTATTTTCCTAGTTAATTCTTTTTCTTTCTAATTATTTATTTATCGTTTATAATTCTTTAAATTATATAATAACTGAAAATCAATTTCAATTACTTAAATTCAGAATAATAAACAAATAAATAAACATCATTGACCAATTAATAACTTCAATTATTTACTTCATTATTTTTAATTCTTCTAAATTGTAATAACTGAAAATAAAATTTCAACTATTTAAACTTAGAACAATAAATAATTAAGTAAACATTGTTTGGTCAATTAATAAACTCCTTTTCAAATGTTTATTTCATTATTCATAAATCTTTAAATTATATAATAACTGAAAACAAATTCCAATTATTTAAATTTAGGATAATAAATAATTAATAAACATTGTTTTGATCAATTAATAAACCTCTTTTCAAATATTTATTTTATTATTTATAAATCTTTAAATTATATAATAACTGAAAATAAATTCCAATTATTTAAATTTAAGATAATAAATAATTAATAAACATTGTTTTAGCATTGATCAATTAATAAATTTAGCGTTCAAAAATAAACAGCTCTCGACTTGGAAAAGTTATGAATTTTTAAACTGCTTTGAAAATTGATAAAAATAGGTCAAAACCCCTGCAATGCAATGATGCAGATGGGAGATGGTATCTTAGGTCAAAATTTGGGGTACAATAGCTGCCCCTATTTAAGTTTCTTCTATCCGGAGATATGAAGATTAAAATCTTCGTTTCGACGAGATTGAAGGTACTTAAATACATAATACGCAAATTTTTTCCCTAAGATACCGCCATTATGTTTGATATGAATGCAGTGATTGAATTCACAGAGAAAGATATTATGTGAAACAAGACAATGCTGGAGAAATCAAACACCAACAAAACACAGAGACATAGATTATACACTACTGGGGAAACGAGCTATCGACTTCAAACGACAGACTCTTGACAGCGAATAAAATTGAGGGAAAACGACCTCTGACCCTAACAAAGAAGGCATCTTGCATAGGCCATAAAACAGATTATTGACCCAAAATAACAGTGAGTTCACAACTCAAGGTCAAAGATAGACAAAAAGTATCAATCTTGCTGATGATGGATTACCGACTTCTGAAGGTAATAATTCATGACAAGCTTCTCTGCGAGATTTCCGGAGATATACTCATTAATGCTGAAATAATAAGATTGTAGATACACAAGCTGCTCAAATAAAGAAGCTGTCACTTGCTGTCTTCCCAAAAATATTATGACATACAAGCTGCTCAAATAAAGAGGCTGCCACTTGCTGTCGTCCAGGGATGTCAATAACATGCAAGCTGCTCAAATAAAGAAGCCGCCACTTGCTGTTTTCCAAGAAAATACCAATAACATACAAGCTGCTCAAATAAAGAAGCTGCCGCTTGCTGTATTCCAGAAAAATAATAACGTACAAGTTGCTCAAATAAAGAGACTGCCGCTTGCCATTTTCTAACGATGTCTATAACGTACAAGTTGCTCATGAAGAGAACGCCGCTTGTCGTTTTCAAAAATAATAATAACATACAAACTGCTCGTGAAGAGCTGCCGCTTGTCGTTTTCCGAAGATGATAATAACGCACAAGTTGCTCGTGAAGGGCTTCCGCTTGCCGTTTTCCGAAAATAATAATAACGCACAAGTTGCTCGTGAAGAGCTGCCGCTTGCCGTTTTCCGAAAATAATAATAACACACAAGTTGCTCGTGAAGAGCTGCCACTTGTCATTTTCCGAAAATAATAATAACGCACAAGTTGCTCGTGAAGAGCTGCCGCTTGTCGTTTTCCGAAAATAATAATAACGCACAAGTTGCTCGTGAAGAGCTGCCGCTTGTCGTTTTCCGAAAATAATAATAACGCACAAGTTGCTCGTGAAGAGCTGCCGCTTGTCGTTTTCCGAAAATAGCTCAAAAGGAAATTACGATGACAACTGGCAGAGAATAAAATCTTCGTCGAAGAGAATCATGAATCAATCCTTCCTTAGGAGATCACATACTTAAATGTGCAAAATAAATGCACCATTCGTCTAGGTCGCGATTTCACTGGGGAAAATCATGAGATAGCCTACGCAAGAGACAACAACTTCATCCAGGAATAACTAGAGAGAAAATAGTCAAACAAGACTCCACCCAATGAGAAAGCAACTCGATTGGGGAATTCATCCTATCCAGAAATGGACAAGGTGAGATAAATCAAAAATCATCCATGAGGATTAGCTCAGTTGGCGAATTTAGAAAGGAAGCACAGTTTCTGCCTAAGCTAACCTTCTACTTGGAAAGAAACATGTACGTTATTTGAATAAACAAAGTACAACCCAAAATCGATGGCAAATGTGAATATGTATGCGTGATATAAGTGTAAATGAATAAATGAATGTTATGCTGACGAAACGAGCAGACGGAATATCTGGAAGACAATAAGATGTCACAGCATAATAGATACTCGACCAATCTTAAAAGACGGAAGATAACTGGAACTGGAAACACAAAGCAACGTCGGAGCGTACCACGCTACAAGGCTCAAATCTTCTGAGGAGAAAAGTATTCAAATCCAATCTTCTAACACCAATAGACCACTGGCATGAGACAAAGCGTACCACACTTCAGAAATCTGCTCAAACAAAGGTAACCAAAACAACGCTTAACTGGAACAACTGGGGAGTCACCAAACTTAGTACCACCAGAAACACAAGTTTAACACAACCAACACCTCATGATGATTTTGAAACGAAACATGTTCATCATGCAAGGATAAATTATTGTATTGTTTTGCATTTCATGGCTTGACCATCCTCGGACAAATGTTAATATTCCTTTCGTTATTCACGACACATTTTAAAAATAAGAATACTTTAAATACTTTGTTTCAAATATTGTCGTAAAAATTTAAATTTTGCCCACAAAAGGTAAATGCTCAAATTTCATTAATAAGATGGTAGTTCGCTAACAATGCGACTCCAACGGTTTACAAAAGTTTGGGAAATAGTACATGAAATAAAAAGGTTACACAAAAAACCATGATCACTATTCTCCCTAACAACTTCGAATTCCGAAATGTGCTCAAGTGCCAGGACTGGTCTGACCAAAAGCCTGCCTAAGCCGCCCCTTCGGGTTTTCAACTTAGCAAACTGTCAACTCAAACCTAAGCGAAATATTTCTTGACTGCATCAGCGTTCATGGGACGCGGGAGCTCTTCACCGTCCATATTGGTGAGAATCAAAGCACCTCCAGAGAAAACTTTCTTAACGACATACGGTCCTTCGTAATTCGGAGCCCACTTGCCCCTAGAATCTGGTTGGAAAGATAATGTCTTTTTGAGCACAAGGTCACCTTCTCTGAACTCACGTGGTCGAACCTTCTTATCAAAAGCCTTCTTCATCCTCTACTGATACAATTGACCGTGACACAAAGCTGTCAATCTCTTCTCTTCAATTAAATTCAACTGATCATATCTACTTTGACACCATTCAGCTTCAGAAACTTTAGCTTCCATCAACACTCTCAGAGACGGAATCTCAACCTCCACGGGAAGTACTGCTTCCATGCCATAAACTAGGGAAAATGGGGTTGCACCTGTTGAAGTTCGAACTGAAGTACGGTATCCATGCAGAGCAAACGGAAGCATTTCATGCCAATCTTTATAAGTTACCACCATCTTCTGGACAATCTTTTTGATATTCTTGTTAGCAGCTTCAACAGCCCCATTCATCTTCGGCCTGTAAGGAGAAGAATTATGATGTTCGATCTTGAACTCTTCACAAAGCTCTCTCATCATCTTGTTATTCAAATTCTAACCATTATCAGTGATGATCTTGCTCGGGATACCATATCGACAAATGATCTGATTCTTGATAAATCTGACTACCACCTGTCTGGTTACATTAGCATAAGATGTTGCTTCCACCCATTTAGTAAAATAATTGATCGCTACCAAGATGAAACGATGACCATTTGAAGCTTTGGGTTCAATCATTCCAATCATATCAATGCCCCACATAGAGAAAGGCCAAGGTGAAGAGATAACATTGAGGAGGGTCGGCGGCACGTGCATCTTGTCCGCATAAATCTGGCATTTATGACATTTCTTCACATACTTGCAGCAATCAGATTCCATTGTCATCCAATAGTAACCAGCTCTCAACATCTTTTTAGCCATTGCATGTCCGTTGGCATGAGTGCCAAAGGATCCTTCATGTACTTCTTGCATCAGCATGTCCGCTTCACGTCTGTCTACACATCTGAGCAAGACCATGTCGTAATTCCTCTTATACAAAACTTCTTCATTGAGGAAGAAACTGCTTGCTAATCTTCTCAACGTCTTCCTATCTTTACTGGATACCCCAGGTGGGTACTCTTGAATTTGAAGAACACGTTTAATGTCATAAAACCACGGTTTGTCATCGGTAACCTCTTCTACTGAGAACACATGAGCAGGTCTGTCGAGGCGCATAACTCAGATTGTAGGTACATCGTTCCAACCATTCACTTGAAACATTGAAGACAAAGTAGCTAAAGCATCAGCCATTTGGTTCTCATCTCTAGGGATATGATGTAATTCCACTTTGTTGAAGAAAGTTAACAATCTTCTAGCATAATCTCTGTAAGGGATTAAACCAGGATGACGAGTCTCCCATTCTCCTTTGATTTGATTAATTACCAATGCCGAATCTCCGTAAATATCAAGAATCTTAATCCTTAGATCCACTGCTTCTTCGAGACCCATAATACATGCCTCATATTCAGCCATGTTGTTCGTGCAGTCAAACTTCAATCTCGCCGTGAACGGGATATGAGTACCTCGGGGAGTGACGATGATTGCCCCAATTCCATTTCCATAATAATTCACAGCTCCGTCAAATATTAAACGCCAATGCAATTCTGGATCAGGTCCTTCTTCAGGTAGCGGCTCTTCACAATCTTTAGCCTTCAAGTACATAACATCTTCATCTGGGAAATCAAACCTGATGATTGATAATCGTCAATTGGTTGGTGAGCCAAATGATCGGCTAAAATACTCCCGTTGATTGCTTTCAGAGTGTGATACTCAATGTCATATTCGGACAACAACATCTGCCAACGGGCTATTCTTCCAGATAAGGCGGGCTTCTCAAAGATATACTTGATCGGATCCATTTTGGAGATCAACCAGGTGGTGTGGTTAATCATATATTGGCGCAGACGGCGAGCAGCCCAAGCTAAAGCACAACAGGTTTTCTCAAGAAATGAGTATCGAGACTCACAGTCTGTGAATTTCTTACTCAGATAATATACAGCATGTTCCTTTCTTCCAGTCTCATCTTGTTGACCAAGCACACATCCCATGGAATCTTCCAATATAGTCAGGTACATAATCAAAGGTCTTCCTTCCACCGGAGGAATCAAAATGGGAGGTTCAAGCAAATATTCTTTGATGCTATCAAAAGCTCTCTGACAATCTTCTGTCCACACACATCCTTGGTTCTTTCGGAGAAGCTTGAAAATCGGCCCACAGGTAGCAGTCATATGAGATATAAATCTAGAGATATAGTTCAGTCTCCCAAGGAATCCTCTTACTTGTTTTTCCGTCTTGGGTGCGGGCATTTCCCGAATAGCTTTGACTTTATCAGGATCTACCTCAATACCTTTCTGACTGACAATGAAACCCAGAAGTCTTCCAGAACGAACACCAAAAGTGCACTTGTTGGGATTCAGACAGAGTTTATACTTTCTCAAGCGCTGGAATAACTTCAACAAATGTTCCAAATGATCTTCTTCAGTCTGTGATTTGGCAATCATGTCATCCACATACACTTCTATCTCCTTATGCATCATGTCATGGAACAAAGCAGTCATGGCCCTTTGGTATGTTGCACCAGCATTCCTCAAACCAAACGACATAACCCGATAACAAAATGTTCCCCACGGTGTGATGAAAGTTGTCTTCTCCATATCTTCTGGTGCCATCTTGATTTGATTGTAACCAGAGAAACCGTCCATGAAAGAAAAGACTTTGAACTTTGCAGTACTGCCGACCAATACGTCAATGTGCGGTAATGGGAAGTCATCCTTTGGGCTAGCTCTATTCAGATCTCTATAGTCTACACACATCCGGACTTTGCCATCTTTCTTTGCAACAGTCACTATATTGGCTAACCACTGAGGATAGACCGATGTAACAAGGAAACCTGCATTAATCTGCTTCTGAACTTCTTCTTTGATCTTGTCAGCCATATCGGGACGAGTCCTTCTCAACTTCTGCTTAATCGGCGGACATTCAGGTCTCAACGGTAAATGATGCTCCACAATATCGTTGTCCAATCCTGGCATATCTTGGTAGGACCAAGCAAACACATCAACATACTCTTTGAGAAGCTCCAACATTTTCTCTTTGACCTCCGGGATAAGCAATGCTCCGACTTTGACTTCCTTCTTATCTTCTTCATCACCCAAATTGATCAACTCTACAGGTTCTTCAAACGGCTGAATAGTCTTTTCATCGTGCTCAAGCAAACGGGAAATTTCAACAGGAATCTCTTCACTATCCTCTTCTTCGGCTCTGAACACAGGGAATTCAAAGTTGGGAGAGGGCATAGGATCATTGTTTTCAATGGTTAAGTCATGGATCAATCTGCACATATGATTATGCTTTATTTTAGAAATCGATTTGTGCAAATAAAACAAAAGGTTATTATATTTTCCTATTACTACCAATTAATTTTCATTACTATTTCCCAGAAAAAGTGAAAAATAAAACAGTAGTGGACAAAATAACATTTTTATTCATTGAAGGGAAATACTTGAAACAAAGGGCCCAGACATTTTCTCTTTTGCCTTGGGCATAGCAAAAGGATTTATTTTTCATCAGAGCCCGACACAAATATTTTTCGCCTTGGGCACAGCGAAAGTTTTCAAAAAAACAAAACAAAACATTACTCGGAAATGCGCATCACAACAGGAACATCAACAGCTATCCAGTTTTGGCAAACCACTCCATGCATCACAAAATCGGGTAAATCCTCTTCGGAATCGTCTTCTATGATAGCATCAACCTCAGGAGGAGTCGGATGGATAAAACCTGCACTTCGGAAAACCTCTTGAATCGGGCGAGTAACCACTTCTTGCTTGACTCTTGCAGACACGGGACAAAAACCAAGACCTTCTCCAGACTTGTTCTCGGGCAAAGTCAGCACCTGGCCCCATCCTTCAGCCGAACCACTTTCAACCACTCGTCGCACATCCTCAAAAGAAGAAATGGATGTCCCTTGCTTCTTCACTTCATTCTTGGCAACAGATAGAGCTTGGAATTGGGTTCCAACATCCTCATCAGCATCAATAAAAGAGAAATATGACAAATGGCTTACCACCATAGCCTGCTCTCCACCAATCATTACCAGCTTTCCATGCCTCACAAACTTCAATCTCTGATGGAGCGTGGAAGTGACTGCCCTTGCATCATGGATCCAAGGACGACCCAATAGGCAACTGTAGGCAGCACGAATATCCATTACTTGAAAAGTAATCTGAAAAGTATGAGGACCAATTACTATAGGAAGATCCACTTCACCAATGACAGTCTTCCTAGAACCATCAAACGCTTTAACAATTACTCCATTGGGTCTCATGGAAGCACCTTGATATGAGAGTCGAGACAATGTAGTTTTGGGCATTACATTTAACGACGAACCTGTATCTACCAACATACTTGATAAAGTATCATTTCCGCAACCTATTGAGATATGCAAAGCCATATTATGGTTCCTTCCCTCCTCCGGGAGTTCTTCATCACTGAAACCAAGATTGTTACACGAAGTAATATTTCCCACAATTCCATCAAATTGGTCCACCGTCACATCATGATCCACGAATGCCTGGTCCAAGACCTTCATCAAAGCTTCTCTATGGGCACCAGAATCTCTCAGTAAAGCAAGCAAAGAAATCTTGGAAGGAGTTTGCAAAAGTTGGTCCACAATCTTATATTCACTTCTCTTGATAAGCTTCAGAATCTCATCATCCTCAGGGAGAGGGATAGGTTCACTGGATCGGCCTATCTCAACCCTTGGTTCAACATTTCTCACTGGAATTTATGCAGGTATGGGCCTCCTGACTTGAACTTCTGGTCTCTTCAAAGGTACTGCTGCAAAGACACGTCCACTTCTCGTAACTCTACTCACATCAGCGATGTTAACAAAAGACGGCCTTGTCGGTATAGGGACTTCTACCCCATTCTCAATCATTGTGGCATTATACTTATACGGTATAGCTTGGTCTGAGTTGTAAGGCACAGGACCTGGTGGGTAAATGATCAAAGGATCAACAGGTGAAGTCTGACTGTCGTAAGCGATCTCAACTGATTCAGGCAAATTGAATTGTGGTATTATAACATTCACTTCATCCTCCGGATCTCGGTCATATGTAATAGTGATAACTCTCTGGTCTAACAACTTTTGAATATCCTCCTTCACAATAGGGCAATCAACCTCTCTTGAAAAAAATTCACAACCATCATAATCATGCTGATGCCTAACAAAGGCAAGTCTTCTCAAACTCTGATGTAACCTGATCAACGACTCTCTTATGTGTTCAACTTGAAAAACTCGAAACTTTCCCGGACAACCTTCCACCATATTCACTGATGCTGCCCCATGTCGAGGCAAAGGATTATCTCTAACATTTGGATTAACATCCTTGAAAGACAAGATACCATTCTTAATCAACCTCTGCACGTCCGCCTTTAGAGCAAAACAATTCTCAAGGTTGTGCCCTGGCGACCCTTGATGATATTCACAAAACTGATCCGCCTTGTACCGCGGAGAAGTACTGTTCGGTGCGACAGGAGGAGGCTTTGTCGTTATGAGGTTCTTTCTGATAAGAGCAGGGAACAATTCAGTATAAGTCATAGGAACGGCATCGAACTGCGGCTTCCTTGGAGAACGGTTTTGGTTGTTGAATGGATAAGCCTGTTGTCGAGGCTGCTGCTGAAATGGCCATTGTTGAGTTGGTGGGGTTTGATGAGCTGGGGTCATCAAAGCTGGGCGGACAGCCGGAGTGACTGCCGCAACGTGATAGTAACCTCTCCTTGGTCTCCCTGGGAACAATGCGCTGACATCCTGCTCTTTTCTTTTCGGGAAAACACTTCCAAACTTCTTAGTACTGCTAGACGGACTTCCTTCTTTAACCAAACGCCCTTCACGAATCCCTTCCTCTAACCGCATGCCCATGCTTACCATTTCGGTGAAGTCACTGGGTGCGCTGGCGATCATTCTTTCATAGTAAAAGGAATCTAAAGTCTTCAAAAATATCTTAGTCATCTCTTTCTCCTCAAGAGGTGGATAGATTTGAGCAGCAATTTCACGCCACCTCTGGGCGTATTCCTTAAAAGATTCTCTGTCTCTCTGCGACATCGCCCGGAGTTGATCCCTGTCCGGCGCCATGTCAACGTTATACTTATACTGGTGAACAAAGGCTTCGCTAAGATCGTTGAAGTTGCGGATCCGAATGCTGTCTAAACCCATATACCACTTTAGAGCAGCACCCGTCAAACTGTCTTGAAAATAATTAATCAACAAGTCATGATCATCGGAATACGTAGACATCTTTCTCACGTACATAGTAAAATGACTTCTAGGACATGAATCTTGACATTCGGAACTAAACAAAGGTCATGCGTGTTCTTCCCAAACAAATCCTTCCCCTTTAACGCTCTAAGCTCCTTCTGCATTTCTTGGAACTGATCTTGAAATTCTTCCATTCTATCAAAAAGACCCAAACTTTCAGCAGACTCGGTAGGATAAGTAGGTTCATTCAAGTATGGCACGGAGTGGACCACAGGAGCGACAGTTGTCATTACCGGTTGCGGAAAAGGTGTTACAGACGGGATTACCGGCGGCATGGCAGTTGTCTCTGGTTGAGGAAGAGACAAAGCAGGTTGAAACAAAGGTTGTACGACAGGATGATACCCCTCTGGCACAAAGTTGTAAGGCATTCCCCACGGAAAACCTTTCGGCATCTGATGTTGAAGCGGAGAGTTGATTTGAGTCGCAGATGTTGGAACGGTGACAATCTCGTAAACCACAGTAGTTGAAGTCTGAATCTCAGCAGCTGTAGTTGATGGCTGATTCTGAACAGCCACCAAACTTTCCACTAACGCAGTTAACTTTTCCATATCAACACGAAGAGTAGCGACCTCCTCACGAAGCTCATGGTTTTCCTGTTCCAGATCTTCCATTTTCCTCTGACGATTGGCTCGAGTATCGTATCGATGAGACAGCTTGACAACCTTTGGAGTGGAAAAAGAAACAAGGATAAGACTATAGAAAACATGTGAAGTGGAATGTTGAATGATGCATGATGTGTGATGCAAATGATGATTCATTTTAATAGTTTTTCAAGGACCTTCAATAATTTTGCACACATCAATGGTAAAGGAATTTGGAACAACAAAAACTCAGTCCATTAATCAAAAGCGGTAAATTGCAACTTACAATTTTGGAATAATCAAAATAATAAATTACACTTTGGGATAACCCAATAATAAAAGCAGTAAACTACAACTTTGGAACATGAAGCCCATAATAAAGTAGTAAATTAAAACTTTGGAACATGAAGTCCATAATAAAGCAATAAATTACAACTTTGGAACATGAAGTCCATAATAAAGCAATAAATTACAACTTTGGAACATGAAGTCCTTTTACAAAGTTTTACAAAATGACATCAGTAAAATAAAACTAAAAGCTAAAGATCACTCAGAATCATCAGATGAAGGACCAAATACCAACTGTAACCGGAGCTTCTTGATCTTCTCCTCATATAAGTCTTCCATCTCTTTCTTCTCAGCTACCAGTCGATCAATAACTTCCTTCTGCGGATGGGGAACAAGAGTAACGCTTACCGAACCTTCCTTCTTTCTCTTCCTTTCACTAGCATACTTCTTCAGTAAAGCATCCTTTTGACGAAGTTTCTCATCGTGATCAATGAACCAGCCGTCTTGAATAAAGAGCAACTCCTCCTTTTCCTTTAGCTGTCGAGTCAGGACCCGATTCTCATATTCAGACATATTGTACTTTTCTTTCCAAGCATCTCTCTCGGACTTCATCCTAGCCAGATTTCCTTGGTATTCTCCCATATTCTCGATAGGGATATCAACAGATGATGGTGCAACGGTAGGGAATAAAGGTTTCTCAGGTTTATAGGGCATCTTGAGAGCACAAGCCCTAGCACGGACCCACTGTAGGTAAGGCTCCAAAGAAACGGCACCCCTATGTCCTAACATAACTCTCCCTTTCCTATGGATGTGGCGCCAAGCTCCTTCGATCTCCCTCTTAGCTGCCTGATGATCTTGTCCTTCTTGAAGAAAGAAACCACTCACACGGATGTTGTTTGGCTTATCTCTCATCGGGTATCCAAACTGACGGCGCGCGAGAACAGGATTATAGTAAATCCCACATTTCGTACCAAGAAGAGGCACGTTAGGAAAAGCACCACAGCTATCGATGATCTTCACGTCACAGTAAGCTCGATTATACCAATCAATGTCGAAATGAGTGAGAGCCATAATCTTTGGCGCCCATCGCGGCTCCTTCTCGAGATCCCAGAAAACATCAGACCCAGGTAGATGAGAAACATACCACTGATACAGCAACGGTGCACAACAAATAATTATCCCTCCTCGATAAGAGTTTCGAAGATGGATGGAGTAGTAGGTATCTCCTAGCAGCGTAGGAACCGGATTTCCAATCAAGAAAATTTTGATGGCGTTGATATCCACAAACTTATCAACGTTAGGGAACAAGAATAGACCATAAGCGAGTAAAGAAAACACGTCTTCAAAGGCAATAGTATCTTTTATCTCAGCGAAATGACGAGCTTTCCTCAACAAAAACTGCGCAGACAAGCCTCGGATTCCCCCTTTTGTAGTCATGCTCTCCTCTATCTCTGACTTCTTCAAGTGGGTGATGGTCGCTATCTCGTGAGATTTGGGCTCCTCTTCTAATCCAGAAAAAGGAACACTGTCGGTGATCGGCAAACCAAGTATATAGGAATACTCTTCTAAGGTGGGCATCAACTAGTAATCCGGAAAGGTGAAACATCGGTACAAAGGATCGTAGAATTGGACCAACGTATTAAGGATGCCTTCCTTCATCTTGCGCTTCATGAGAGGTATAATGGACCCATACTTTCTCTGAAAATCCGTCGGGTTCTCGATCTTAGGAATCAAACTCTTCAGTTCTTCAATCTCGGGCTCCTTAAAACTAAAACTTCGAATGTTTCTCCTTCCAAATTCCATAATAGCTGAGATGTCTGCGAAAATCATTCCTAAGTTCCTTGAAAAACAAGTTTTTTACAAAGATGTTGATGAATGCATGAATGAATGATAATGCAACAGTTACACACAAGTTCACAAACATGGGGTTCAAAGGTTCAACGTTTCGAGCATGGAGTCAAAAGGGTAAAGCCCACCCAAAGGTATGTGCTAACGGTTCAATCACACCTGTAAGACAAGGTTCTAAGAGTTCTCAGAGTCTACATTCCTCCTTCGGATATTACCAACGTCTTGATTACTCAATAATTAGCAATATTCTCAAGAGAAACTCGTCCGAGCGTAGCATCGCGTAACAACTACTTCCGAATTACTCCGTTATAGTCTCCGCGCTACACCTAAAAAGGCCAAGATGGGTTAGGGTTCTACGGTCCTCAATTTCTCTGGCTCCTAGGTCGAAAATAATAATGTCTTCCCGATTACTCGGTAAACAAATATTAAGTTCAAGAGGGCCTTCCATTGAGTGGGGGATCTCATGCCTCCTTCTTGGGGATTACTCCCTCAAAGTTAACATGACTGTACCGCCCGTCCTATTCCTTAAGTGTAACTTAATCCGGGTATAGGATTCGTCCTTTGCAAAAAACCCAAACAACCCCAATATAAACACATAATCAAACAAATCAAATAATAATAAAACAGATAAGACAAATTAGGCTTAACCCACTTAGGGATGGACCAGCAAAAGGTCAATTTATTCCCTAGCAGAGTCGCCAATTCTGTAGCGATAAAAAATGTAGCGGGGTAAATCGGAGATCGAATTATTGATTAATTCGTCTCACAAAAGCAAGAGTCGCCACCGCGCTTTATTATTTCCAAGGGAAAAGGGAAAAGAGCGAAATAAAACCCTAAATATGCAATGTAAAATAATACTTTTTTAAAGTAATAAAAATACAAGGCGTTTTTGAAAAGAGATCTATGGTTCGGGGGTTGGTTATACAATGGGAAGGTATTAGCACCTAATGTATCTATAGTACTCTATAGGAACCTTTTGAAATATCTGTTTATTAAAATGTTCGTTTGATTAAAAATAATTTGTTTTGGCCGAAAAGGGGTACGGACGGGTTTTTGAAGATACGACGACCTAATGTCGAAGTTTTTGTTTAAAAGGTATGAGTTTTGAAAAGATCGAATATTTGAGGAAAAATGGTCTTAAGTTTTAATGAGATGAAAAATATTCGCGTGATCGGACTTGAGGACATGAAGTCAACAAATTTAATCGTTTTTTCCTTGGATTTAGACGCAAACAGAATAATCACGTAAATACTGAATAATCAAACAGACAATTATGCAGATAGATAAGTGATGTACAACAATTAAATAAAAGACTAAATGTGCGAACATGCATTTTTGTATTTTTTGTTTAATATTAATAACGCAAGAGAATTAATTAATGAAAAGATAAAATGTTTTAATTCTTAAATTCTATTTTTTTATATTTTTGTATTAGTATTAACTAAAGCGAGGGAAATAATTTAAAGAAAATAACATGTTTTTGATTTTAAATCATTTTTATTTTTTATATGTTTTTTAATATTTTTATTTTTTAGGTATTTTTGGTATTAATATAAAGTATTACTTAGTAAATAAATCTAAACTAAATTAAACTTTAAAAGTTATTTAACTAAACCTAATAAAAAAGATATTAAAATTACTAGATTAAACCTAATGTTAAACTAATAAAATGATCCAATTATTTAAAAATTGCTTTTTTATTAAATTACATCTATTATTTAATTAAGTTTTACTAATTAACTAAATTAATAAAACTAAAAAAACTTAAAGAAAACAAATAGAAGTCAAGAATAAAAAAGGGGGGTAAAAATATAAACAAAGCAATGGGCCAAAGGGCTTAAGGGAGGCCTAATCAGAAAGCAACAGAAATAGGGGGGCGTATGAGAAATTCGTAGGCTTTAGGCGTGGAAAAAGGGGTGAGGCTCAAACATTCTGACTTTGCTTAAGGGTTAAACATGTTTTAGTTTGTATTAGGGTTAGCAAAAGGTTTACAGCGCCGTTCATCCTCTCGTTCACGCGTTCGTCTTCTTCGCCTTCTTCTTCTCCCCTCGTCTCTGAGTCCCTTGCCACGGCCACCAGCAACCACCACTTCTTCTTCCCTCCAACGACAGCATTATGGCGATCGATTCAAGGTACAATTCATTTTCTATTTCGTTAGGGATTTTAAAAGGGTTTTGTTACGATTTTGCATGTTTGTGATTTTTTCGTTTATTTGATTCTTACTCCAAATTGTTATTGTGATTTGAGGCATATGACAGAAAAAGAAGGGGAAAAGCTACCTGGAGACGGAGGAGGGAGGTTGGGGCGAGCTAGGAGGTCGGGGCGAGCGGGATGACACGCGTGATGCACGCTAGCTACTTGGTATCCCGGTACTCTGTTTTTTCCTCTTCCTGCTAGCTTGCTACTGTTGTCCCTTTAATGGCCTATGATGAATGCTTGTGAGGCTTTGCTTCGAACATGCTAGTGTTGAAATATTGTTGACTAGCTTTCTTCTGCTTCCTTCTTTCCTTGCTACTGTATGCTTTTTGTTGGCTTTTGCTTTTGGTTATGGTTGATGGTATTTTGGCTGGCAGTAGGTTATGGTTATGCAGGTTAATGGTTTTTAAGCCATACTGGTTTTACTGGTGTATATAGGTTTGGAGTGGTTTTAGGCCATGTTGGTTTGATGGTTTACGCAGGTTAATGGTTTAGGATGGTACAGGTTGATGGTTTAGGACATAAGGTTGGAGAGTTTGAAAAGGTTTTATGGTTTAGGCCATGGCTTTTACTGGTTTTATGCAGGTTTTATGTATACTGGTTTTGGTTTATCAGATTGAATAGGTTTTTGATATTGGACTTGGGACTTTTTGCCTTGGTTTGTATATGTTTGACAGCTTTTAGTGTTTGAAGGTTTTCGGTTTTGGAGGCTTCAAGCAGGTTATCAACTCTTGAATGTTTTAAGGAGTTTTTTGTGTTATATATTTTGGCCTTCCCATCCCTAAAGTTTACGTTACAGGTTGTATGCATTGGTATCTTTCTTGATACTCTGCACCATACTGTTTTATCAGTTTTGTCCACATTCCTTTTTCATGTATTCTTCTCTTACTGTATGCTGCTGCAGTTTGTTTTGTATCTCTTTCCTGCCTAAACCAAAACCTGTAAAACCAAACTTCTTTCTCTCTTCTCTCTCCTCAATACAATTTGACATAAAATGATGTTATGCTGTACTTGTTCTGAAATTGCATAGGCTGGAAAATGATGAGAAAAAAGGAAAATACATTGCTTGCATATGGTTTTTGAAACTACATATTTCCTTTTGACTTCTGCATGGTACAGTGGAGCCTTATGTATTTGGCTTCTTCCATACTAGTTTACGTTGGACTTGGCTTTTTGTTAAAAATGTGCATATGCTGTTTGTATTATGCTTTTGAAATATGCATGGGATTTGAAACATGCAGTTGGCTTTTTAATTATGCAGTTTTGAAAACAAAATGAATTTGTGCATCTTTAAATTTGTGCATTCATTTTTGAAAATAAAATTTCATCCCTTTTTGTGAACCAGGAGAAATCCCGTGATTTGCAAAAAGGGTAAACTGATTCCAGCCGTTTGCTTTTAATGATGAACGCTAAACTTAATTTTTTTTGCTTTTAATTATTTCTTTATTTCTGACTTTTTCTTTTAATTCTTTTGCAGGTAAAATTAAATGACCAATCAAGAAGTATTGGATAGAAGATGAAGATTTAGAACTTAGGAAAAATAGTTTTTATTTTACTTTAAACTTTTTATGTAATTGTCATTATAAATACTTTGTACAATAGTATTTAAACAACAATTGTAATAAATAGAATAAAGTGAATAAAATTCTATTATTTTCCTAGTTAATTCTTTTTCTTTCTAATTATTTATTTATCGTTTATAATTCTTTAAATTATATAATAACTGAAAATCAATTTCAATTACTTAAATTCAGAATAATAAACAAATAAATAAGCATCATTGACCAATTAATAACTTCAATTATTTACTTCATTATTTTTAATTCTTCTAAATTGTAATAACTGAAAATAAAATTTCAACTATTTAAACTTAGAATAATAAATAATTAAGTAAACATTGTTTCGTCAATTAATAAACTCCTTTTCAAATGTTTATTTCATTATTCATAAATATTTAAATTATATAATAACTGAAAACAAATTCCAATTATTTAAATTTAGGATAATAAATAATTAATAAACATTGTTTTGATCAATTAATAAACCTCTTTTCAAATATTTATTTTATTATTTATAAATCTTTAAATTATATAATAACTGAAAATAAATTCCAATTATTTAAATTTAAGATAATAAATAATTAATAAACATTGTTTTAGCATTGATCAATTAATAAATTTAGCGTTCAAAAATAAACAGCTCTCGACTTGGAAAAGTTATGAATTTTTAAACTGCTTTGAAAACTGATAAAAATAGGTCAAAACCCCTGCAATGCAATGATGCAGATGGGAGATGGTATCTTAGGTCAAAATTTGGGGTACAACAGAATGAAAATAAATCCTTTTGTTATAAACCTACGCATTATCCTAAAAAACTAAACTATTTGACAAAAGCTGGGATCAAACCTACGCCCTCTGCAATACCAGTCACACTTCTTACCATCAGACCAATTGTGTTACACATTCATCTTTCTACCATCAATAAACAAATAATAAAATTAAATCATAAATTGAATAAAATAACACACGCGCTTGGTGTGGGACCTATGTTTTTTAATAGACCAATTAGAGAGAGGGAGAAGGCTACGTGAGCCTTGATTGGAGTCAGCTCCATCACCAATGGTGGCGCCCTCTGTCTTCTCCAGCAAGCCCAAATTCTAAACCTGTTAAAACCGATTAAAAAATGAAAACAAATAATCACGATCCACCAATTAGCATCTTGCGAGTTCAATGGTGATGTTAGTTTAGCCTGAAAATGCCTATAGCACAAAATACGAATCTCAAACTATGCTTTGCCCTAACAATGGAAAATCTTCATCCCTGCATCAAACCTCACAAATAATGGTTCTAAGTTATTCCAAACATCATTATGAAAATGTATGAGTGCATCAAATCATTCAACAATGCACGAACTAAGAGTTTGAGATTAATAAAGTTACCAAAACTGATGATGCTTGGTTGCGACGATCTGGGATGCTACGAGCTTCAGGGATGATTGGAATGATTTCCTAGAATCTTCAGGAAGCTTGATTGGTTCTTGGAATGGACTGAAAACGGATGGAGATAAGGGTTTGAGTTTTCCCAAGTTCTTGAAAATTTTGAGATTTTTAGGGTTTGTTCTTAAGGCAGCCTTTGTGTTCTCTCCTTGGTCTGAATGTTGTGTATTTATAGAGAATAATTTTAGGTCAACAAAATTTAATCAAATCTTTGTAACTCATGGTGTAATGTTGGATTTGAATTTTGCATGAAAAGCTTCTATTTTAGGCCAAATCAAATATTCATAATCCACACAGTTTTGGCAAGTTGTCACCAACTTTTTTGGGCCTCCATGTGATTAAAATCAAAAGCCTTGTGCCTTAATCCATTAGTTTCATATTTTATTTGATTTATTTTGAATTTAATTGAATAAAATCAAAATAAAAAGAAATAAAAAAATATATATGAATGGATTTAGAGGTCTAATATGAGGTCATGACTTAAGCCCATTAGCCCAAAAATTAAAGTTTGCTCAATTTGAACTTCATGTATTTTCTCAAAATTGCTCAATTTGCACAAATCATAACTCTCTCAATTTTTGTCATATGAAGATGATTCATGACTTTTTGGAAACCTCTTCCATGTTGGTCATTTTTTCATTTGAAGTCTTTAAATTGATGTAGATTGTTTTGACAAAAAATGTCTATTTATTGACTTTCAAAATGACCTATAATGTTTTGATCCACATATCTCAAATGAAGCATTTTTTATCCTTGAGCTTAGAGAGACAAAGTTGTAGAGAATTAAATTTACTTCAAGTTAGGCTTTGGTTGAGGAATTTTTGATGAAGTGTGTGAAAGTTATGCTTTGTCAAAGTTCAATTGACTTCTCCTTAAGAAAACCCTAATTTAGTAACTTTTGACTTTTGATGAATTTTGAGTTTTCTTGATGAACCATGATCAAACCTTGATAAAATTATTAATGTGACTTCAAAATATTGATGTTGACCAAAGTGATGAATTTTGATTGTCAATTGGTTAAAATTAACTTTTTGTCCAATATAGTTGATTTTCAATCATCTGAGCAATTGATTGAGCAAACATGTACTGCAAAGCTTGAAATTTGACACGAGGGTACTTTGAGACATATGAGGAACCATGAAATCCACTTGAGGCATTAGAAGGTCAATTTTCCTGGAGAAAAACAAAACCCTAGTTGTGGGTGAATTTCTTAGGAGGAGGACTTGTCTGATCAATTCCTTGAGTAGTCTTGAGCAATTGAGACCTTCATGAGCATGAGGATTTGTCTTAAATTAATTTTTGTCAAAGATGGGAGGGAAAATTTTTGGGTACAACACCTCCCTTTCAGGTTTTCAACTTAGCGAGTTGTTCTTTTATTTCTTTAGGCGGAGTATTTCTTGACTGCATCAACATTCATAAGACATGGGAACTCCTCGCCATCCATAGTTTTAAGAATCAATGCACATATAGAGAAGATTTTCTTGACAACATATGGGCCTTCATAATTGGTAGTCCACTTTCCCCTAGGATCAGCGTTAAGAGACATGATCTTTTTGAGCACGAGGTCGTCTTCTCTGAATTCACGAGGCTTGACCTTCTTATCAAAAGATTTCTTTATTATTTTATGATATAACTGACCATGACACAAGGCTGTCATTCTCTTTTCTTCAATTAAATTTAACTGGTCAAACATGTTATGGATCAATTCAGCCTATGACGACTTGGTTTCCATTATTACACGTATAGAGGGAATCTCAACCTCGACGGGGATCACTAATTCCATACCATACACAAGAGAGAACAAAGTTGCCCCTGTTGAAGTGCCGACGGATCTACGATACCTATGAAAAGCTAAAGGGAGCATCTCATGCCAATCCTTATATGTAACAACCATCTTCTGGATAATCTTCTTAATATTTTTATTAGCAGCTTCAACAACCCCATTCATCTTAGGCCTATAAGAAGAAGAGTTGTGATGGACAATATTGAACTCTTCACAAAGTTCTGTCATCATCTTGTTATTCAAATTTGAGTCGTTATCAGTGATACTCTTACTTGGCATACCATACCGACATATAATATTGTTCTTGATAAAGTGTACTACCACCTGCTTGGTGACATTAGCATAAGAAGCTGCTTCCACCAACATGGTGAAGTAGTCAATTGCCACTAAGATGAAATGATGTTCATTCGACGCCTTGGGTTCAATCATTCCAATCATATCAATACCTCGCATAAAAAAATGCCATGGGGAAGAAATAACATTGAGAAGTATTGGAGGCAGATGAATCTTGTCGGAATAAATCTGACATTTATGGCACTTATTCGCAAATTTGTAGCAATCAGATTCCATTGTAAGAAAATAGTATACTGCCCTAAGCATCTTCTTTGACATCGAATGTTCATTAACATGGGTACCAAAGGAACCTTCATGGATCTTATGCATCAACCTGTCGGCTTCGTGTCTATCCACGCATCTGAGCAATACCATGTCTTTATTTCTCTTATATAACACATCTTCATTGAGGAAAAAACTAACTGCCAACCTTCTCAATGTCTTTCTATCTTTGTTCGACTCACCAAGTGGGTATTCTTGAGTATGAAGGAAGTACTTGATATCATAATACCAATATTTTTCTTCTGTCATCCCCTTTGTAGCAAACATATGAGCTGGTCTATCAAGACATCAAATAGTGATCTAAGGTACATCGTTCCAAGCATTCACTTGATACATGGAAGCCAGAGTGACTAAAGCATCTTCCATCTGATTCTCATCTCTAGAAATATGATAGAATTCAACTTTTTTGAAGAAAGGTAATAATCTTCTTGCATAATCTTTGTAGGGAATAAAGCCAATGTGACAGGTCTCCCATTATCCTTTAATCTGATTTATTAACAAAGCTGAATTGCCATATACATCAAGATTTTTTATTCTGAGATCTATAGCCTCTTCAAGACCCATGATACAAGCTTTATATTCCACCTTGTTATTGGTATAATCAAATGCCAACCTTTAAGTAAATGGGATATGTGACTCATGAGGTGTGATGATCACGATACCAATTCCTTTTCCATAAGCATTTCCAGCTCCATCAAACACCATACCCATCGGGGTTCCGGATCAGGACCTTCCTCAAGCAAAGGTTCATCACAATCTTTTACTTTCAAAAAAATCACATCCTCATCAGGGAAATCATACTTAATAGACTAATAATCGTCAACCAGTTGGTGAGCAAGGTACTCTTCCAACACACTGCCTTTAATAGCCTTCTGAGTACGGTATTCAATATCATACTCAAACAACAACATCTGCCAATGGGAAATTCTTCAGATAGGAGCAGGCTTCTCAAAAATATACTTAATTGGATTCATTTTGTAAATCAACCAAGTAGTATGATTCAACATATATTATTGCAATGGCTTTGCCACCTAGGCCAAAGCACAACATGTTTTTTCAAGCATAGAATATCATGACTCATAGTAAGTAAATTTCTTGCTGAGATAATAAATGGAATATTCTTTTCTTCTGGTTTCATCTTGTTGTCCCAAATCACAGCCCATGGAGTTATCCAACACAATCAGATACATAATCAATGGTTTTCCTTCAACAGGAGGTAGAAAGATAGGAGGCTCAAGTAAATACTCTTTAATGCTTTCAAATGCCCTTTGGCAATCATCCGTTCATACACAACCATGATCTTTCTTCAACAACTTGAAGATTGGTTCACATGTTGCAGTCATATGGGAAATAAATCTGAAAATGTAATTCAAACGTCCAAGGAAGTCTCTAACTTGCTTTTCAGTTCTTGGTGCATGCATTTCCTGAATGGCATTGACTTTATCAGGATCAACTTCAATTCCTTTTTGGCTGACAATGAAACCTAGAAACTTTCCTAAACAAACACTAAAAGTTCACTTATTTGGATTCAAACAGAGACAATACTTCCTCAAATGCTGAAACAATTTTAACAAGTTCCCTATGTGCCCTTTCTCAGTATGAGATTTGGTGATCATGTCATCAACATATACTTATGCATCAGATCATGGAATAAGGTTATCATATCCCTCTGGTACATTGCACTAGAGTTCTTTAACCCGAAGGGCATCACTCTAACAAAATGTTCCCCAGGGTGTGATAAACATTGTTTTTTACATGTCCTTCAGAGCCATCCTAATTTGATTGTATCTGGAAAATCCGTCCATGAATGAGAACAATTTGAATTTTGCTATACTATCCACCAAAATATCAATATGCGGCAATGGAAAGTCATCTTTCAGACTTGCTTTACTTAAATATCTATGATCAACGCACATGTAAACTTTCCTGTCTTTCTTTGGTACTAGAACAATATTGGCAATCCACTGAGGGTACATTGATGTCCCAAGGAAACCAAAATCAATCTATTTCAAAACCTCTTCTTTAATCTTCATTGCCATGTCAGGATGAGTTCCTCGCGGCTTCTACTTGATGGGTGGACATTCTGGATTTAGCGACATATAATGTTCCACAATATCAGTGTCCAAACCAGGCTTATCTGGATAAGGCCAAGAAAAGATATCCACATATTGTTTCATCAACTCAATCAACCTGCTCTTCACATCAGGATGAAGCAATGTCCCAATCTTGACTTCTTTCGAATCTTCCTCAAAACCCAAGTTAATCGTTTCCAATGAACAGTTAAATAGTATTTTTCTCCGACTCAAGAAACCATGAAACCTCTTCAGGGATTTCATCATATTCTTCTTCTTCGGCCACATACACTGGATGTTCAAAGTTGGGAGAGGGTGCAAGGTCATTGCACTCAACGAGTTTTTTATTTAATCTGCACATATGATTTATGATTTATTTTAGAAGCGAACACATGTAACAAATGATTATGCATATTGATTTACAATTATTATTTATTTCGAAAGGTTTTTTATATTACCGTTTTCCAATAAAAATCAGAAAATAAAGAAATAATTTAGAAATCAAAAACAACTTTTATTAATGATCTTAACAATCAAAACAAAAGATACGCCCATAAAGTCATCACTTTCACCTTGGGCAGACATAATGATTTTTTTCCGAAAAGACAAACAAAAAAAAATTACTTTAAAATGTGAATGCAAGAAGGAACATCAACAGTGATCCAATTCTGGACTTTGAATCCATGTGAAAACAATTCGGCATCTCTTTCTCTGACTCATCTTCGAGAATAACATTGATGCTTGGAGTAGTCGGATGAAGATATCCTGCACTATGAAAGATGCTTTGATATTTACTCAAAGAGGACTTCGACTTCACAACTTCCTTCCACATAGAAAAACCAAAACCAGTCCTATTCCTTTTCATTGGTGGATTGATAACCTGCCCCTACACCTTGCTAGGACCCTTCTGCACTACCTACACCTTATTGATATCAATGAACAAATATTGGAACTGCGTTCCAACCGCAACTTCATTAGCTTCTACAATGCTAAAGGAAGAAAAATGAGATATCAACAGAGCTTGCTCACCGTTCATAATAACTACCTTTCCTTCACCAACAAATTTCAGCTTCGGATGCAAGGTTGAATTAACAGCTCCTGCTTCATGGATCCAAGGTCATCCAAATAAAAATCTATAGGTTGGGACAAAATCCATAACTTGAAAGGTAATCTGGAATAAGTGTGGACCTATATGAATAGGAAAATCCACTTCTCCGATGACATCCTTTCTCAAACCATCAAAAGCTTTCACTATAATGTCGCTAGGGCGCATAAGAGTTCCCTTGTATTTGAGCTTCATGAGAGTGCTTCTTGGTATGAGATTCAAAGCAGATCCATCGTCAATCATCACATTGGATAAAGAGTCATTCTTATAATTCATGGAAATATGCAGAGCCAAGTTATGGTTTCTTCCTTCATCGAGAAACTCATTATCACAAAAGCTAAGATTGTTACAAGATGTAATATTCCCCACAACACTGCTGAACTGATCCAAAGACATGTCACTTTCAACAAAAGCCTGAGCTAACACACTCATTAGAGGTTCCCGATGAGCAGAAGAATTCATTAACAAGGCTAGAATGGAAATCTTAGATGGAGTTTGCAACAAATGATCAAAAATCTTGTAATCACCCATCTTTATTATTTTCAACAAATCATTAACATCTTTTTCCAAGGTGGTGCCACTATATTCTCCTACCGCTTTCTTAGGTTTAACATTATCAACAATCTTTTTTCCAAGATTAACATCTCCTCGAAAGGTAGGCCCGATGACACGACCACTGCGAGTTATCCGACTAGCTTCAACAATATTCTTAACATGGGATAAAGTTTGGATAGGACTTTCCACACCATCTTCCATGATAGTTGCATTGTACTTATAAGGAACATCTTTATCTGATTCATATAGGATAGAACCAGGAAAACAAATTTCTACGGAAGCAACAACAAGTTTGTTGTGGTACTTAATATTTACAAGAGCAGGATCACCAAAATATGGTACAATGACATTCACCCCCACTTCTTCAGAGCATTCAGGTATCACATGATCATTATCATAAAACATACTTTCATCATAAGAAAAGAATTCATCGGTAGAAACATACTCATTATTATACACGGCCTCAACTGAGTAATCTTCAATCACATTAACTCCATTGTAATCATCTATGTTACCTGTGAATATGATAGTACCTTTATCTAACAGTAATTGAACACCTCTTTTTACAATAGAACAACCACGAGAATCCCTACATCAGATCTGACAAGACCCATTATGATGTTCTTCCTGGCCATCCATGTCACAAAATATGGCGTGCAACTTCCCCAAATCATCATTCATGTAATTCACATAAAAAATATAGAACTCTCTAGGGCAACCAGAAACCATATTTACTTCTTCTTCATATTCAGAATTTGGCTTGATTATGTGGATAAGACCTTCATCCATCATTTCTTTATGATTAACTCTCACCTTATCACATTAGTGGATACTGTAGCGGTAAAAATGTTGAGACTAAGCCATTGGATTCACTTAACTAGCACAGATCAAATAAAAATCTCCACCGCGCTTTATTGTTTCCAAAGGAATGGGAAAAGAGCGAATAACCCAAATAAGAGGGGTAGAGAATCTAAGTTTGAGGGTTGGTTATGCAAAGGGAATGTATTAGCACTCTAAACATCTAAGGTACTCCGCAGGAACCTCTTTGAAAATTTGTGTAATTTGACTATAAGTGTTGTATAAAAAATAGTTGGCGGAGGTTAGAAAATTAATATTTTTTTACAAATTTTGCACCCACTGCGGTTGCGAAACTTTAGTGCCTATGTACCACCTTTCATGCAATAGGGCATCAGGGTACTTGTAGTTCACATTTAAAAATTTTAAAACACAAATGTGTTGGTTAATTTTAAGAGATGAGACATCGTCGTCATATCCGAGTGGAAAACATACTTACTACCCACTTTTATGAGAAAGGAGAATTTATGTCATCTCAAAGTGGAGGATATGACTTTGATTTTAAAATCACAAAGCCTCGCTCAACACCAAATTGGAAAATATCTCACTTCACTACATAGCGTATAAGTATAGTAACTCGCATTACTACAAGGATTGACAAGAGTCTAATCTTTTGAGAAAATTTTAAAGTAAAAAGCCAAAATGGAAAAATGGTTTGAATGAGATTGATTGACTTTTAGTGTTCTCACAAAAAATTTCAAAGTATGATTAAGTTGTTTAAAGTTTGATTAAGAAAACGTTTTTTTTGAAAATGCATGGACCTAAGTCCAAGTTTATTGTGAAAGCGGTACAAGTTTAGAAAACCGAAGAGTTTTGAAAAGGAGGGAGAAGATTTTTGAAATTAAAGAAGATGGGAGGAGATGAAGGGACCATCCTAAAGGATAAGGTAAAAGCTAGGGAAAAGAACCGTCTAACCAACAAGAAGCCAAAACTTGATATAATGAGTCAATGTAGAATTCCTATCCTTTTAATATTGAAACCAAACAAGCAAAGATATTAAACCTCTTAAGAATACCAAGATTCAGATGAATTAAGTCTTCACAAAAATTGGGTAGAGTAACAGTTGTATACATATGAATTCCCAATCACAGACAAAGCATATAATCAGAATAACCTTCACACAAAGAAAACAAACAACCCAATGTCTCGGGATAAACCCCAAGAACTCTAGACAAAATAACAATAGAAGTCACAAGGTCTCAAGGGTGGTCATGGTCTCTAATCCTAAGTCCAAGAAGTCCATAACTCCATCATGCCGAGGATAGTAACCAAATAGTCCAAGTAACCTTAAAGCTTTTTATTGTTCAAGTTGGTTATTAGGTATCTTCAAAAAGAAAAATGAAAGCTCAAGTTAGAAAACTTAAAATGACATAAAGGTAAATGCTCAAATGAGCAAAGATGAAAATAGTATGAAATGTAAATGCTAAAATAAATGGTGCTTAAAGTAAAGGCGTAAAGTAAAAGCATAAAAATAAAAGTCAATTGTTAATGGGTTAGGAATTAGAGGTTAGTTAAATGAACATTTTGAAACTTGCATTTGAAAACTCATTAGAAAATTGATAAAATCAAAGCCTCTCAATAACAAGTTTCATTTGCTTTTTTTCAAGTATATCATTCAATTTAAATTCTCGAGGCGACAATAAATGGTCAATGATGTTTAAATGATTCACTTATACCAAAGTTTATGAATATTCATTAGAGGATTGATAAGAACAAAGCCTCCTAACAATGAACCTCAAGGTTATTGGACCAAAGGTTTCAAATTAAACATACTTGGGCTTGCAAACATGGTTTGGGCCACGAATGGTCATTTATTGAATCGGGATAAATTTTAGCGCTATGTTAAGCAATCGTAAGTGGACTTATGCTGAAGTTGCAACTATTTTGAGGCCGATTAATAGCAATCTATGTGCCATATGTTTGGAGAAATGATATATAAATCATTCTTTAACAACAAGTAGCACAAGAGAGGGATAACATGAAGAGGGAGGGGATGCATTGTATGAAATTAGGGTTTCAAATATCATCAACACCATTCATCCATTTTGGTGAATTTAGTTTCTCAACCTATCAACACCCAAGATCCAATGAGGTTGAGGGATTTGTCACCAAATGAAGTCCAAGTCATAACCAAAATAAAAATAATAGAATACTATTTAGTAAAAAAATTTAAATGGTTAAATAAAATGAAAATAAATGGTAAATAACACAAAGTATATTAAAATACCAAATAAAAATCCTAAAAAATAATCAGAGGTCAAACATGATTCAATAAATGTTGATAAAAATTTTCAGAATCTTTTAAAGTCAGAAACTATTTTTAGAAATAAAAGAAATAAATAAAAACAAACCAAAAAATGGTAAAAATAGTAAAATCAGAAATAAAAATAAAACAAAGTTATCAAAAATTTTCAAAAGACCAAAGGACCTTTCCATAATTTTTTACAGAATTTAAAAATCAAGGAAGATATTTTTAATCAATTTAAACAAGTTAATTAAAGTGAAAAATTATAAAAAAATATCAAATATTAAAATGAAATTATGAAAAAATAAAAATCAGAAAGAGAAAAATCCAAAATATTTTTAAGAATTTTTTCAGATTTTTTGAGTCAGAAATGATTTTTTTAATGGATTTTTGAAGTTTAAATCAATTAAAATATAAAATCAGAAAATAAAAATAAAACCAAAAAGATATAGACCATTGGATCAATCTCAAAACACATTTGTAATCAAATCCAAGGGATCTTGCGCGATGTGCATATCATGGTCATTAGTGAATAAACCACTAAATCAAATATTTAAATCAGATTTTAAAAAAAAAGTGGTGCCTTGCCATTGGTTGAATGATGACACGTTGGTCATCTTCAACCTCCAGCCACGCGAATTGTAGGTCACGCAAACTGTAAAATTAGGATCTCAGGCCAATTCCATTCGCTTCGTCTCATCAAGAGGAAGACAAACGTACCCTTGTGAAAAATTTATTTAAAAAGTAGCTCAGTCGATTTGCAAAAAACTAGAAGGAAAAAGTTGAATAGGGATTTGAAAATTCATGACAGAAACTCGCTTCCAGTTGAAAACAAATGATGCTACGAGTATTAGAATGATGAGAGCTTCATTGTAGTAGCAAATTTTGAGACAATTGATGAAGGAATATACCTATTGAAGTTCAAATTCAGAGCTCTGAAACTTGACTTGGCTAACACGATTTAGGATGCTTAAAAGCTTGGTTCTTCTTCTGTTAGCTTCAGTGAAGTTCAAGGATGAAGAATTAACAAAGAAAATGGATTGAAAATCGGAATACAAACTTTTCCGTCTTTCTTTGGTACTGGGACAATATTGGCAATCCACTGAGGGTACACTAATGTCACAAGGAAATCAGCATTAATTTTCTTTAAAACTTCTTTTTTAATTTTCACTGCCATATCAGGGTGAGTTCTTTGCAGCTTCTGCTTGATTGGCGGGTATTCTGGCTTTAGCTGAAAATGATGTTCGACAATATCAATATCCAACCCCGACATGTCTTGGTAAGACCAAGCAAATATGTCCACATACTCTTTCAACAATTTAATCAAACTGCTCTTCACATCGGAATGCAGTAGTGCTCCAATCTTGACTTCTTTTAGATCTTCCTCTGAACCCAAATTAATCGTCTCCAACGGATCTTTATATGGCTGAATGGTACTTTCCTCGCGCTCAAGCATTCGTGAAACCTCTTCTGGGATTTCATCATATTCTTCTTCTTTGGCCACATACACAGGATATTCGAAGTTAGGATAGGGTGTAGGGTCATTGTACTCAACGGTTTTTTTTAATTAATATGCACATATGATTTATGATTGCTTTTAGAAACTGACACATATAGCAAGTGATTATGCAAATTTATTTACAATTATTATTTATTTTGAAAGTATTTTTCTGATTACCATTTTCCAAGAAAAAGCATAGAATAAAGACACAATCTGGGAATTAAAAACAACTTTTATTAATGATTTTAAAGATAAAAACAACAGATATGCCCATACAATGTCAACACTTTCACCTTGGGCAGAGTGAAAGATTTTTATAAAAAGATTAACACAATACAAATTACTTTGAAATATGAATGCAAGAGGGAACATCAATAGTGATCCAATTTTGGACTCTGACTCCATGCGTCACGTAGTTCGACATATCTTGCTCTGATTCAACTTCCAGAATAGCATTGACCTTAGGAATAGTCGGATGAAGATAACCTTCATTGTGAAAGATGTCTTGATATTTTCCCAAATAAGACTTTAGCTTCATAATCTCACCTTTACTATTCTTCACAAAGAAAACCAAACCAACTCTAATCTTATTCACAGGTGGATCAACAATCTTCCCCCACACCTGGCTAGGCCATTACGCACTACCTGTTGCGCATCCTTAAATGAAGCTATAAAATTCTCATTTTCCTTTACATTATCAATGGATAAAGCTTGGAACTAAGTTCCAATAGAAGCTTCATCAGCTTCCATAACATTGAAAGAGGACAAATGATATATTAAAAAAGTCTGCTCTCCGTTTATGATGACCACCTTTCCTTCACGAACAAACTTCAGCTTCTAGTGCAAAGTCGAAGTAACAGCCCCTGCCTCGTGGATCCACGACCATCCCAACAAATAACTGTAGGCGGGAACTATATCCATAACCTGGAAAGTAATCTGAAATAAGTGCGGGCCTATGTGAATAGGAAATCTACTTCTCCGATGACAGAGTTCCTCGAACTATCAAAAGCTTTCACAATTATGCCACTCGGGCGCATGGGAGTTCCCTGGTACTTCAGCTTCATGAGTGTGCTCCTCGGTATGGCATTTAAAGCAGGCCCATTGTCAATCAGCACATTAGATAAATAGTTATTGTTACAATTCATAGGGTTATGGAGATCCAGGTTATGGTTCCTTCCCTCATCAGTAAATTCATCATAACAGAAACTCAGGTTATTACAAGACGTAATATTCCCTACAACACTGTTGAATTGGTCCAGAGACATATCACTTTCCATAAAAGCCTGATCCAATACTCTCATCAAAGATTCCTATGGGCAGAAGAGTTCATTAATAATGCTAGAATGGATATCTTAGATGGGGTTTGAAACAACTGATCTACAATCTTGTAGTGACTCATCTAGATAATCTTCAACAGGTCATCCACATCTTTTTCCAAAGCAGTACCACTATATTCACCCACTCCTTTCTTAGGTTCAGTACTTTCAGCAATCCTTTTATCAGCGTTAACATTCCCTCGAATGACATGTGCAAATACACGACCACTGCGGGTTACTCGAATGGCTTCGGAAATATTCTTGACATCAAACAAAGGTTAGATGAGAATTTCCACACCATTCTCCAAGATTGTCGCATTGAATTTATATGGCACGACTTTGTCTGATTCATATGGTACATGGCCTAGCAGGAAAATAACCACTGGAACAACAACTGGCTTAATATGGTACTCAATCTCTATAGGGGCGGTAACACCTAAACACGACACAATAACATTCACCCCTTCTTCAGAATACTTAGACATCACAGAATCATTGTTGGAGGACATTTCTTCATCAGAAGAAAAAAACTCATCTGCAGAAATATACTTATCATCTGACACAGTCTCGGCCGAGCAATCTTCAACCATGTTAATCCCATTGTAATCATCTCTATTTCCCGAGACGTTAATAGTACCATTGTCTGACAAAAATCGAACGCCCCTTTTTACAATGGAACAACCACGAGAACTTCTGTAGAAGATCTGGCAAGACCCATAATGGTGTTCTTCTTGGCCATCCATGTGACAGAATGTAGCGTGCAACTGCACCAAATCATCATTCATGTAATTCACGTCAAAAATCCAGGATTCACCATGACATCCATAGACCATATTCACATCTTCTTCGTACTCTACCCTAGGGCCTGATTATATGAATGAGACCTTCGTCGATCATTTCCTAAAGATCAGATTTTATCTTGTCACATCCCTGGATACTTGTACTACAAATACTACAGCCAGCATGGTCGTGCGTATAGTAGCTAAATTTGCAGAGGTCAGTATGCATCTTTAACAAATCTCCTCTAACCAGGTTGATATCAAAAATCTGGAAGTCCCCAGGACAACCAGCAACCATGTTTATAACATTTACTCCTCCATATTTAGGCAAAGGATTATCTTTCACATTAGGGCCAACATCTTTAAAGTTCAGGAGGCTAGATCTCACTATCTTTTGTACTTCAGATTTCAAGGGATAACAGTTCTCGATATTGTACCCTAGGTCTCCTTGATTAAAAGTGCATGTCTGATCTTCCTTATAATACCAGGGTAAAGGTGATGGTATAACAGGGGGGTCTAGTCTGAACGAACTTCATCTGAATCAAAGCTAGGAATAACCCTGCATAGCTCATTAGAATATCGTCAAAATCATATCTCTTATGACTTTGCCCTTGATTTCCTTGAGGAGATGGCCTTTGATAAGAAATAGTGGTTGGTGCTACATTAATAACTGGAGTCACAAAAGCAACTTGTTGCTGGTACCGATGACGTCTTCTATGTGGTTTAATCTTCATCTCCCTAATAACAATATTTGTTTCACTTTCTTTCTTTCGAGAGGACCCGTATGATGACTTCATCGTCCCTTCATCTTTTATAAAGAGCCTTTCCCTGACAGCTTCTTCTAGTCTAACACCCATTCTTACCATTTCGGTGAAATCACTCAGGGCACTGGAGACCATCCTTTCATAATAAAATGATCCAAGGGTTTTCAGGAAGACCTTGGTCATTTCTGGTTCTCCCATAAGTGCTACCACCTGGGCATCTATATCGCGCCAACAATGTGCATATTCTTTGAACGACTCCTTGTCTCTCTGAGCCATCGCCCTCAATTGGTCACTGTCTGGTGCCATGAACATATTGTACTTACACGGTTTGATGAAGGCTCACCCTAGATCATTAAAGGTGCAGACATTGCTACTGTCCAAACTCATATACCACTTCAAAGCGACACTGATTAAACTATCTTGGAAGAAGTGAATAAGCAAATGTTGATCATCAGTATGGGTGGACGTTTTTATTATATACATCACCAGGTGGTAACGAGGATAAGAGTTGCCCTTGTACTTCTCAAATTCCGGCAATTTAAACTTTGTTGGCACTTTTACATTAGGAACTAGGCAGAGTTCACTGACGTTCTATCTAAACAATTATTTTCCTCGAAGGGCTTTCATTTCCTCCTGCATCTCATTGAACTGATCCTAAAAATCATCCAATCGGTCATAGAAACCCACACTTTCACTTGGTGAAGGAACTGGTCGGTAAATTTTGTCATTAACAAATGGCATAACATTCACCGAAGGAAGTGTAGTACAATGTATCTCATTTCTAGACATAGGAGTAACATGCATCCCATGAGGTGCAGGAGTAGTAGCATCTTGAACAACTGGAGAAACTTAGGCATCAAGATTGTAACCTTATTGCATGAAATTTTCAGGCATTCCCCACGAGTAACCTTGAGGCATACGATTCTGTGCAACAGTAACTGGAGTAACAGAAATGGGAATTGTCGGAGCTTCGGAAGAAATTGTTGTTTGTTGTGGTTGAGAAGAAGGAGGAACAAGTGGTGTTTGATTCTAAGCATCCACCAATGATTCCATCAAAGCAGACAGATTGGCCATACTTGCCTTCAAAGAAGTAACCTCTTCGCGCATCTCATGATTCTCTTGTTCAAGATTCTCCATTTTCTTCCTGGAATTAGCCCGAGTATTATACCGGTGAGACATCTTTCTTCTGAACGAGGTAGAGAAACACAGTAAGACACTTGGGTATGAACGAAAATGCAAGAATTATATGCAATGCACATGATTTATTTATCATTAATAATTTCAAGGGAGTCAAATAATTATAGACGATCTACAAATATTAGAGTACTGACACATTTTGAAATATTGAAAATCTCATTATCATAATTTCAAAATGGATTACAAATTTAAGTACAAGTTTTAGAAATCCTAAGTACAAGATAAGATAGAACCTAAAATCCTAAGAAGGCAAAACTGATGAAGATCACTCCACACACTGACTCTTTCTTGTGAGTCTTGCAATTTGAGCCTTCAACTGCTTGTTCTATTTTGCATACCTGTCGGTGACCTCTTTCCAATCACCAGAGTCAGAAAGTGAGTAACTAAGTTCTGATTGACCTCTAGAAGAAAATAAATCATCTTGATTATCCATCATCTCTATAGCACGACTCTCAAGAATCTCAATTAGGTCATCTTTTTCTTTCAGGTCTGCTCGGTAGGACATCTCTAAAGTCTAACACTTTTTCTTCCAAGCCTCCTTCTCCTATTACATCCTAACTAGAGCAAGTTGAAGCTCTTCCACATCATCTAAAAGGGTATTAGTGGTCTTCATAAACATATCAGGTATAGGCTCTTCACGGGAATATGGTATCTTTAATTGAACTGCCTTTGCTTGTACCCACAAGAGATAAGGCTCCAAAGAAACAGCTCCTCTTGGTCCAAGTCCTTTCTAATCTTCCTATGAATATCGCGCCAAGCCTTTTCAAATTTCTCCTTACTTTCCTTATGATCCTCTTCTTCTTTGAGAAGGAAAACACTCAGATGAATATTATTTGGCTTGTCTCTCATCGGATATCCAAGCTGATGTCGTACAAGAATGGGATTGTAGTTAATTCCTCCCTTTGTACCAAGAAGAGGTACATTGGGGAAACTACCATAACTATTGACAATCTATACATCATAGTATGCCTGATAATACTAAAAAATGTTAGAAAGAGTGAGAGCTATAATCTTTGGAGCCCAATGAGGTTCCTTCTTGATGTCCTAGAAAGCATCAGACCAAGGTAAGTGAGAAATAAACCACTGATAAAACAAAGTCGTACAACAAATGATCATCCCTCCATGATAAGAATCCCGATGATGAATGGAGTAATAAGCATCTCTTAATAATGTAGGGACTGGATTCTTAATCAAAACATCTGGATGGCATTAACATCCACAAATTTGTTGACATTAGGAAATAAGAACAACCCGTAGGAAAGTAGAGCAAAGATGGCCTCAAAAGAAACCATACTCTTCATCCTAGAAAAGTAGCAAGCTTTCTCCAATAAAAAATTAGCAGGTAATCCTCTGATTCCTCCTTTGGTAGTCATGTTGGCCTCGACCTCAGACTTCCCCAAATAAAACATGACAGCAATTTCATGAGACTTGGGCTCTCCCTCTAAACCGGTGAAAGGAACACGATCAGTGATAGGTACACCCAGTAGGTAAGAATATTCCTCTAATGCAGGTATCAACTGATAATCAGGGAAAGTAAAAACATCGATACATCCGATCTTTGAAACTATACTGATGAGTTTTTCTTTTTCTAGAATCCATGGTCAAACAGTACCTGAGATATTCACAAAAAGTCAACCTTAAGTCCCTTGAAACAAATGTTTCAAAGGATGTTCATGGGTGCATGAATGCATGATGGAACAATCATACACAAGATCACAAACATTGGGGGTTCATAGGTTCGATGTCACGAGCATGAGGTTAAAGGTACTACCCACAAGGTATGGACTAATAGTTTATCACCTTCCCAACAAGGTTCTAAGAGGTTCCCAGAGTCTACATCCTTCCTTTGGATATTACCAACATCCTGATTGACTCGGTAATTAGTATTATTCTCATGAAAAACTCGTCTGAGTGTAGTATCACGTGACAACCATTTTCGGATCACTCCGTCATAGTTTCCGCACTAGACCTAAAAGTCCAAGATGGGTTAAGGGTTCTACGGTCCTCAGTTTCAGTAGGCTCCCAAGTAGAAAGTAGCATGTCTTCTCGATTACTCGGTAAATGATACTACAGTCAAGGGGGCATCCACTGAATGGGGGGTTTCATGCCTCCTTTTTTGGGATTACTACCTCAAAGTTAACATGACTATACCACCCGTCTTATCTTAAGTTTTCCCAAGACTAGGTAGAGGACTTATAAGAAATTACCAAGCACACTAAAAACCAGGAAATTCCAGACAAACATATATATAACATATAATATACAACAAATAATAGCACATACACAAATAAATAAAGATAGGCTCAAACCACTTTAGGATGGACCAGCAATTGGTCAATCTTTCCCTAGCAGAGTCGCCATTTTTTCTGTAGCGGTAGAAATGTTGAGACTAAGCCATTGAATTGACTTAACTCCCACATATCAAATAAAAATCTCCATCGCGCTTTATTGTTTCCAAAGGAATGGGAAAAGATAAAATAACCTAAAGAATAGGGGTAGAGAATATAAGTTCGGGGGTTGGTTATGCAAAGAGAAGGTATTAGCACCCTAAACATCTATGGTACTCCGCAAGAAACTCTTTGAAAATTTGTGTATTTTGGCTATAAGTGTTGTATAAAAAAAATAGATGGTGAAGGTGAGAAAAGAAATATTTTTTTACAACTTTTTCTCCCGTTGTGGTTGCGAACCTTTAGTGCCTACGTACCACCTTCCATGCAATAGGGGATCAGGGTACTCGTAGCTCACCTTTAAAAATTTTAAAATACAAATGTGTTGGTTAATTTTGAGAGATGAGACATCATCGTCATATCCGAGTGGAAAACATACTTACTACCCACGATTATGAGAAAGGAGAATTTGTGTCATCTCAAAGTGGAGGATATGGCTTGGATTTTAAAATCAACAAATGCTCGCTCAACACCAAAGTGGAAAATATCTCACTTCACTACATATCGTATAAGTCTAATAACTCGCATCACTACAAGGATTGACAAGAGTCTAATATTTTGAGAAAATTTTAAAGGAAAAAAACAAAATGGCAAAATGATTTGAATGATATTGATTGACTTTTAGTCTTCTCACAAAAAATGTCAAAGTATGATTAAGTTGTTTAAAGTTTGATTAAGAAAATGTTTTTTTTAAATGCATGGAACTAAGTCCAAGTTTAAGTTGTGAAAACGGTTCAAGTTTAGAAAACAAGAAGAGTTTTGAAAAGGAGGGAGAAGATTTTTGAAATTAAAGAAGATGGGTAGAGATGAAGGGACTATCCTAAAGCATAAAGTAAAAACTAGGGAAAAGAACCATTTAACCAACTAGAAGCCAACACTTGACATAATGAGTCAATGTAGAATTCCCATCCTTTGGATTCAAACTAAAAAAGCAAAGATATTAAACCTCTTAAGAATACCAAGCTTCAAATGGATTAAGTCTTCACAAAAATTGGGCAGAGTAACGACTGTATACAATGAGTTCCCAATCACAGATAAAGCATATAATTAGAATAACCTGCATACAAAGAAAATAAACAGCCCAATGTCTCAGGGTAGACCCCAAGAACTCCAGACAAAATAACAATAGAAGTCACAAGGTCTCAAGGGTGATCAACGTCTCTAATACTAAGTCCAAGAAGTCCATAACTCCATCATGCCAAGGATAGTAACCAAATAGCCCAAGTAACCTTAAAGCTTTTTATTGTTCAAGTTGGTTATTAGGAATCTTCAAAAAGAAAAATGAAAGCTCAAGTGAGCAAACTAAAAATGACATAAAGGTAAATGCTCAAATGAGCAAAGATGAAAATAATATGAAATATAAATGCTAAAATAAATGGTGCTTAAAGTAAAGGCATAAAGTAAAAGCATAAAAATAAAAGTCAATTGTCAATGGGTTAGGAATTAGAGGTTAGTTGAATGACCATCTTGAAACTTGCATTTGAAAACTCATTAGAAGATTTATAAAATCAAAGCCTCTCAATAACAAGTTTCATTTGTTTTTTTTTGTCAAGTATATCATTCATTTCAAATTCTCTAGGCGACCATAAATGGTCAACGAAGTTTAAATGATTCACTTATACAAAAGTTTATGAAGATTCATTAGAGGATTGATAAGACCAAAGCCTCCTGACAATGAACCTCAAGGTTATTGGATAAAAGGTTTCAAATTAAACATTCTTGGGCTGGAAAAAATAGGTTTGGGCCACGAATGATCATTTCTCGAATCAGGACAAAATTTAGTGCTATGTTAAGCAATCGTAAGAGGGGGGTTATGTAGAAGTCATACCTATTTTGAGGTTGGTCAATAGCAATCTATGTGCCATATGTTTGGAGAAATTATATGTAAATCATTCTCATACAACCTGTAGCACAAGTAAGAAAGGGATAAGGTGAAGAGGGAGGGGATGCATTGTATGAAATTAGGGTTTCAAATATCATCAACATCATTCATCCATTTTGGTGGATTTAGTTTCTCAACCTATTGTAGCGGTAGAAATGTTTAATACTAAGCCATTAGATTGACTAGACTTTATACAAATCAAAATAAAAAATCGCCACCGTGCTTTATTGTTTCCAAATGAATGGGAAAAGAGGGAATAACCCAAAAAGAGGGGGAAAGATTCAAGGTAAGGGGGTTGGTTATGCAAAGGAAAGGTATTAGCACCCTAAACATCTACGGTACTCCGCATGAGCCTCTTTGTAAAATCTGTATATTTTGGCTATAAAAACAATTGTATATAAAAAGTGGATGGTGGAGGTGAGGAAAGAAGCGTATTTATTTTATAATTTTTGCACCCGTCGCGGTTGCGAAACTTTAGTGCCTACGTACCACCTTTCGTGCAATAGGGGATCAGGGTACACGTAGTTCCTCTTTTAAAAATTTGAAACACAAATGCGTTGGTTAATTTTATGAGATAAAACATCATTGTCATTGTCTGTGTGAAAAACATACCTACTACCCACAACCATGAGAAAGGAGAATTTGCATCATCTCAAAGTGGAGGATATGGCTTGGATTTTAAAATCAACAATGCCTCACTCAACACCCAAGTGGAAAATATCTCTCTTCACTACATATTGTAGAAGTATAGTTGTTTGCATCACTATAAGGATTGACAAGAGTCTAATCTTTTGAGAAAATTTTAAAGATAAAAAGCCAAAATGGCAACATGGTTTAAAATGAGATTGATTGACTTTTAGTCTTCTCACAAAAAATGTCAAGGTATCATTAAGTTGATTAGGGGCTTATTTATGAAAATGTTTTGAAAATACATGGACATAAGTCCAAGGTTATTATAAAAGCGGTTCAAGTTCAAAAACAAGAAGAGTTTTTTTTTTTAAAAAAAAAGGGAGGAGGAAGATTTTGGAAATTGAAGAAGATGGGAGGAGAAGAAGGGACTATCCTAAAGCATAAAATAAAAGCTAGGGATAAGAACCATCTAACAACCAAGAAGACAATAGTTGACATTATGAGCCAAGATAGAATTCCCATTCCTTGGATTGAAACCAAGCAAGAAAAAATACTAGACCTCTTGAGAGAACCAAACTTCAAGTGTATTAAGTCTTCACAAAAATTGGGCAGAGTAACGGCTGTATACGGGTGAATTCCATATTACAAACAGAGGGTGTAATCACAAAAAACTTCACACAAAAACAAACAAGCAACCCAATGTCTTGAGGTGAACCTCAAGAACTCCACACAAAATAATCAAATAAGGTCACAAAGTCTCCAAGATATGCCAAGGTTTCTAATTCCAAGTCAAAGAAAAGTCACATGCTCCATAATGCTAAGGAAAGTAACCAAATAGTCCAAGTATCGTTAAAGATTTTTTAGGGTTTATGTTGATTATTAAGTATCTTAAGAAAGGAAAATAAAATCTCAAGTGAGCAAAGTAAAAATGGAAAGAAAGTAAATGCTCAAATGAGCAAAGATGAAAATGGCATGAAATGTAAATGCTAAAAGTAAATGGTACATAAATCATAAGAAAGAATGAAAGCATATGGTAAAACAAGTCAATAATTAGTGGTTAGTTGGATGACCATCTTGAAGCTTGCATTTGGAACTCATTAGAGGATTTGTAGAATCAAAGCCTCCACATAACAAGTTGCATTTGCTTTTTGTCAAGTATATCATCCATTTGGAATTCTCATAAGTACCATTTAATGATCAACGATGTTTAAGTGATCTGCGTTGACCAAAGGTGTTGTAGATCCATTAGAGGATTAGTAGAACCAAAGCCTCCACACAATGAATCTCAAGGTTATTGGATCAAAGAGATCAAATTAACATACTTGGGCTTGCAATCATAAGTTTGGGCCACGAATGATCATTTATTCGAATCAGGACAAAATTTAGCGTTATTTTTAGTAATCGTAAGTGGACTTATATAGAATTCGCACCTATTTTGAGGTCGGTCAATAGCAATCTATGAACCATTTGTTTTGAGACATGATATAGAGATCATGCTCCAATAACATCTAGTGCAATAAATTTTAATCAAACTATTATTAAAATCATTCATCCATTTTTGTGGATTTAAACTCAACACTATGGATCCAATGATGTTAATAAAGTTCGTGATTCAAAATCTAACCCAAGATCAGCCAGAAAATAGTCGCTAAATAATATCACATTTTAAGATACATAAAAGGGTTTAAAAATAGAAAATAAAGAGAAAAATATCAACTATGTTCAAATTAATCAAGAAATAAAAAAGTAAGACCATTGAAGAATCAGAAAAAGGCTCAAATAATTTTACAAATTTTTTGGTAATTTTTTAAAGTCAGAAACTATTTTTAAAATTAAAATAAATGGGTAAAATAAACAAAAAATGGTAAAAAATAGTAAAGTTAGAAACAAAAATAAAATAAGGTCACCAATATTTGTCACAATATCATTGGATCATTCCATAATTTTTTCAGAATTTTAAAATGTATAAAAGTATTTTTAAATATTTAAAACAAATCAAATAAGTGTAAAATTTATAAAAAAATACAAAAACACAAAATTAAATTGTGAAAAAATAAAAATCAGAAAGAGAATAATCAAAAATATTTTTCATAATTTTTTCAGATTTTTTGGACTAAAAATGAATTTTCTATGATTTTTTGAAATTTAAAACAATTAATATATAAAAATCAGAAAAAGAAAATAAAAGTAAAATATGTGGACCATTGGATGAGAGTTAAAACGCGTTAGTAATCAAATCCAAGGTTATGGTCATTAGTGAATATTGTACAGAATCATTAATTAAATCAAGATTTGAAAAATACAAATGGCGCGCCTTCGTTGGTTGAAAGATGACACGTTGGTCATCTTCAACCTCCAGCCATCACGAATTGCAGGTCTTTCAAACTGAAAAATTAGAAGCTCATACCTATGCCATTCGCTTTGTCTCTTCAAGACAAAGACAACCACACACTCGCGCCAAATTTATATAAACTATAGCTTAAGAAATTTGGAAGGAAAGTTTTGAAAAGGGATTTGAAATTTCATGGTCAAAACGTGTTTCCAGTAAAAGGTAAGTGTTGCGATTAGAACCAAGGAAATGAGAGCAACACAATGATATCAGAGTTTCGAATAATTGATGAAGGAATATACCTATTGAAGTTGAGTTGCAGAGCTCTTAAACTGGACTTCTATGGAGCAGTATAGGGCACGATTCTTGAATGTAATTATGTGGTTAGCTTCAGGGAAGATCAAAGAAGGTGAATTGATGGAAAAATTGGATTGAAAAAGGCTCGAGAATGGATTTTGAAGTTACAGAAAATTGAGTTATGGAGCAAGTTTGGCAGGGTGATTCTGGCTATCCAAGCTTGGGAAAATGAATGGGATAGTTCATGTATTTATAGGAGAAGAGAATGGGATCAAAAGGAAGAGTGAATGATGCGTTTTGGAGGGAATTCGTGCAAACCTGATGCACGAGTGAAGTGTGATCCAAACTTCACAAAAACTTATCCAATTCTTGCGTTTTGATGCATTAATCCACTTGGGGAAGTTGGCTAATCATGTTTAGACCCAAAACGCGTGTTAATTTGAGGTTTAGAGGTTGTAACATGAAATTCAAATTCTGACTTGCAAGGAAACTTCAATTCCAAGTTACCATTTTTGAAATTATGGCATTCTCAGCTCAAGGGGTCTTAAGGCATGATTCTTGATGCTTTAGAAAGATGAGGTTACAAGCTTTGCAATGGAAAAATAATGGAGTTAAATGGATGCTTGGACTGAAATTTATATTGAGTCAAAGTTGAAGAAAAAGGGTTGACTTTCCATACTTAGAAATAATTCAAATTCTTCATTAAAAATGTCCTATAATGTCTTGCTTCCAAACATGGCCTTCCAATTGGAATTTTCTCTTGATCAAAAAATATGTCATAAAGTAGATCTTTTGAATGACATTTTGAAACTTGAATCATTCAAAATCTCCAAAATTTGAGCGAGTTATGACTTGTTGAAGTTGGCAAAATTTCATGAAATGACCTATAATCTTTTGCATCTTTAAGGCAACTTACATTCATTTTCCCACTTTGCACATAAAAGAAGGCATAAATTTCACATCCTCAAGATCATTTTGGAAAATGATTGGGATCAAGGTGATAAAATAGACAAAGTTATGATCATTTGAAGTCACACATGGAAAATTGGGGATTGATCTGGAGGACTTGTAATCTTTCTTCTTCACCAAGTTTCTTCCACATGAAAACTCTTTGGAAATTTCAAAGTGATTTGTTGATAACCCTTTGAAGAGAAGGATGTCTTTGAAATCATTCAAAAATATAAAAAGGTGAGCAAGATATGCTCGTTTGAAGTTCAAAACTCTAGCTCCTAGATCAAGAAAATGCTTTGAAGAACTTTGACAAGCTTGAACAAACTTCTTGTACAAATATTCTTGCTTTATGAATAGAAGTTGTCGAGGATGATAATGAGGATTCATAGATACCAAAACCACTTCCGTATCTTGAAATTTGAGAGAAATATGCTTTTGTGACCAATGGGAACAAAACCTTGTCCAAACATGACAACTTCTCCAATCAAAACCCCTTGTACTTTTGAGTCAAATCTAATAACCTTGAAATGCGATGAACCAAAGAAAACTTGCCATGCCACTCCTTCCAAAAACAATCCAATGGTTATGTTTGAACTTCTAAAGCTTTATTGACTAGGGCATGGAAATAAACTCATGAACCCATAAAGTAACTTGTTAAATCTCATTGCCCTTACCTACATGGATAACAAGCAAGACGAGCCAACATTGCATTTTATTAGTTAAATGAAGAAATAAAAACAATATTCATGATCACAAAAGGAACATAAGTCAAGGTGCTTGGTAATCCCTCAAAAAGAGAAAAACTCAAAGTAGGGAGGGGAACCAAGAATCCTAGTGTAATCTTATTGTGAATAAACCAACATGGTATGATAAAGGGATCTTAGGGGGGAAAATTGGGGTACAACAGCTGCCCTTATTTAAGTTTCTTCTATCCGGAGATACGAAGGTTAAAAATCTTCGTGTCGACGTGATCGAAGATACTTAAATATAAAAACAAACCCTATTTTTGGCCCTAAGATGCCATGCAAATGCTTATGCATATGAATGCATATGAACAGGACCAAAGAGAAGCAAAGTATCACTAAGGATGTAACAATAATAAAGAAATAAAGGAGAAACCCCACCAGGAAAATAAATCACTGGTAGACCAAAAGACCTGAATCAAAGAGGATGGTCGGATGTTCAAAGGATACACCAACTTCTACTGAAGGCGAAGCTACCGACGTTTACTGAAGGCAGAGAGAAAGATAACAAACATCGACGTTCACTGCCGATGGTCTACCAAGTTTCACTGAAGGTAGAAAGAGAAAATATCATATCACCGCCATTCACTGACGATGAACTACCAACATTCACTGAGGGTAGAAAAAAGATAATAAACATTGATGTTCAATGCCGATGGTCTACCAACTTTCACTGAAGGTAGAAAGAGAATATATCATATCACCTTTGTTCACTGATGATAAACTACCAACATTCATTGAGGGTAGCAAAAAGATAACAAACATCGATGTTCACTGCCGATGGTCTACCAACTTTCACTGAAGGTAGAAAGAGAAAATATCATATCACCTCCGTTCACTGACGATGAACTACCAACATTCACTGGGGGTAGCAAAAAGATAAAAAAACATCGACGTTCACTGCCGATGGTCTACCAACTTTCACTGAAGCTAGAAAGAGAATATATCATATCACTGCCGTTCACTGACGATGAACTACCAACATTCACTAAGGGTAGCAAAAAGATAACAAACACCGACGTTCACTGCCGACTGTCTACAAACTTTCACTGAAGGTAGAAAGAGAATATATCATATCACCGCCGTTCACTAACGATGAACTACCAACGTTTACTGAGGGTAGCAAAAAGATAACAAACATCGATATTCACTGTCGATGGTCTACCAACTTTCACTGAAGGTAGAAAGAGAAAATATCATAGCACCGCCGTTCATTGACGATGAACTACCAACATTCATTGAGGGTAGAAAAAAGATAATAAACATCGACGTTCACTGCCGATGGTCTACCAACTTTCACTGAAGGTAGAAAGAGAATATATCATATCACTATCATTCACTGATGATGAACTACCAACATTCACTGAGGGTAGCAAAAAGATAATAAACATGAACATTCACTGCTGATGGTCTACCAACTTTCACTGAAGGTAGAAAGAGAATATATTATATCACCTCCGTTCACTAATGATGAACTACCAACGTTCAATGAGGGTAGTAAAAAGATAACAAACACCGACGTTCACTATCGATGGTCTACCAACTTTCACTGAAGGTAGAAAGAGAATATATCATATCACCGTCGTTCACTGACGATTAACTACCAACGTCCACTGAGGGTAGAAAAAAGATAACAAGTTTCCCCAAGATTCTGGTGTTTCACCTAGAACGGGTCTTAACTTCTTCTTTAACCAAGGCGCTCTTCCTGGAAAGGATAACATATGAGTTGTCTCAAATAAAGAGATTTGCTACTTGTTGTCACAGAAGATTATAAAAATAAATGGCTTTTTGGGAAGGAGGTATGATTTCCTGGGGAGATACCATGATATTCTTGCTGAGGGGATAAAGTCTTCTCGTGCAAAATAAATGCACCAACCAAAATCTGGAGTTTTTTGAAATCCAAAGTAAATAACATTACCGTGGAACCACAGATTCAAACCAGAAATAAACTGGAATGAAACAGTCAACCAGAATACATCCTTTGAGAAATAAACTCAAGAGGGAAAACCAAATCCAAGCTAACAAGGAGTTGTATCGAAAGGCTAAATCAAAAATCTTCCATGAGGGACAACTCAGTGGGGACAATGAAAGCATATACGTTATCTGCTTAGACCAACACTCTGTTGAAGAGAGGACAACGTAAATCTACAAAACAAGGTAATATGTCTACAAAAATATTAACAAATGTTAATGAACAATGACTTGCCAATTTTAGCTATGCATGATGTATGCATGAATGTATGAGCGTTATCGTGCGTATACTGACACAATAGATATACAACATTGGGAACAACCAGGTAAAACTGCCTCGGGCACTAACAATACTCGGCTAAACTTCATCCAGGATGATCATTCCAAGAAAGGTAAAGGCCAACTAAGGAAACAAAACCAACTGCCTGCTTTAACTTTACTGAGGAGAAACATGATCCGGAGGTAGATAAATTAAAGTTATGAAATAGTACAGATACAGGGATAGAACATCCTTCTTCAGGCTTCACCGGGGAAACAAGTGTTTTCAAAAGTAACATTCCAACTGTTTATTACAAAACCAGTCTCAAGCAAAGCAGACTGACACCAAAACATCCGAACATTCATTGAGGAAATCAGACTTACTTCATTGGCGAGGTTAACATTATATTCACAATACGTCCTTCATTTGGAGAAACCAGGCACCTACGTTCCTCAAGAGCGGGTATGGTACTAATCTCTCTGGAAAAAAGAACTTCTATTGGGCCAAACGACAACTTCACTGGAAAATGCGGATTGAAACTTCACATCATGAAAAACTCAGAAAAGAGGAGAAATGAATCCAAACTTGACCGAGGATACCGGAACCATAAACCCAATACGGCGAAAACAACCCAAGTAGACCTTCCCGAGGGGAACAAAAACTTCTCAAAGCAACTGGAGTTTGTCCATTCTTGGGATCACCATATTTGTTGTCATTGTTTCATCACAAACCTCAAAGTAAAAATAGATTGTAAAATCTCTTTTTTTTTAAAGTCAATTTTGTTATTTAATCTTTTTTTTCTTTGAAAGTTATTATCAATAATAAACGAAGTCTTTGCAAACTAGTTAAAATAATAAATACAAAGAACTGGGTAAATGCTAAAATTTCATTAATAGAATGGTAGTCTGCGAATGGCGAGACTCCTTAGATGATTACAAAGTTCGGAAAATGGTTATATATACTAGAAAAGATACATTGAGATACAATGACCACTATCCCCTCTAACAACTTTTGAAATCCTGAGCATCGACTTCTGTTGAAGTTTGGTGAGGATCCAAGAAGAGTGTTGCTTCAATGATCAAATCTTGTCTGACGTAGTTACTTGCCCAGAAAGTCCCTGACTTTTGCCTAAGCTGCCCTTGCGGTTTTTCAACTTAGCGAGAATTTTATTCTGTTTATGTCTATAATTTTTGCCTAGACCACCCTTTCGGGTTTTCGGCCTACCGAGACGCTCCTTTTTGCCTAAGCCTCCCTTTCGGGTTTTCAACTTAGCGAGCTATTCTTTTATTTCTTTAGGCAAAGTATTTCTTGACTGCGTCAGCATTCATGGGACGTGGGAACTCCTCGCCATCCATAGTTTCAAAAATTAATGCACCGCCAGAGAAGGCTTTCTTGACAACGTATGGGCCTTCAAAATTGGGAGTCCACTTGCCCCTAGAATCAGTGTTGAAAGACATGATCTTCCTGAGCACGAGGTCGCATTCTCTGAATTCACGAGGTTTGACCTTTTTATCAAAAGCTTTCTTCATTCTTCTCTGATATAACTGGCCATGACACAAAGCTGTCATTCTATTTTCATCAATAAAATTCAATTTGTCAAACCTTTTCTGGACCCATTCAGCCTCTGTCAACTTGGTTTCCATTATCATACACAGCGAGGGAATCTTTACCTCGACAGGGAGTACAACTTCCATTCCATACACCAGGGAGAACGGGGTTGCTCCTATTGAAGTGCGGACAAATGTTTGATATCCATGCAGAGCAAAAGGAAGAATTTCATGCTAATCCTTATAAGTAACAACCATTTTCTGGATAATTCTCTTGATATTCTTATTAGCAGCTTCAACAACCCCATTCATCTTAGGCCTGTATGGAGATGAATTGTGATGGACAATCTTGAATTCTTCACACAGTTCTTTCATCATCTTGTTGTTCAAATTCGAGCCATTATCAGTGATAATCCTGCTTGGCACACCATACCGACATATAAGGTTATTCTTAATGAAGCGCACAACCACCTGCTTAGTAACATTGGCATATGAAGCAGCCTCCACCCACTTGGTGAAGTAATCAATTGCTACTAAGATAAAACGGTGTCCATTTAAAGCTTTGGGTTCTATCATCCCAATCATGTCAATACCCCACATAGAGAAAGGCCACGGGGAGGAAATCACATTGAGAAGTGTCGGAGGCACATGGACCTTGTCTGCATTAATCTGGCATTTATGACACTTCTTTGCAAACATATAACAATCAGATTCCATTGTCAACCAATAGTAACTTATCCTTAGCATCTTTTTAGCCATTGAATGTCTATTGGCATGAGTGCCAAATGAACCTTCATGAATCTCGTGCATCAACATGTATGCTTCGTGTCTATCCACGCATTTGAGCAAGACCATGTCATAATTTCTCTTGTATAACACCTTTTCATTGAGTAAGAAACTGCCAGCCAATCTTCTGAGTGTCTTTCTATCTTTCTATGATGCGCCGATTGGGTATTCTTGAGTCTGAAGAAACTGCTTGATATTATGATACCAAGGTTATTCATCTGCTACCTCCTCTGTTGTAAACACATGAGCGGGCCTATCCAGTCGTCGAACCTCAATTTGGGGTATATCATTCCAAGTATTCACTTGGTACATAGAAGCCAGGGTTGCCAGAGCATCCGCCATTTGATTTTCGTCTCTAGGGATGTGATGGAATTCAACTTTATTGAAGAATGGTAATAATCTTCTAGCATAATCTTTGTAAGGGATCAAGTCGGGGTGACGAGTATCCCATTCTCCTTTAATATGATTTATTACCAAAGCTGAATCACCGTACACATCAAGAATTTTAATTCTAAGATCAATAGCTTCTTCGAGACCCATGATACAAGCCTCATATTCTGCCATATTATTAGTACAATCGAATGTTAACCTTGCAGTAAAAGGAATGTGCGATCCATGAGGAGTGACAATCACAACACAAATTCCTTTACCATAAGCATTCACAGCTCCATCAAATATGATACTCCAATGAGATTCAGGGTCAGGGCCTTCCTCAGGAAACGGCTCATCACAATCCTTCACTTTCAGGAACATCACATCCTCATCGGGGAATTCATATTCTACAGAGTGGTGATCCTCCACTGGCTGGTGAGCAAGATAATCTGCCAACACACTACTTTTAATAGCCTTTTGAGTGAGGTATTCAATATTGTATTCAAATAACAACATCTGCCAGCGGGCAATTCTTCCAGTAAGAGCAGGTTTTTCAAAAATGTACTTGATTGGGTCCATTTTGGAGATCAACCAAGTGGTGTGATTCAACATATACTGCCGCAAACACTTTGCCGCCCAGGCCAAAGCACAACATGTTTTTTCCAGCATGGAATAACACGACTCACAATCAGTGAATTTTTTACTAAGATAATAGATGGCGAACTCCTTCTTCCCTGTTTCATCCTGTTGTGTCAAAATACAACCCATAGATTTATTTAACACTGTCAGATACATAATCAACGGTCTTCCTTCTACAGGAGGGAGCAAGATAGGAGGTTCTACTAGATATTCCTTAATACTCTCAAATGCCCTTTGGCAGTCATCCGTCCACACAAAACCTTGATCTTTCTTTAACAACTTAAAGATCGGTTCACATGTTGCAGTCATGTGGGAAATGAATCTGGAAATATAATTCAAACGCCCGAGGAAGCCTCTGACTTGCTTTTCAGTTCTCGATGCTGGCATTTCTTGAATTGCCTTGACTTTATCAGGGTCAACTTCAATTCCTTTATGGATAACAATGAAACCCAACAATTTCCCTGATCAAACACCGAAGGTGCATTTATTTGGATTCAAGCAGAGACGATACTTCCTCAAACGCTGAAACAGCTTCAACAAATCTTCTATATGCCCTTCTTCAGTCTGGGATTTGGCAATCATATCATCAACATATACTTCAAATTCCTTGTGCATCAGATCATGGAATAGGGTTGTCATAGCCCTCTGGTACGTTGCACCAGCGTTCTTCAACCCGAAAGGCATCACTCTGTAACAGAATGTTCCCCAGGGTGTGATAAACGTTGTTTTTTCCATGTCCTCTGGAGCCACTCTTATTTGATTATACCCAGAAAAGTCGTCCATGAACGAGAATACTTTGAATTTTGTTGTGCTATCCACTAACATGTCAATGTGAGGCAACGGAAAATCATCTTTTGGACTAGCTTTATTTAGATCTCTGTAATCTACGCACATGTGGAATTTTCCGTCTTTTTTTGGTACTGGGACAATATTGGCAATCCATTGAGGATACACTGACGTCACAAGAAAACCAGCATTAATATACTTTAGAGCCTCCTCTTTGATCTTTACTTCCATATCTGGGTGAGTTCTTCTCAACTTTGGTTTAATTGGTGGACACTCTGGCTTCAACGGAAAACGGTGCTTGACAATATCTGTACCTAGACCAGGCATATCTTGGTAAGACCAAGCAAAAATATCCACATACTCTTTCAACAGCTCAATCAACCTACTCTTCAAATCAGAATGCAGTGATGCTCCAATTTTGACTTCCTTTGGATCTTCTTCTAAACCCAAATTGATTACTTCCAAATTCTCTTTATATGGCTGAATGGTATTTTCCTCGTGCTCAAGCAACTGTGAGACCTCTTCTGGAATCTCATCATAATCTTCTTCTTCAGCCCCATACACAGGACATTCAAAGTTGGGAGAGGGTGCAGGGTCATTGTATTCAATAGGTTTTTTAATTAATCTGCACATATGATTTGTGATTGCATTTAGAAATTGACACATATAACAAGTGATCATGCAAATTAAATTTCAGTTATTATTTATTTTGAAAGGTTTTTTTTATTACCATTTTCCGAGAAAAAGCATAAAAATAAAAGACATAATTTTGGAAACAAAGACAACTTTTATTATTGATCTTAACAGTCACATCAAACAGATAAGCCCTACAACATTAATACTTCCACCTTGGGCAGAGTGAAATCTTTTCAAAAGAAAGATTAACAAATCAAATTACTTTGAAACATGTATGCAAGAGGGAACATCAATGGTGATCCAGTTCTGAACCCTGACTTCGTGCGTCACATGATTCGGCATTTCCTACTCTTCTTCATCCTCCACAATGGCGTTAATCCTGGAAACAGTCGGATGAAGATAGCCTCCACTATGGAAAATGTCTTGATACCTGCCTGAAGCAGACTTCAGCTTCATGCCCTTACCTTTGTCATTCTTTGAAGAGAACCCTAAGCCAGTTCTGTTCTTATTTACATGTGGATCCACAATTCATCCCCAAACTTCACTATGACCATTAGGCACAACCTGTTGCACATCCTTCAGCGAAACCATGGAATTATCATTTCCTCTTATGTTATCAATGGATAAGGCTTGGAATTGGGTTCCAACAACAGCTTCATCCGCTTCTACAATACTGAAAGAGGACAAATGAGATATCAACAATTCCTGCTCCCCATTTATGATCACCACCTTTCCTTCATGCACGAACTTTAGCTTCTGGTGTAAAGTTGAAGTGACAGCCCATGCTTCATGTATCCACGACCATACTAGCAAACAACTGTAAGCGGGAACAATTTCCATGACCTGGAAGGTTATCTAAAACAAATGTGGTCCTATATGGATAGGTAAGTCCACTTCACTGATGACAGATTTCCTTGACCCATCAAACGCTTTCACAATGATACCACTAGGGTGCATAGGCGTTCCTTGATATTTCAACTTCATAACGGTACTTTTTGGTATAACATTCAACGTGGATCCATTATCAATCATCACATTGGATAGCGAATCATTCTTGCAGTTCATAGAGATATGGAGAGCCAAGTTGTGATTCCTCCCTTCATCTGGTAATTCATCATCACAAAAACTCAAGTTATTACACAATGTAATGTTTCCTATTACGCTGCTGAATTGATCTATTGGCATATCACTCTCCACAAAATATTGGTCTAGTACCCTCATCAAGGATTCTTTATGAGCAGAGGAGTTCATCAATAAAGCCAAGATGGATATTTTTGAAGGAGTCTGCAGTAGCTGATCTACAATTATGTAGTCCCTCATCTTAATTATCTTAAAAATATCATCTACTTCTTTCTCTAACGTAGCTCCGCTAGTCTCTCCCATAGCCTTCTTAGGTTCATCATTCTCAGCAACTTTCTTTCCAGCATCAACATCTCTCCGAACAACCGGTGCAAACACAAGACCGCTACGGGTCACCCTGCTATTTTCAGCTATATTTCCAACATCAGTCATTGGCTGGATGGGAACCTCCACACCATCCTCCAAGATTGTAGCGTTGTATTTGTAAGGCAAAGCCTTATCTGATTTGTAGGGGATAGGACCTGGAAAACTAATTACCAATGGGGTAACAACTGGCTTGCTATGATACTCCACTTTAAAATGGGAGGGTGCACCAAAACAAGGCACAATGACGTTTACCCCTTCTTCAACGCAATCGATCATTAATGAGTCATTTCCGGAAAACAAATTTTCGTCTGAAGAGAAATACTCATTTGCGGAGGCATACTCCTCCTCTGACTCTTCTTCCGTTAAACAAACCACAATCATATCAACTTCATGGTAATCATCCCTCTGACCTGTGATCTTGATAGTTCCATTATCTAACAACAACTGAACACCCTTCTTCACGATTGAACATCCTCGGGGATCTCGACAGCAAACTATGCAAGATCCATCTTGGTGTTCCACCTGACCAGTTGTATGGAAGAAGGTAGCATGCAACTGTACGAGGTCCTCATTCATATACTCCACATCAAAAACTCTAAACTCACCAGGACATCCAAAAACCATGTTCACTTCCTCTTCATACTCTGCCCTAGGCCTGATTATGTGGATGAGGCCCTCATCCATCATCTCCTGTAAATCAGCCTTTAACTTCTCGCAATCTTGTATGTTTGTACTGCAAATAGCACAACCGGCATGGTCATGTGTGTAGTAGCTAAACTCACAGAGGTTTGCATGCATTTTCACCAAATCTCCAATAATCAGATTAATATACAAAATCCGGAAGTCTCCTGGACACCCGACCACCATATTCACAACATTTACTCCCCCATTCTTGGGTAGAGGATTATCTTTCACATTAGGTCCCAGGTCTTTGAAAGATGGAACACCAGACTTCACCAGTTTCTGTACCTCAGTCTTTAAAGGATAACAATTCTCGACATTATGCCCTGGTGCTCCCCGATGAAAAGCAAATGTTTGGTATGCCTTGTAATACCAAGGCAATGATGACGGTATGGCGAGAGGTGGTCGTGTCTGGACCAACTTTTTCTAAATCAATGTCGGTAGTAACTCTATATAGCTCATGGGAATAGGGTCATAACTCTCCCTTCTCTGATTATACCCTTGATTCCCCTGCTGGGACGGTCTCTGATAAGCAACGATAGTCAGAGCGGCATTCATAATAGGAGTAACTGAGGCGAGTTGTTGATGACGCTGCTAATTCCTTCTAGGAGCGTTTACCCTCCTCTCTTGTATAACAGCATTTTCATCCCCTTCTTTCTTCTTGGTAAACCCATAAGATGGCTTCTTCGCACCTTCACATCCTTCACTCTTTGTCAAACGACCTTCTCTTACAGCCTCTTCTAAGTGGATACCCATTCCTACCATCTCAGTAAAGTCACTTGGTGCGCTTGATACCATCCTTTCGTAGTAGAAAGCACCCAGCGTATTTAAGAAAATCTTAGTCATCTCCTTCTCTTCCATGGGAGGAATCACTTGGGCGGCTACCTCACGCTATCTCTGCACATACTCTTTGAACGATTCCCTTTCTTTCTGAACCATGGCCCTAAGTTGATCACGGTCAGGCGCCATGTCCACGTTGTACTTGTATTGTTTGATGAATGCTTCTCCCAAATCATTAAAAGTATGGATATTGGCGCTATCCAAACTCATATACTACTTCAACGCAACACTAGTCAAACGATCCTGAAAAAAGTGAATCAGCAGACACTGATCATCAATATGGGTAGACATTCTCCTCACGTACATCACTAGATGAGCACAAGGGCAAGTGTTTCCCTTATACTTCTCAAACTCTAGGACCTTAAACTTAGTAGGTATCCTAACATTTAGGACCAAGTATAGCTCATTCACATTCTGCCCAAATAGCTCTTTCCCCCTAAGGGCCTTCATCTCTCTCTCTACATCTTGTCAAACTGCTCTTGAAAATCATCCATTATGTCATAAAGACCCAAGTCTTCACTTGGTGGAGGGAAAGGAAGACACACATCATCATTACCAAATGGAACCATATTCACTGGAGGAGGCGCAACAGGAACAACATACACCATAGGAGGTGCTGGAGTAACAATAGTCTGAACCACTGGAGTATCTTGAGGCCCAAGATTGAAACCTTCAGGTTCAAAATTCTCTGGCATTCCCCAAGGATAACCTTGAGGCATACGGTTTTGAACAACAGCCGGAGTAGCAGATACGGGAACAGTCGGAGCTTCAGTATTTGCCCTTGTTGGTTGGGGTTGAACACTCGGTGGCTGATTTTGAGCAGCCACCAGAGCTTCCATCAGAGTAGTCAGATTGGCCATGCCGGCCTTCAAAGCAGAAACTTCCTCGTGCAGCTCGCGATTCTCTTGTTCTAAGTTGTCCATCTTCTTTTTGAAATTAGCCCGAGTGTTGTAGTGATGAGTCAGCTTGCTGAACGAAGTAAAGAAGCTTGGTAAGACACCTGGATATGCATAACAAATGAAAGAAATATGTGCAATATGATGCATGATATGCAATGCATATGATTATTTTTACTTTGTTATTTAGTATTTCAAGGGATTTAAAGTTTATAGACATGTTGCAATCATCAAAGTAATAGCGCTTTTGAAATATTGAAAAAAAATTATTATAATAACTCCAAAATGGATTACAAGTTTCAATGATCCCAAGTACAAGATGAAAATAAAATCTAAAATCCTGAGAAAAAGAACTGATAGAGATCAATCTGTACGCTGGCGCTTCCTTGTGAGCCTGGCAATCTGAGCCTTCAACCTCTGGTTTTCTTCCGTATATCTGATGGTAATCTCCTTCCAATCATTTGAATCAGGAAGTGAGTGATCAGCACCTGATTGAGGCCCAGGAGAAAATAAATCCCCTTTCCTCTCCATAGACTCTACTGCTCGACTCTCAAGGATCTCAATCAAGTCGTATTTCTCCTTCAGGTCTGCTCTGTAGGAACTCTCTAAAGTTTGGAACTTGTTATTCCAAGCATCCCTTTTCTGTTGCATCCTAACTAAAGAAAGTTGCAGCTCTTCCAAATCATCTAATAAGGGATGAGTGGTCTTCACAAATAGATCAGACATGGGTGTCTCCCGGGTATACGGCATATTTAACTGAATGGCTCTCGATCGGATCCATTGAAGATATGGCTCCAAAGAAACAGCACCCATAGGTCCCGAATCCTTCCTACTTTTCTTATTAATGTGACGTCAGGCCTTCGCAATCTGCTCCCTAGCTTCCCTATGGTCTTCTCCTTCCTTCAGAATGAAACTACTCAAATGAATACTATTCGGTTTATCCCTCATCAGATAACCAAGTTGTCGTCGTGCAAGAACAGGGTTATAGTTAATTCCTCCATTTGTACCAAGAAGAGGTACATTGGGGAAACTACCACAACTGTCAATAATCTTTATATCCTGGTAAACTCGATGATACCAATCAATATCCGAGTGAGTAAGTTCCGTGATCTTAGGAGCCCAACAGGGTTCCTTCTTGACATCCCAAAAAGCATCAGATTGAGGCATATGAGAGATAAACCATTGGTACAACAGATAATCATCCCACCATGATAAGAATTTTGAAGATGGATAGAGTAATAAGTATCACCCAACAGTGTAGGAACTGTGTTTCTAATCATGAAGATCCTGATAGCGTTAATGTCATCAAACCTGTCCACATTAGGAAATAAGAACAACCCGTAAGCAAGTAGAGCAAAAATGGCCTCAAAAGCAATTACTCTTCATTCTGACAAAGTAACGAGCTTTCTCCAATAAGAACTGAGCTGGTAATCCACTAATCCCCCCTTTAGTAGTCATATAGGGTTCCACCTTAGACTTCCCCGGGTGAATCAAGGCAACAATCTCATGTGGTTTTGGCTCACCCTCCAAACCAGTAAAAGGAACATGATCAGTAACAGGTAAATCCAATAGATAAGAATACTCCTCCAGTGTAGGCATCAACTGATAGTCGGGAAAAGTAAAGAAATGATATATCAGATCATAGAACTGGACCACGGTCAAGAGAATACACTTCTTCATCTTCAGCTTCATGAGAGGAATAATGGACCGATACTTCTTCCGAAAGTCTGTAGAACACTCGATCTCAGGGATTAGACTGACCAACTCATCTATCTTAGGATCCTTGAAACTATATTTCCCGATATTTCTCTTTCCAGAATCCATGGTTAAAAGTACCTAAGATATTCACAAATAGTCAACCTTTAAAATCCCTTGAAATAAGATTTCTCCAAAAGATACTTATGAGTGCATGAATGCATGACGCAACAATCACACACAAGATCACACATATAGGGTTCATAGGTTCAACGTCACGAGCATGAGGTCGAAGGTACTACTCATAAGGTATTAGTCTAAAAGTTATCACCTTCCGACCAAGGTTCTAGAGGTTCCCAGAGTCTACATCCTTCCTTCGGATATTACCAACTTCCTGATTAACTCGGTAATTAGTAATATTCTCAAGAAATACTCGTCCGGGCATAGTATCGCGTGACAACCATTTCCGGATTACTCCGTCATAGCTTCTGCACTACACCTAAAAGGCCAAGATGGTTTTGGTATTCTACGGTCCTCAGTTTTAGCAGGCTCCCAGGTCAAAAGTAGTATGTCTTCCCGATTACTCGGTAAACGATGCTACAGTCAAAGGGGCCTCCACTGAATGGGGGATCTCATGCCAACTTTTTTGGGATTACTCCCTCAAAGTTAACATGATTATACCGCCCGTCCTATCTTAAAGATTTCCCAAGTCCGGCTATAGGACTTATGAGTAATCACCAAGCACCCTGGAAACCGGGAAAATCCAGACAAAACATATATACAACATATAACACAAAAATAGTAATAACACATATACTGATATAAACAAAGATAGGCTTAACCCACTTAGGGATGAACCAGCAAGAGGTCAATCTTTCCCCAGTGAAGTCGCCATTTTTCTGTAGCGGTAGAAATTTTTAAGACTAAGCCATTGGATTGACTAGACTTTATACAAATCAAAATAAAAAATCGCAACCGCACTTTATTGTTTCCAAAGGAATAGGAAAAGAGCGAATAAACCAAAAAGAGGGGGAAAGATTCAAGGTAAGGGGATTGGTTATGCAAAGGGAAGGTATTAGAACCCTAAACATCCACGGTACTCTGCAAGAGCCTCTTTGAAAATTTGTATATTTTGGCTATAAAAATTGTTGTATATAAAAAGTGGATGGTGGAGATGAGGAAAGAAGCATATTTATTTTATAATTTTTGCACCCTCCGCGGTTGAGAATCTTTAGTGCCTACGTACCACCTTTCGTGCAATAGAGGATCAGGTTATACGTAGTTCCTCTTTTAAAAATTTGAAATACAAATGCGCTGGTTAATTTTATGAGATAAAACATCATCATCATTATCCGTGTGAAAAACATACCTACTACCCACAATCATGAGAAAGGAGAATTTACATCATCTCAAAGTGGAGGATATGGCTTGGATTTTAAAATCAATAATGCCTCACTCAACACCCAAGTTGAAAATATCTCTCTTTACTACATATTGTAGAAGTATAGTTGTTTGTATCACTACTAGGATTGACAAGAGTCTAATCTTTTGAGAAAATTTTAAAGATAAAAAGCCAAAATGGCAAGATGGTTTGAAATGAGATTGATTGACTTTTAATCTTCTCGCAAAAAATGTCAAGGTATCATTAAGTTGATTGGGGGTTTATTTATCAAATTTTTTTCAAAATACATGGACATAAGTCCAAGTTTATTATAAAAGTGGTTCAAGTTAAAAAACAAGAAGAGTTTTTTTTTTCAAAAAAAAGGGAGGAAGAAGATTTATGAAATTGAAGAAGATGGGAGGAGAAGAGGGGACTATCCTAAAGCATAAAATAAAAGCTAGGGATAAGAACCATCTAACCAACAAGAAGCCAATACTTGACATTATGAGACAAGATATAATTCCCATTCCTTGAATTGAAACCAAGCAAGCAAAAATACTAGACCTCTTGAGAGAACCAAACTTCAAGTGTATTAAGTCTTCACAAAAATTGGGCAGAGTAACGGCTGTATACGGGTGAATTCTAGATTATAAACAGATGGTGTAATCAAAAAAACCTGAACATAAAAACAAACAAGCAACCCAATGTCTTAAGGTAAACCTCAAGAACTCTAGACAAAATAATCAGATAAGGTCACAAAGTCTCCAAGATAGGCCAAGGTTTCTAATTCCAAGTCCAAGAAATATCACATGCTCCATAATGCCAAGGATAGTAACCAAATAGTCCAAGTACCATTAAATATTTTTTAGGGTTTATGTTGATTGTTAAGTAACTTAATAAAGGAAAAGGAAAGCTCAAGTGAGCAAAGTAAAAATGGCAAGAAAGTAAATGCTCAAATGAGCAAAGATGAAAATGGCATGAAATGTAAATGCTAAAAGTAAATGGTACATAAAGCATAAAAAAGAATGAAAGCATAAGGTAAAACAAGTCAATAATTAGTGGTTAGTTGGATGACCATCTTGAAGCTTGCATTTGGAACTCATTAGAGGATTGGTAGAACCAAAGCCTCCACATTACAAGTTGCTTTTGCTTTTTGTCAAGTATATCATTCATTTGGAATTCTCATAAGTACCATTTAATGATCAATGATGTTTAAGTGATCTGCGTTGACCAAAGGTGTTGTAGATCCATTAGAGGATTGGTAGAACCAAAGCCTCCATACAATGAATCTCAAGGTTATTGGATCAAAGAGATCAAATTAACATACTTGGGCTTGCAATCATAAGTTTGGGCCATAAATGATCATTTATTTGAATCGGGACAAAATTTAGCGCTATGTTAAGCAATCATAAGTGGACTTATATAGAAGTCGCACCTATTTTGAGGTCAGTCAATAGCAATCTATGTACTATTTATTTTGAGACATGATATAGAGATCATGCTCCAACAACATCTAGTGCAATAAGAAGGGGTGGGGGAAAAATATACAAACCACATTTGAATTAAATTTTAATCAAACTATTATTAAAATCATTCATCCATTTTTGTGGAGTTAAACTCAACACCATGGATCCAATAATGTTAATAAAGTTCATGATCCAAAATCTAACCCAATATCAGCCAGAAAATAGTCACAAAATCATATCACATTTTAATATACATAAAATGGTTTAAAAATAATGTTTAAAAATAGAAAATAAAGAGAAAAATATCAATTATGTTCAAATTAATTAAGAAATAAAAAGTAAGACCATAGAAGAATCGGAAAAAGGCTCAAATAATTTTACAAATATTTTGGTAATTTTTTAAAGTCAGAAACTATTTTTAAAATTAAAATAAATGGGTAAAATAAACAAAAAATGGTAAAAAATAGTAAATTCAGAAACAAAAATAAAATAAGGTCACCAATATTTGTCACAATATCATTGGATCATTCCATAATTTTTTTAGAATTTTAAAATGTAGAAAAGTATTTTTAAACATTTAAAATAAATCAAATAAGTGTAAAATTTATAAAAAAATACCAAAACACAAAATTAAATTGTGAAAAAATAAAAATCAGAAAGAGAATAATCAAAAATATTTTTCGTAATTTTTTCAGTTTTTTGGACTAAAAATGAATTTTCCATGATTTTTTGAAATTTAAAACAATTAAAATATAAAAATCAGACAAAGAAAATAAAAGTAAAATATGTGGACCATTGGATGAGAGTCAAAACGCATTAGTAATCAAATCCAAGGGATCTGGCGCGCTGTGCATATCATGGTCATTAGTGAATATTGTACAGAATCATTAATTAAATCAGGATTTGAAAAATACAAATGGCACACCTTCATTGGTTGGAAGATGACAAATTGGTCATCTTTAACTTCCAGCCATCCCGAATTGCAGGTCTCTCAAACTATAAAATCAGAAGCTCAGACCTATGCCATTCGCTTCGTCTCTTCAAGACGAAGACAACCACACACTCGCGCCAAATTTATATAAACTGTAGCTCAAGAAATTTAGAAGGAAAGTTTTGAAAAGGGATTTGAAATTTCATGGTCAAAACGTGTTTCCAGTAAAAGGTAAGCGTTGCGACTAGAACCAAGGCAATGAGAGCAACACAATGATATCAGAGTTTTGAAGAATTGATGAAGGAATCTACCTATTAAAGTTGAGTTACAGAGCTCTGAAACTGGACTTCTATGGAGAAGTATAGGGCACGATTCTTGAATGTAATTATGTGGTTAGCTTCAGGGAAGATCAAGGAAGGTGAATTGATGGAAAAAATGGATTGAAAAAAGGCTCGAGAATGGATTTTGAAGTTACAAAAAATTGAGTTATGGAGCAAGTTTGGCAGGGTGATTCTGGCTATCCAAGCTTGGGAAAATGAATGGGATAGTTCATGTATTTATAGGAGAAGCGAATGGGATCAAAAGGAAGAGTGAATGATGTGTTTTAGAGGGAATTCGTGCAAACCTGATGCACGAGTGAAGTGTGATCCAAACTTCACCAAAACTCATCCAATTCTTGCATTTTGATGCACTAACCCACTTGGGAAAGTTGGCTAATCATGTTTAGACCCAAAATGCGTGTTAATTTTGGGTTTAGAGGTTGTAACATGAAATTCAAATTCTGACTTGCAAGGAAACTTCAATTCCAAGTTACCATTTTTGAAACTATGGCATTCTCAGCTCAAGGGGTCTTAAGGCGTGATTCTTGATGATTTAGAAAGATGAGATTACCAGATTTGCAATGGAAAAGGAACGGATTTAAATGGATGCTTGAGCTGAAAGTTATATTGAGTCAAAGTTGAAGAAAAAGGGTTGACTTTCCATACTTAGAAATATTTTAAATTCTTCATCAAAAATGTCCTATAATGTCTTGCATCCAAACATGGCCTTCCACTTGGAATTTTCTCTTGATCAAAAAAGATGGCATGAAGTAGATCTTTTGAATGGCATTTTGAAACTTGAATCATTCAAAATCTCCAAAATTTGAGCGAGTTATGACTTGTTGAAGTTGGCAAAAATTCATGAAATGACCTATAATCGTTTGCATCTTTAAGGTAACTTCCATTTAATTTCCAACTTTGCACATAAAAGAAGGAATAAAGTTCACATCCTCAAGATCATTTTGGAAATGAAATGGGCTCAAGGTGATAAAAATTGACCAAGTTATGATCATTTGAAGTCAAACATGGAAAATTTGTAATTCATTTGGAGGACTTGTAATCTTTCTTCTTCACCAAGTTTCTTCCACATGAAAACTCTTTGGAAATTTTGAAGTGATTTGTTGATAAACCTTTGAAGATAAGGATGTCTTTGGAATAATTCAAAAATACCAAAAGGTGAGCAAGATATGCTCCTTTGAAGTTTAAAATCCTAGCTCCTAGATCAAGAAAATGCTTTGAAGAACTTTGACAAGCTTGAACAAACTTCTTGTACCAATATTCTTGCTTTGTGAATAGAAGTTGTTGAGGATGATAATGAGGATTAATAGCTTCCAAAACCACTTCCATATCTTGAAATTTGAGAGAAATATGCTCTTGTGACCAATGGGAACAAAACCTTGTCCAAACATGACAACTTCTCCAATCAAAACCCCTTGTACTTTTGAGTCAAATCTAATAACCTTGAAATGTGATGAACCAATGAAACCTTGCCATGCCAATCCTTCCAAAACCAATCCAATGGTGATGTTTGAACTTCTCAAGCTTTATTGACTAGGGCATGGAAATAAACCCATGAACCCATGGAGTAACTTGTTAAATCTCATTGCCCTTACCTACATGGATAACAAGCAAGACAAGCCAACATTGCATTTTATTAGTTAAATGAAGAAATCAAAACAATATTCATGATCAAAAAAGGAACATAAGTCAAGGTGCTTGGTAATCCCTCAAAAGGAGCAAAACTCAAAGTAGGGAGGGGAACCAATAATCCTAGTGTAATCTTGTTGTGAATAAACCAACATGGTATGATAAAGGGATCTTAGGGGCAAAAATTGGGGTACAACAGCTATCAAAACCTAAGATCCAATGAGGTTGAGGAATTTGTCACCAAATGAAGTCCAAGTCATAACCAAAATAAAAATAATAGAATAATATTTAGTAAAACAAAATTTAAATGGTTAAATAAAAATAAAATAAATGGTAAAATACACAAAGTATATTAAAATACCAATTAAAAATCCTAAAAAATAATCAGAGGTTAAACATGATTCAATAAATGTTGATAAAAAATTTCAGAATTTTTTAAAGTCAGAAACTATTTTTAGAAATAAAAGAAATAAGTAAAAACAAACCAAAAATTGTAAAAAAAAGTAAAATTAGAAATAAAAATAAAACAAAGTTATCAAAATTTGCCAAAAGACCAAAGGACCTTTCCATAATTTTTTCAGAATTTAAAAATCAAGGAATATATTTTTAATCAATTTAAACAAGTTAATTAAAGTGAAAAAGTATAAAAAATATGAAATTTTAAAATAAAATTAGAAAAAAGAAAAATCAGAAAGAGAAAAATCCAAAATATTTTTTAAGAATTTTTTCAGATTTTTTGAGTCAGAAATGAATTTTTTATGAATTTTTGAAGTTTAAATCAATTAAAATATAAAATTAGAAAATAAAAATAATACCAAAAAGATATAGGCCATTAGATCAATGTCAAAACGCGTTAGTAATCAAATCCAAGAGATCTGGCGGGCTATGCATTTTCATGGTCATTAGTGAATAAACCAATGGATCAAATTTTTAAATCAGATTTTTTTAAAAAAAGTGGCGCCTTGTCATTGGTTGAAATCTCCAGCCACACGAATTGCAGGTCTCATAAACTGTAAAATCAGGAGCTCAGAACAATGTTATTCGCTTCGTCTCATCAAGATGAAGACAAACGCACCCTCGCGAAAAAATTATTTAAAGTGTAGCTCAGTCGATTTGCAAAAATCTAAAAGGAAAAAGTTGAATAGGGATTTGAAAATTCATGACCAAAGGATGAGAACTTCATTGTAGTAGAAAATTTTGAGAGAATTGAAGAAGGAATATACCTATTGAAGTTCAAATTCAGATCTCTGAAACTCGACTTGGCTAACACGATTTAGGATGCTTCAAGGTTTGATTCTTCTCCTGTTAGCTTCAGTGAAGTTCAAGGATGAAGAATTAATAAAGAAAATTTATTGAAAAAGGTTGTAAAACCAAATTCAAAGTTACAGAATTTTTTAGTTATGGAGAGAGTTTGGCAGGGTGATTCTGGTTGTTCAAGCTTGTGAAAATGAGTGGAATAGAGCATTTATTTATAGGATAAGTGAATGGGATCAAGAGGAGGGGTGAATGATGCAATTTCACTTGAATTTGTGCACACCTATGATAATGAAGAAAATGTTATCACATGTGCATCAAAGCCCATCCAAATGATGCATTTTAACACTCTAAATGATTCAAACTTATTTACTAATCATGTTTAAGTGAAAAACGCGTGGTAATTTGGTGATTAGAAGCCATATTATGAAAATTGCAATTTGACTTAAAGTGAAACTTCAATTTCAAAGTACCAACTTTGAATCAATGGTATTCCCAGCTCAAGTGGTCTTAGGGTATAATTCTTGAAGAATTTGAAAGATATGGTCATAATCTTTGCAATGTGCTAAGAATAAGATCAAATGGATTCTTGATCCAGAAGTTGTGTTTGGTCAAAGTTGAGAAAAAGATGCTGACTTTTTGTACTTAGAAAATTTCTAAGTTTTTCTTCAAAAGTGACCTATAATGTTTTGATTCCAAACAAGGACTTCTTTCAAAATCTTGCTTTGGTCAATGATGCTAGCTTGAATTGGAATTCCCAATGAGCGTTGTGAAACTTGAATCACTCAAAAATACTAGGTATTGAAAAAGTTATGGCCTTGTAAAATTGGTGAAAATCCATGAGGTGACCTATAATATTTTGAGTTCTCAAGGCATCTTCCAACCATTTTCAAGTTTGCACATAAAAGAAAAGTTTAATTTCACATTCTTAAGATCAATATGGAAAAATAATGGGCTCAAGGAGATAAAAATTGACCAAGTTATGATCCTTTGAAGTCACATAAGGGAATTTGATGGCATATCTAGAGGACTTGTAATCTTTCTTCATCATTAGGAATCTTTCACACAAAATTTGTTTGAAACCTTTAAAGTGATTGGTTGATAACCTTATAAAGAGAATCTTATCTTAGGAATCACTCAAAAATCTCAAAAGATGAACAAGATATAACCCTTAGAAGTTCAAATCCCTAGCTCCTGGAGCACCAAAATGACTTGGAAACCCCTTTCAATTTTGACAATCTTTCTTGCACAATCACTTTTTCCATGTGAATAGAAGTTGTTGTGGGTGATAATAAGAACCCATAGAAATAATAACCACTTCCAAATATTAAGAACTGAGAGAGTTATGCACCTGTGATCAAGGAAACAAGAACTTGTCCAATTAGGTCAAACTTCTTCAATCAATTCTTGCATCTTTTGACTTCCTTTGACAAATTGAGGCATGATAAATCATAGTAGACCTTGTCATGATATTACTCAAAAGCACTCTCAATGATGAAACTTGAATCTCAATGAAGCTTTATTGAAGAATGCATGGAAATAAACTCATGAACCTATGAATCAACCTGATGAAATGTGTTGTGCCATCACTTATAGTGTCAACAATTAGAGAAAACATTCATTGTATTTGTTAGTTAAAATCCAATCAACACAAGACATATATTGTTACAATATACAAATCAAAGTGCTTGGTGATTCCTCATGAGCAAACCTAGAGGTAATGAGAAGAACCAAGCCCTAGTGTGATCTTGATATGATTGAGTTGATATAAGATGATAGAGGAATCTTAGGGGGGGAAATTAAGGTACAACAGATACCTGAACTGCAAATACTACAACCAGCATGGTCATGTGTTTAATAGCTGAATTCACATAGATCAGCATGCATCTTCACTAAATCACCTATGACCAGGTTGATATCAAAAATCCTGAAGTCGCCAAGACAGCCAGCAACCATATTTACAACACTTACACCTCCGTGTTTGGGCAGTGGATTATCCTTCACATTGGGACCAACATTTTTAAAAAACAAGAGACCAAATCTTACCATTTTCTGTACCTCGGACTCCAGTGGATAACAATTTTCAATGTTGTGCCCAGGGGCTCCTTGATAAAAAGCACAAGTCTGATCCGCCTTGTAATATCATGGTAAAGGTGAAGGTATAGTAGGGGTGATATAGTCTTCACCAATTTCTTTTGAATCAAAGCTGAAAACAATTCTGCATAACTTAATGGAATAATGGAAAAAGTTTCTCTCTTATGACCTTTCCCTTGATTACCTTGATGAGGTGCTCTCTGATAGGCAACAACTGTCAAAGCTGCATTAACGATTGGGGTCACAGAAGCAACTTGTTATTGGTACTGATAACGTCTTCTTGGAGGTCTAAACTTTCTTTCCTCAACGACAACATTTGTTTCTCTTTCTTTCTTCTTAGAAAAACCATATGATGATTTATTTGTTCCACTAGAACCTTTGTCCTTTGTCAATCATCCTTCCCTGACAACTTCTTTCAAATGAACACCCATATTTACCATCTTAGTGAAATCACTTGGTGCACTCGCAACCATCCTTTCATAATAAAATGAACCAAGGGTTTTCAGGAAGACCTTAGTCATTTATTTCTCTCCCATTAGGGGTACCACTTGGGAAGCAACCTCGCGCTAATGTTGCACGGACTCCTTAAATGATTCCTTATATTTCTGTGCCATCTCCCTCAATTGGTCACGGTCAGGTTCCATAAACATATTATACTTATACTGCTTAATGAAGGCTTCTCCAAAGTTTTTAGATGTAAGGATGTTGCTACGGTCCAATCCCATATACCATTTCAAAGCAACACTAATTAAACTATCCTAGAAGAAATGAATAAGAAAGCGTTGGTCATCAGTATGAGTAGACATCCTTATGATATACATCACTAGGTGGTCACGTGGACAAGAGTTTCCCTTGTACTTCTTAAATTATGGCACCTTAAAATTTTCCAGCACTTTCACATTAGGAATTAAACAGATATCACTGACGTTCTTCCCGAATAACTCTTTCCCTCTTAGAGCCTTCTCTTCTTTATGCATTTCATTGAATTGATCTTGAAAGTCATCCAATCGGTCATAAAAGCCTAAACTTGTTTCTTCGCGGAGGAGCAGGATGATAAACTTCATCATTGATAATAAGAATAACATTCAATGTTGTAGGGACAACATGATGAACCTCGTTATTAACAACAGAGGTAATGTGCACCATATGAGGTGCAGAAATAGCAGAAGTTTGAACAAATAGAGCAGCAGGATTGTAACCTTCTGGCATGAAATTCTCAGCCACTCCCCACAAGTAAACACGAGGCATATGGTATTGAACAGCAGTAACTGGAGTAATAGAGACGGGAACTGACAGAACTTTTAAAGTAATAGTCATCTGTTGTGGCTGAGTAGCATGAGGAAATGGAGGAGGAGGAGGTGGTGGCTAATTCCGAGCAACCACCAATGATTCCACCAAAGCAGTCAGATTGACCATACCGAATCTCAAAGAGTAACTTCTTCGCACAAATCGCGGTTCTCTTGTTCAAGATTTTCCATCTTCTTCCTGGAATTAGCTATAGTATTGTAGCAATGAGACAACTTGTTGACTGTTGAAGTGGAGAAACAAGTAAGACACTCGAGAATGAATAGGAATGCAAAAATGTATGCAAAATGATGCATGATATGCAATTCATATGATTTATTTTGTTTATTCAACGAACTCAAAGAATTATAGACAATTGCAAATTTTGAAGTACTAACACATTTGGAAATATTGAAAACTCTCATTTTAATAATAATTTTGGAATGGATTATAATTTTTATTACAAGTTTCAATAATCATAAGTACAAGAGAATAAAGATAGAACATAAAAATCCTAAGGAACCAAAACTGACGAAGATCTCTCCACACAATGGCGTTTTCCAATGAGACTTACAATATGAGCCTTCAACTGTTTATTCTCTTCTGCATACTTTTCGGCGACTCCCTTCCATACGTCAGAATCAAACAGTGGGTGACTGGGGCCTGAATGAGCTCTAGAGAAAAATAAATCCTCTTACTTCTCCATTATCTCCATGACTCGACTCTCAAGAATCTCAATCAAGTCATTTTTTATTTCAATTTTGTTGAGTAGGACACCTACAAAGTATGATACTTGTTCTTCCATGCTTCCTTCTCTTGCTGCATCCTAACCAGGGCAAGCAGAAGTTCTTCCACATCATCTAAGAGAGGAGGAGTTGTATTCATAAACATATCAGGTATAGGTTCTTCACGAGAATAGGGCATTTTCAAATAAATTTCCCTTGCTTGTATCCAAAGAGATGAAGCTCTAAAGAAACAAATCATCTTGGTCCTAAGTCTTTTCTACCATTTTTGTGAATATGGCGTCAAGCCTTTTCAATTGCTTCCTTAGCTGCCTCGTGATCTTCTCCTTATTTGAGAAAGAAACCACTCAGATGAATATTGTTTGGCTTGTCTCTCATTGGATATCCAAGCTGATGACGCGCAAGAACAAAATTGTAATTAATTCCTCCCTTTGTACCAAGAAGAGGCACATTAGGGAAACTACCACAACTATGAATAATCTCCACACCATAATAAGCTTGATGATACCAATCAATTTCAGAATGAGTGAGAGCCATAATTTTCGGGGCCCAACGAGGTTCCTTTTTGATATCCAAAAAAGTAACGGTCCAAGGTAAGTGAGAAATAAACCAATGATATAGCCACAGAGTTCAACATATGATCATCCCTCCATGATAGAAATTATGAAGATGGATGGAATAATAAGTATCTCCTACCAATGTGGGGACTGGATTCCCAATCAGAAAGATCTTAATGGCATTAACATCCAAAAATTTGTCGATAAAAGGGAATAAGAATAACCCATAAGCAAGCAAAGCTAAGATAGCCTCAAAAGCAACAATACTCTTCATCTTGACAAAGTAAAGAGATTTCTCCAATAAAAACTGACCAGGTAGACCTCTGATTCCTTCTTTGGTAGTCATGTTAGCCTCAATATCAGACTTCATCAAGTGAGTCATGGCAGCAATCTCATAAGACCGAGGCTCTCCTTGTAAACCTGTGAAAGGAACACGATCAGTAATTGGTAAACCAAGTAAATAATAATACTCCTCCAATATGGGCATCAACTGATAATCGGGAAAAGTAAAACACCGGCACAACATATCATAGAACTGGACCAATGTAGAAAGAATACCCTCCTTCATCTTGAACTTTATAAGAGGCACGATGGCTCCATAATTATTTCGGAAATATGTCGAACTCTCAATCTCAGGAATCTAACTCATCAGTTCCTCTATCTTAGGATCCTTGAAATTTTACTTCCAAGTCTTTCTCCTTCCAAAATACATTGTCAAAAATTACCTGAGATATTTTCAAAAGTCAACTTTAAGTTCCTTGAAGTAACTGTTTTAAAGAATTCTCATGGGCGCATGAATGCATGATGCAACAATTACACACAAGATCATAAACATGGGGCTCATAAGTTTGACATCACAAGCATCAAGTCAAAGGTATTACCCACAAGGTAAGGACTAATAGTTTATCACCTTCTGAACAAGGTTCTAATAGGTTCCTAAAGTCTACATCCTTCCTTCGGATATTGCCAACGTCCCATTTAACTCGGTAATCGGCAATATTCTAAGGAAAACTCGTCTGAGTGTAGCATCACGTGAAAACCACTTCCAGATTACTCCTTCATAGTCTCTGAACTACACCTAAAAGGCCAAGAATGGTTAAGAGTTCTAGGGTCCTCAGCTTCAGCAAGCTCCCAGGTTGAAAGCAGCGTATCTTCTCGATTGCTCGATAAAAAAATACTACAATCAAAGAGGCCTCAACTGAGTGGGGGATCTCATGTCTCCTTTTTTAGGATTCATCCCTCGAAGTTAACATGACTATACCACTCGTCCTATCTTAGGTTTGCCCAAGTCCGGGTAGACGACTTATGAGAAATCACAAAGCACCCTGATAACCTAGAATGTCCAGACAAACATATATAAAACACATAATATACAACAAAAAAAGGAAAGACACAAGTAAACAAAGATAGACACAACCCACTTAGAGATGGAATAGCAATTGGTCAATCTGTCCCCAATGAAGTCACCATTTTTTCAGTGGCGGTAGAAATATTGAGACTAAGCCATTGGATTAACTTGACTCGCTCAGATCAAATAAAAATCACCACTGCGCTTTATTGCTTACAAAGGAAATGGGAAAACAGCGAGTAAACCCAAAAAGAGAGGGGAGAGAATCTAGGTACGGGGGTTGTTAGGCAAAGGGAAGAGACATCATCATCATATCCGAGTGGAAAACATACTTATTACCCATAATCATGGGAAAGGAGAATTTTCATCATCTTAAAGTGGAGGATATAGCTTGGATTTGGAAATCAACAAAAGCCTCACTCAACACCCAAGTGGAAAATATCTCACTTCACTACACATCGAAGAAGTATAGTAGCTCGCATCACTACAAAAATTGACAAGAGTCTAATCTTTTGAGAAAAGAGTTTCAAAATAACAAGCCGGAATGGAAAAATGGTTTGAATGAGGTTGATTGACTTTTAGTCTTCTCACAAAAAATGTCAAAGTATGATTAAATTGATTAATGTTTTATTTAAGAACATATTTTTTTGAAAATGCATGGACCTAAGTCAAATTTTATTATGAAAGTGGTTCAAGTTAGAAAACATGAAGAGTTTTGAAAAGGAGGGAGACGATTTTTAAAATTAAAGAAGATATGAGGAGATGAAGGGACTATCCTAAGTACACAAAGTAAAAGCTAAGGAAAATAACAATCTAACTAACAAGAAGCCAACACTTGACCGTAGGAAGTCAATGCAGAATTCCCACCCTTTGGATTGAATCTAAGCAAGCAAAAATACTAAACCTCTGAGAAACCAAGCTTCGGATGGATTATGTCTTCACAAAAATTAGGCAGAGTAACGAATGTATACAAAGGAATTCTCAATCATAGACAAAGTACATAGTCAGAATAACCTATACACAAAGAAAATCAAGCCAATGCCTTGGGGTAAACCCCAAGAATTTCAGACAAAATAACACCTGAGTTACAAGGTCCCAAAAGTATCAAGGCTTCTAATCCTAAGTCCAAGAGGTCCACAACTCCATAATACCAATAATAGTAACCAATAGTCCTAAAATTCTGGTATCATATATGGGATGTCAAAGGAGATGTCACGACACAAATATCTGAGGACAATGTAAAATGCAACAAAAGTAAAAACAGTAAAAACACAAGGGATTGTTAACCCAGTTCAGTGTACAACAACACCTACTCTGGGGGCTACCAAGCCAGGGACAAGTCCATAAAATAGTATCAATTTATAGACCCTCAGTAAACAACCAGTTTACGATCTAATCACTTAATCGCTACTTGTGCTATACTTCTACCTAAGACACACCTAGGTATGAGGCCCTCCCCAAATCCCTTCAATCACTTACAGTGAAGAACAACTGAAATAGCAAGTTTTAAAGACTTCTATCATTCAATGCTTAAAAGCTTATGAATGATCCAAAATTAACAACTCAAATAAAAACTCAAGTATTATATCAATACTAGAGTGTATGACAATTAAAAGACTTAGACTTCTAAAATAGAAAGAAAGTATTCTTCTTCAAAAGTTATCGTTGAATGAATAAGGAAGCAAGTCCTTATAAAGGCGCAACAGTGGGCTTGGGCTGAAAAACAAATATTCCAATATTTTGAATATTTCCATGAAAACAGGCCAAGATATAATCCATAAGGATAATTCAAATAGAAAAATATTCCTCCATATTTTTCGCAAGCTATGAGTCACAAATCCTTAATTATGGCGCGCACGAAAATAGGAAACAGAAAACTTAAACTGATATGAGTTGCGTTCAGCTCAAGAGGCACATGTCAAGACATCTGCTTTGACATCATTCAAAACAGTTTGCTTCAAATGTCAAGACATTTAGCAAAACATTATCAAAATATTGTTTTTACCAAAATTGCTTCCAACAAACACTTACGAACTACCCCTTTGGCAAATTTTAGCTAAAACATTATTTGAGCACATTATCAGAGCAGCAGCATAAGCAAAACAAGTAAAACAAAAACTCAGTTAGCTGTTAACAAAGGAAGATGTCCGAAAATCTTCTGAGACATGAGGCTTCCCCTCAAGTATTAAGCTCCCCTCAGTCAGTGGTCAGTTAGTCAGTTTCTCTCCCCCTTTTTAGTCATAATATGCCAAATAAAAGGATGCATTTAAGAGTGTCAGTAATATAGGTACAAACCATAGAATCCAAAAGTCAAGCACATACAAGTGCCAAAAAGAAACAAAGAGGTCAAATAAATAAACAACAAATAGTCTAACTGTCTTCAGGACCAGTAGACTTGGCAGAGCCAGAACATCCTTCCTCACTATAATCTCCTCCTCCATAGCTCACTCTATCATTAAAGTTGTTGTCCTTCTGCAGCTCCTTGATCATCTTTTCAAAAGTTAGATTTCTCGTTGAGCTAACTATGAACACATAATCAAGTTCTTTGTAGGCTTCCCTTAATCCAGTGATGATGTCATCCTAGGTTGAGGTCTTGTTTTCAGCAGATGCAGATCTCAAAACAATGTATGGGACATGTTTTCTTGAAAAAAGCTTGAAGTGAAGGGTCAAAGTAGACTCCCGCTAGCACACTACATGATTATCACTCATAATTCCAGGATGTTTATTAAGAATAATTCCACAGATAAGGGAAGTAAAGGAAATAGGCATCTTAATGGCACATGTTCTTGCATGCTTAATAGTCTGATGAAAAATGTAAGTACCATAATCAAATAGTTTCTTGTTTCTAACAGCATAAATAAACTTTCCTAAGCCAATAGTGATGGTTGGAGTATTATTAGTAGGAACCCAGTTAGATTCTCCAATTCTATGCAAGATAGCATATTTCACACTTAGCTTGATAACAGGAAGCTTATTCTTCATAGGCCACTCACTCACTTGGTTAGTAGTGATGGCTTCGCACACTTGATTATCAGTTACTTCCAGCTCACAATAGTCATCTTCAGACCTATCTAGAAATCTATTTAGAATAGCAGGAGAAAATTCTACACACCTACCTCTAACAAACACCTTTCTATATACTCCTTACTTTTATGATCAGCGCAGTCAATAGGAATATTAACAATAAATTCCTTAACAATAGTCTCATAACATTTGGCAAACCTGGTAACAGTTTTCATCAATCCAGCAGAAGATATCAGCTCCATAATTTCTTTGCGCTCCAGTACACCATCTCCCAATTTTCTTTCAAGGGAAATTCTTCTTTGAAATACATACTTCCACTTTTCAGTATTCCCAACAGAATGGAAGGAAATGTTGTTAAGAGGGGCATCAGGTACCCTAACAGAAATCTTCTTGCTTGAAGACTTTTTCAAAAGAGAGATGTCCTGGACATCTTCCTCGAAATCATAATCAGAGTAAGCTTCTTCGACTAATACAACTTTCTTCTAACTTTTAGATCTCTTTACATCATCATCATCATTTCTGGAGTTATAAGGTCTAGTTTTTATTTTGCTAGAGGGAGGAACCACTTTACTTCCAGGCTTTGAGGGACCATACATGGTTTTCTTCTTGATTATCTTGGCAGGGGGTGTGATATTCACATCCTTCACTTTCCTGGATTTGAGCCTTTTAGCAATTCCAGGCACCACATTAGAGATGAGCTCATTGTCCGAGAACTCATTTACATTAACCACATTTACAACATTTTGATTTTCTACAGCTTTGAAGCCAGCATCATCTTCCTTGGTAGGAGAGTTCTTCTCAACATCTTATTCAACATCATCTTCCACTTCCTTTAGAGCAGAATTAGCAAGCTTATCAAGTTTGCTTTCAGCAGTATCTTTCTTGGAGATGGATGATTCAGCAGCACTTTTAGGGTCATTTCTTTTGTCATACGAGCAAGAAGGGTAGAAATCCCAGGACCAGCAAAACCTTAATTTAACACTCTATCTACTAGTCTTCTAATGCTTCTATCAACATTAACAATCTCTTCTTATGTCCTATTATCAGTAGTAGTAAAAGTATTACCTTTATTGTCTTTGGATTTCTCTGCAGACGGTGATCTGGGTTTCTTGACCTTATTCTCAAGAGGTGGGATAGTTGTTAGAGGAGTAACATCAAGTACTCTGTCAAGAGAGAGTTTATCAGGGAGGTTGACAGATTTTGAGGGAGACGATGTATGATGTTGAGACATCTTTGAAATTTTTTGAGCAAAGAGATGCAGAATGACAAGGGTTCTTTTTCTGTAAATGAGTATGAAGAGTTTGTGAAAGTAGAAAGATGTGATTTTGTAGCATGTGGGAAACACTTTGAGACAGTATTGTAACGATTGCTTTCGAAATTTGATTTGTTGGAAACATAAATAATATAATATCACTTTAATGATATTCCTACACGCCCTTAATTGCTACAAACCCTCATATAAGCAAATCCATAATTTTCCTCTTAAGTTCTCAAACTGATTAGCATCCAAAGCCTTAGTAAAAATGTCAGCCAGTTTCAATTCAGTGGCTACATGTTCTAAGGCAACAATCTTTTCTTCAATAAGCTCTGTTATGAAGTGATGAAGGATATCAATGTGTTTGGTCCTACTGTTTTGAATAGGATTTTTTTATATGTTTATGTCACATAGATTGTCACAAAAAATGTCATGACATCTTGTTTGACGTTATATTTTGTTAACATTTGTTTCATCCAAACCAATTGAGAATAACTGCTTCCTATAGCAATATACTCATCTTCAGTAGTGGACAGAGACACACAATTTTGCTTCTTACTGAACCAAGATATGAGATTATTTCCCAAAAAGAAGCATCCTCCTGATGTACTTTTTTTATCATCAACACTACCTTCCCAATCATCATCACAATAACCAATTAAGGCAGAACTAGATCCATGAGAGTATAGCATACCATAGTCAGTTGTCCCATTCACATATTTAAGAATTCTCTTCACATGGTTGGCATGGCTAACTTTAGGATCATCTTGATATCTAGCACACACCCCTACAACAAAGGAAATGTAAGGTATTCTAGCTGTGAGATATAGAAGACTGCCTATCATACTTCTGTAAATACTTTGATCAACACTTACTCCTTTTTCATCTTTAGACAACTTCAGATGTGTGGAGCAGGAGTTCTTTTGTGACTGGCATTTTCCTTCCCAATTTTCTTTACTATATTCTTAGCATACTTGCTCTGAGATGAAAATATGGAATCTTCTATTTGTTTAACTTGGAGACCAAGAAAATAGGTTAATTAACCAACAAGGCTCATCTCAAATTCTTATTGCATTTGCTTGACAAAATGTTGAACCATCACATTTGAAATCCCACCAAACACAACGTCATCAACATAAATATGTGCAATCATGATCTTCCCTTCTTCTTCCTTGACAAAAAGAGTTTTTTCTATGCCTACTTTCCTATATCCATTCTCACCAAGAAATTCTGTCAAACTCTCATGCCAAGCTCTTGGAGCCTGCTTTAATCCATACAGAGCTTTATTTAGTTTGTACACATGTTTAGGAAAACTTGGATTAACAAATCCCTTAGGTTGTTCCACATAAAATTTTTCATCACATAGCCATTTAAGAATGCACTCTTTACATCCATTTGAAACAATTTAAATTTCAGTATGCATGCAATTCCCAAGAGTAGTTTGATTGATTCAAGTTTGGCCACAGGAGCAAAGGTTTCATCAAAGTCAACTCCTTCAATTTGAGTGTATCCTTGTGCAACTAACCTTGCCTTATTTCTAGTGACCACCCCTTTTTTATCAGATTTATTCTTGTATACCCATTTAGTGCAAATCATATTTGTCCCTTCAGGTCTTGGAACTAGATCCCAAACTTCATCTCTACTGAATTTTTCTAGCTCTTCCTGCATAGCATTAATCCATAACTCATTAGTTAGGGCCTCATTGACATTTTTAGGCTCAATTTTTGACAAAAATTAAGAGTTTGATATCCCTTCTCTTGATCTGGTAGTAACTCCTTTATTTAGATCTCCTATGATAAGCTCCTTAGGATGATCTCTCTGGGTTCTAATTGAAGGCCCTTTATTGAGATGACTAGGCTCAGGATCTTCTTGAGGTGGATTAGAATCAATACTTCTGTCATTTGATTATGTTGGAATATCAGACAAAGATGTTCCAACATTTTCTAAGACATCTTCTTCATCATTCCATCATCTATCATCAATAATAACATTTATGGATTCCATCATAACCTTGGTTCTGGAGTTAAAGACTCTGTAACCTCTGCTATTTGTAGAGTAACCTAGGAATATTCCTTCATCACTCTTGGGATCCATCTTCCTCCTTTGTTCACGATCAGCTAAGATGTAACATTTACTTCCAAAAACATGAAAGTATTTAACAGTTGGTTTTCTTCCCCTCCATATTTCATACAAGGTGGATGAAGTGCCTTTCCTAAGAGTGACTCTGTTATGGATATAGCACGCAAAATTAATAGCTTCAGCCCAAAAGTGGTAGGGTAACTTCTTAGCATGAATCATAGCTCTGGAAGATTCTTGAAGGGTTCTGTTTTTACGTTCCACAATCCCATTTTGTTGAGGAGTAACGGGAGAAGAGAATTCATGGTTGATTCCTTCGGAAGAGCAAAAGTCAGCAAATTTATTGTTCTCAAATTCCTTTCCATGATCACTTCTGATTCTGATGACATGACTATCTTTTTACCTTTGAAGTTTTTGATAGAGATCTTTAAACACTTCAAAAGTTTTTGATTTATCTCTAATAAAACTTATCCATGTGTACCTGGAGAAGTCATCTGCAACAACATAGGAATAATTCTTTCCGCCAAGACTTTCAACCTGTATAGGCCCCATCCAGTCCATGTGCAGGAGTTCCAAAACATTTGATGTAGTAAGATGTTGGATCTTCTGATGTGACATCTTAGTTTGCTTTCCAGTATGGCAGTCACCATATACTCTTCCTTCTTCTATCTTGAGCTTAGGAATCCCTTTCACTGCTTCTTCAGATATAATTCTTTTCATTCCTTTCAGATGCAAGTGTCCCAATTTTTTATTCCATAGTTTAACTTCATTTTATTTGGCCAAAACACATGTTGAAGAGAAGTTCAACTCTTGGGGAACCCATAAGTCACAGTTGTCTTTAGATCTGATTCCTTTCATAATAACTTCATTCTTTTCATTGTAAACAAGACATTCTTCCATAGTGAAGTTAACTTTGAATCCTTTATCACACAATTGGATTATACTTATTAGGTTAGTTGTTAACCCTTTAACAAGTAACACATCATCAAGCTTGGGGACTCCTAAACATTCCAGCTTGCCAACTCCTTTGGTTTCACCTTTGGCTCCATCACCAAAATCACATAACTAGTGAAATGAGATTTAATATCTGTCAACAGATTCTTGACACCTGTCATGTGTCTAGAACAACCATTATCAAAGTACCATTCATCTTTGGTTGATACTCTGAGATAGGTATGAGCTATGAAACTAGCAACATTAGACTTGGGAACCCCATGTTTCTTCTTTTTGCTATTTTGGGGAATCTGATCAGTTTTGGGAAGAGAATTAGTTTTAGGATATCCATACAACTTGAAACAAAAGGGCCTTATATAACCAAGCCTTCCACAGTGATGACATATCCTGGGCTGGGAATTCTCTCTGGTGTGATTACAATTTTTCTTTTCATGATGTTTCCCACGATGTCCTTTCTTGCCATGATGTTTAGACATTTGATTCGACATCCTTAGTTTAGACTTGGCATGAGTGAATCTAATGATTCTTCTGGAATTGGTTCCTTTTCCTCATTAAACCCAAGACCACTCTTGTCTCCTGTCACCCTTCGTACCTGAAGAATTTCATCTAATGTGTCAGACCCATTATTCAGCATCTTGAGAGATTTGACCACACTATCAAGATTTAAATTCAGAGAAGTCACTTCACTTTCCAGATTAGAAATAGTTTTCAAATGCTCTTTTCTTTCTGCCTTTAGCTGGGTTATGAGTGCTTTCTGTTTCTCCCCTTTTAGGCATAGTTCTGCACTTCTGAGACATAATTCTTTGTAGGGAGCAGCTAACTCATCAAAGGTTAGTTCCCCATCACTAGGCTCTTCATCAGAGACATATTTTCCTGTCAATGCTTTAACATACTTGGCAGATTCTGCAAGATCGCTCTCTAATTCCTCTTTAGACCAATTAATAGATAGATTATTATTCTGTTTCTTAAGATATGTAGGACATTAAACTCTAATGTGACCAAAGATTTCACATTCATGACATCGTATTGCCTTCCCTTGAGTGGGTTTTTCTTAAGATATGGATGTGAGATGAGATGTTCTTGACATTTGATCTTGGGTTCCTATCCATTGTTTTTATCACTTTATTAAACCGTCTTCCAAGCATAACTAAGGAATTTGATATTCCTCCATTTGTATCCATATCACAGTCCCTCTCTTCATCTTCAGTATTTGATACAAAAGCTATGCTTTTGTTCTTCTTTTCAAATCTTTCATTGATGCTAATTTCAAATGTTAGAAGGGATCCAACAAGTTCATACACTTTCATTTTGTCAATGTCTTGAGCTTCTTCTATAGTAGTCACTTTCATGTCAAATCTCTTGGGAAAAGACATGACTATCTTTCTCACCAATTTGTCTTCAGGTACTTTATCTCCTAAAGCACTAGATGCATTAGCAATATCAAGAATGTTCATATGGAAGTAATTTATACTTTCATCATCCTTCATTCTCAAATTCTCAAATTTTGTGGTGAGAAATTGAAGTCTTGACATCTTAACTTTGGATGTGCATTCATGGGTAGATTGAAGAATTCCTCATGCATCTTTAGCTACTTCACATGTGTTCACTAATCTGAAAATGTTCTTGTCAATTCCATTGAATTTAGCATTCAAGGTTTTAGAATTTCCAAGAGAAATTTCATCTTATTCTTTAGACCAATCTTCTTCTGGTTTTAACTCAGTTCTCCATTTTCTCCCAATTTGACAGTGTGTTTCCATCCTTTTAAAACAGCTTTCCAAGCTCTGATGTCCAGATACTTTAAGAGGGCCACCATATGTGGTTTCCAATAGTCATAATTATTTCCATCCAGAATGGGTGGCATGTTCACAAATCCTCCTTCCTTGTCCATAGTACTAGAAAGTATCTTCCCTGTATCTCACCCAGATATAGAGCAGGATGCCTGCTCTTATACCAATTAAAATTCGGTTATCAGATATGAGATGTTGAAGGAGATGTCATGACACAAATATCTGAGGATAATGTAAAATGCAACAAAAGTAAAAACAGTAAAAACCCAAGGAATTGTTAACCCAATTCAGTGTATAATAACACATACTCTGGGGGCTACCAAGCCAGGGACAAGTCCACTAAATAGTATCAATTCATAGACCCTCAATAAACAACCAGTTTACGATCTAATCAGTTAATCACTACTCGTGCTATACTTCTACCTAAGACATACCTAGGTATGAGGCCCTCCTCAAATCCCTTCAATCACTTACAGTGAAGAACAACTGAAATAGCAAGTTTTAAAGACTTCAATCATTCAATGCTTAAAAGCTTATGAATGATCCACAATTAACAACTAAAATAACAACTCAAGTATTAAATCAATACTAGAGTGTATGACAATTAAAAGACTTAGACTTCTAAAATCGAAAGAAAGTATTCTTCTTCAAAAGTTGTCATTGAATGAATAAGGAAGCAAGTCCATATAAAGGCGCAGCAGTGGGCTTGGGCTTAAAAACAAATATTATAATCTTTTGAATATTTCCATGAAAACAGGCCAAGATATAATCCATAAGGATAATTCAAATAGAAAAATATTCCTCCATATTTTTCACAAGCTATGAGTCACGAATCCTGAATTATGGTACGCAGGAAAACAAGAAACAGAAAACTTAAACTGATATGAGTTAGTTCATCTCAGGAGGCATATGTCAAGACATCTACTTTGACATCATTCAAAATAGTTTGCTTCAAATGTCAAGACATTTAGAAAAACATTATTTTACCAAAATTTCTGCCAACAAACACTTACAAGTACAAGTAACCTTAATGTTTTTTAATGTTCAAGTTGGTTATTAAGTTTTTTTTTAAAGTAAAGAAAGGCTCAAGTAAACAAAATAAAAATGACATAAAAAATGCTCAATTGAGCAAAGATAAGAAATGGCATGGAATGTAAATGCTAAAATAAATGGTGCATAAGAATAAAGACATAAAATAAAAGGCATAAAATAAAATCATAAAGTAAAGTCAATTGTTAGTGAATTAGAAGTTATAGGTTAGTTAAATGACCATCTTGAAGCTTGCATTTGAAACCTCATTAGAATATTGATAAAATCAAAGCCTCCCAACAATAAGTTTCTTTTGATTTTTGTCAAGTATATCATTCATTTCAAAAGCTCAAGGTAATATGACCAATGATGTTTAAATGATTCACTTAGACCAAAATTTATGAATTTAATTAGAGGGTTGATAGAATCAAATCCTCCTAACAATTAACTTCAAAGTTATTGGATCCAAGGTTTCAAATTAAACATACATGGGCTAGAAGACGTAGGTTTGGGAAACGAATGATCATTTCTCGAATCAGGACATATTTATCGCTATGTTAAGCAATCGTAAGTGAAATTATGTAGAGTCACACCTATTTTGAGGCCGATCAATAGAAATCTATGTACTAACATGTTAGAGAAATAATATGTAGAATATTCTCCAATAACATGTAGCACAAGTAAGAAAGAGATAAGATGAAGAGGGAGGGGATGTATCAAATGAAATTAGGGTTTCAAATATCACAAACATCATTCATCCATTTTGGTGGATTTGGTCTTTCAACCTATCAACACCCAAGATTCAATGAGGTTGAGGAACTTGTCCCAAAATAACATCCAAATCAGAGCCAAATGAAAATAATAAAATTATATTTAATAAAATTATATTTAAATGATTAATAAAAGGGAAATAATTGGTAAAATACACAAATTATATTGAAATACCAAATAAAAATCCTTAAAAAAGTCAGCGGTCAAACATGATTTAATAAGTGTTCACAAATTTTTTTCGAATTTTTTAAAGTCAGAAACTATTTTTAAAATTTAAAGAAATAATCAAAATAAACCAAAATTTATGAAAAATAGTAAAATCTAAAATAAAAATAAAATGAGGTCACCAATATTTGTCAAGAGGTCATTGGATCCTTCCATAGTTTTTCTAGAATTTAAAAATCAAGAAAAGTATTTTTAAACAATTTAAACAAATCAAATAAAGTGAAAAATCTGAAAAATACCAAATCACAAAATAAAATTGTGAAAAAATAAAAATCAGAAAGAGAAAAATCCAAAGTATTTTTGAGAATTTTTTGAGAATTTTAGGAGTTGAAATGAATTTTTTATAAATATTTAAAATTTAAAACAATTAAAATATAAAATCAGAAAATAAAAATAAATCCAAAAAGATGTAGACCATTGGATCAATGTCAAAACGCGTTAAAACATATTAGTGAATATCATGGACATTAGTGAATAAACCACCATATCATTAATTAAAAAATAGATTTGAAAAACATAAGTGGCGATTTGTCATTGGTTGAGAGATGAGACATTGGTTGTCTTCAACCTTCAGCCACGCGAATTTCCAGTCTCATAATCTGTAAAATCAAGAGCTCAGACCGATGTCATTCGCTTCGTCTCTTCAAACTGATTTCAATGGTACCCTGGTGAAAAATTCATGTAAACCGTAGCTCAATAGATTTGAAGAAAACCAGAAGAAAAAAGTTGAATAGGGATTTGAAAATTCATGATCGAAACTCACTTCCAGTTAAAAAATGATGCAATGATTATCAGAGTGATGAGAGCTACATTGTAATAACAAATTTTGAGATAATTGATGGAGGATTCTACCTGTTGAAGTTCAAACTCAGAGCTCTAAAACATGACTTGGCTAGCACGATTTAAGACACTTCATGACTTGGTTCTTCTTCTATTAGTTTCAGCGAAGTTCAAGGATGAAGAATCAGCACAGAAATTTGATTGAAAAAGGTTGTAGAACCAAATTTGATGTTACAGAATTATGAGATATGGAGAGAGTTTGGCAGGGTGATTTTGGTTGTCCAAGCTTATTCTAACAAGTGGGATATGATACTCTATTTATAGGGAAATGAATGTGATGCTCAAGTGTGTGATATGATGAGATTTTGAAAGAATTAGTGTGAAGTTGTAAGCATGAAAAGTGTAACTCATCTTTGCTCAAAACTCAACCAAAGCTTGTGTTTAAAGGTGATAATCACTTCTGGATGATTATTAAGCATGATTAAAAGTAAAAACGCGCAACAATTTTGTGATTAGAATCCACATTAACCAATTTGCACCTTGGCTGTTTTTGACAAAACCAGTTTCATGGTGCCAACTTTGAATCCATGGTGCACACAGCTCAAGGGGCTTTAGGGCATGACTCTTGAAGCATTTGAAAGACCATGTCACAATATTTACAATGTGCCAAGAAAGACTTCATTTGGATTCTTGAGAAAAAATTTATGTCCAATTGAAATTGTGAAAAACACACAGATGTTTTGTACTTAGAAAAATTCTAAGTGTTGATCCTCAAAATGACCTATAATGTTCATCAAAATTACATGACTTTTCACTCAAAATTTGATCTTGATATCTGAAGATGACATGAAGTAGACTTCTTGAATTGAAGTTTGGAATCGAGATCACTCAAAATTCATAAAAATTGGAAGAGTTTTGGTCTTTGGAAGATGATGAACAAATTTGGGGATATTCATAAAAGACTTATAATCTTTTCAAATTTTCAACTACTTTCCAATCATCTTTGAGTCTTGCAGATCAAAACAAAGTTGTAGTAGACATCTCAAATATTGTTGTGGAAAATGAATAGGATCAAGGAGATAAAAATTGACCAAGTTATGATCCTTTGAAGTCAAACCCTAGAACTCAAAGGCCTTTCAAGGAGACTTGTAATCTTACTCAATCATTAGTTCTCTTCCATTAAAAATTAGCCTTAGATATCTGAAGTGATCTTGTCAAGGAACCCTTAAAGAGAATAATGGCTTTGGATTCACTCAAAAATCTTTAAAAATGAGCAAGATATAGTCCTTAGAAGTCAACAAACCCTGGCTCAGAGAGTTTCAAAATGACTTGAAACCCCTTTCAACTTTTTGATGATTTTTCTTGCACAATTGGATCTTTTCACGTGAAAAAAGGTTGTTGTTGATGATGATAAGAATCCATAGAAAAAATAAACAACTCAATATTTTGAAAATTGAGATAGTTATGCACTTGTGATCACTGAATTAAGCATTTTCTCAATTAGGTCAAAGTTGTTGAATCAACCTTGAATCTTTTGATCTTTCTTGAAAAAAATTAAAGCATGATGAATCATAAGAGGCCTTGAAATGTTGTTCTCTTGAAGCATACTCAAATATGGAGCTTAAGTCTAAATGAAATTTATTGAAGAAGGCATAGAAATAAACACATGAAGCTATGAATCTTCTTGATGAATGCCACACACAACTTTGAGGAGATCTTGATCTAAAAGTAGTGAAGGAATTCCTTGAACCACAAATCTTTGATATCATAGACATAACCTTGAAGCTTGAGCTCTTGTAATCCATTATAGGACCATTTGATTGAGAGACTCCCCTTAAGACCCTAGGTTAGATGGTAAGGTTAATGCAATTGTGATCACCTACAATATGAACATTCAAAGAAACATATATACATATATTGATGTTAGTCTAAGAAAATATGTACAAGATATACAATTTAAGGTGCTTGGTGATCCCTCAAGAGGAACCTTATAGATAGGATGAAGTAGAGAGATAACCAACCCTAGTGTGTGATCTTGATGTTTTGATCATATGAGATGATGAGGGATCTTTAGGGGGAAATTTTGGGTATAACACCATGTTCAAAACTGCATAGCTCATAATGTAGGAGGCTTTATGACTTGATTCCTTTGGCATTTGAAAGACAAGATCACAAAATTTATAATCTGAAAAGAAAGGTTTAATTTGGAAACTTGAGCTGAGAGTTATGGCATTTTGAAATCAAGAAAAAACCAACTGTTTTTTTATACTTAGAAAATTTTCTATGTATGGAGCTTCATAATGACCTATAATGTTTCTCAAACTTACACGACCTTCCACTCAAAATAAGATCTTGATCCTTGAATATGAAATGAATTAGACTCTTCAAATGGAATTATGGAATTGCGATCACTCAAAAATCATAAAAATTGAGAGACTTATGGTCCTTGGAAGCTGATGAAAAATCCATAGATGACCTATAATGTTTCATTGAATTCCATAACTTTCTAAGCATTTTTAGATATTTCACTTTGTATAAAAGTTGTAGTAGACATCCTCAAGATTTTTGTGAAAAAGGAATAAGCTCAAGGAGATGAAAATTGACCAAGTTATAATCCTTTAAAGTCAAGTCAACGGTTTCAATTGCTTTCTCAAAGGACTTGTAATATTTTTAAAATTTTGATGATTCTCTAAGCATAATTGGATCTTGTCATATGAAGAGAATTTGTTTTGAGAAAAGTCCATAGCAAAAAGAAGCACTTAAAATATTGAAAATTGAGAGAGTTATGCACTTGTGACCATAGAACAAAGGACTTTCCAAAATTAGGTCAACAATCTTGAATCAACTTTGAATATTTTGAACTTTTCTTGTAAATTAAGGCATGATTAATCACAATAGACCTTGAAATTATGTTATATTGAAGCACATTTGATGATGAGGCTCATTTCTTGATGAAACATGTTGAAGAAGGCATGGAAATAAACACATGAACGTATGAAGCTTATTGATGAATCCAACCACTATATTTGAGACAAACTTGACCAAATGAATTTGATAGAGTTCTCAAACCATAGAAATTTGATGCCATAAACATAGCTGAAATTCTGGTATGTCGGAATTCAAATGTCATATGACATGTTGAGACATCTGATCTGAACAAAACATACAAGCAAGGTATAAACATAATCAAAACAGTACTGAAAAGCATAAATACCACACCAGAATTGTTACCCTAGTTAGAAGAAACTCTCCTACTCTGGCGGCATACTAAGCCAGGATCAAGTCCACTCGGATAGTATCAATTTGAAGCTAAACTCCCCCGTTTATAACTTCTCACTTCGTCACTACCCGTGTTATACTTCTACCTAAGACTCACTTACATATGAGGCCCTCCTCAAATCCCCTTCAATCACAAATAATAATTGAACAACAACAGGAAGACACACTTCTATGATAGCAAAATAGAAGATACACTTACCTAGTTAAGACTCAAAGTTAAACTCCCACATTTACAACTTTTCTCCTAACTAAGAACACAACTTGGAGTTGCTTAAAAGCTTCCTCCAAGAACAATACTAACTCTTACTTCACAGCTTCGAGGAGAACAATACCAACTCTCCTAGAGAGTGGCACAAAGACAAAGCCCTGAACTTCTACATATTGGACCTGTGCCTTTTCTAGGTTACAAGCATTCTTTTTATAACCTATTCCCAACTGGATTTTGGGCTTCTAATCACAGCATATCAGCTGTTACAAATCAGTAGAAACTTCTTCTACAAACAAGTCTTTAATCATTAGTTTCCTAAAATATCTCCATATTTAGAAACTGCATATTCTTCAATATTCTAACTTGATTATTTTAGACCTTTAAATTAGCGCCACATACGATTGCATAATATTCCTGTAAGTTATTAGTGCGCCTAAGAGGAGAGGGGGTTAATTAGGTGATTTGGAAATTCTCAAATTTTTATGAAGTTAGGATTATTTTTCTGGTTCTAATGAATGTTATTAAAGCGGTAAATGGTAGAAAAATAAATGACACCAGATATATCCTGGTCCCCTTCACACTTCGAAGGTACTCTAGTCCCCTTTCAACATGAAAGAGATTTCACTATATTTAGAATGATTGTACAACCTATTCACACCAATTGTGATGCATACTATCTAACTTATAGGGAGACCAAAGGCTCTTAAAACCTTTAAAATCTGACCACTAAGTGCAAGAAGAACAATCCTGGACAACAAGGGAAATAATAATCAATTCTGAATTTTTACAATGTTCAACAATCTTGATTAACACTATGGTTATCAAGAACTATGGAAAGAATCAATAGGAAGTTTATGACCAGTTTAAGTACTCACTTTATGCGGAAACTATAATGAGTATGAAAGTTGGGTTTCAAAGTTTCATGCAAATTCAGAATTTTTTGAGTTTGATGTTTTATAGAAAAATTGAATTGAAAGTTTTAGAATGATGTGTTGTGTTTTACACCAGAAATAAAAATGATATTTTTACATGTAATGCACCCTTTCTGAAGACTCTAAATAAATAAAAGAGTACAATGGTTCATGCCTAAAATTTTCCATCCAACAACCATCATAACATAATTGATTTTCAAAAGGGTATCAGTGGTATCCAATTAAAGGTTGTAGTAACCAGTTATTCAGACTTTGTAACGTTCATAGTTTTCAAAAACATGAAGAAGTAGCCGGTCACCTAGAAGAAGTAACCTTTCTACCACTGAACGGAAATAATTTTCCAAAAATAATTAAAAGGGTTATAGCCGGTTACTCAACCCAGTAACCGATTACCACTGTTTTGAAAGTGAAAAATCCATTTTAGAAAAGCTTGAAAATGTAATGGAAATGAACTTAAATTCATGAAACATGTATGCATGATATTTTGACATATTTTGAGCACTTAGACATACTTAAACTTATTATTAATACTTGTACCTATGTAATGGTGATGAATTTTCAAAAGTCTTCATCTTTAAAAGTTTCTTGTACACTTGAGAAGTCTTCATAACCTGATCTTTAAAGTTTGATATATATATATATATATATATATATATATATATATATATATATATATATATATATATATATATATATATATATATATATATATATATTGAAGAAATTATTTTACACATCCTTGATATTTCTTTGTATGGATTCCATGGTGGTCTTCATCAAAACACATTGATGGAGTGCATGCATTCATAATTCCCAGAATATTCTACATCTGCTAAATCATAACAGAATCCAACACTCCATCTTAGCACAGGCGTGATGTCGAATGACCCTACATAGGACATCTTATCTGACATATTGCTCCAGATGATGAGAACTTCTCATCTCAACATGTCTTAACATAAGATAGGACTTCTTGCTCAACCTGTTATTCTTATCAAGTTAATATATCATATCTAACATATTGTTGCTATATTAGTTTTACCAAGAATAATACCAATCACATAACTCATAAATTAACAATCTTCCTTTTTGGCTTATTTTTGCTAAATCTAATTTACATAACCTTTGCATACAGAAGCAATAACACAATAAATAAAATGTTAAGCAACACAAATCAGTAGCAACCATAAACCAAAAACATCAAAATGAGTCATTCTTTAGTCTTCATATTTGATAGTCTTCAGTCTTCACTTTCTTCTCCATGATGTCACAACATCAACTATAGGACTTCTTCATGACAGTCCAACACATATTCTCTTCCCCTTTTTATCTAAAATATGACAAAGGCAAGAAGGAGAAGTAGTATACTCAGTCTGATTGATGTCAGAACATCATATCCAACATCTCTTCACAGCAACTCTAAAATTTTCTGTTCCAGATTCAAAAGCTCACCAACCATAGACCGCTCCTCTTCATGTTCAGCCAGACCAATCCACTACAGCCAATACCGTAAGATGTCAATCCCAAAAATATTCCTCACAGGCTGAATACACTCCCCCCTTAATCCATAAACCTTCCAAGCATGGGGCAACAAGACAACATGGTACCCCATAATACCTTCAATTTGGGTAACTTAGAACACAAGTCACAATTGTGTTCTTAACTCAAATCACAGGTCATAAATATCAAGACTAAGAGACTCAGAACAACACATCTAAGAACATAACATCTCAGAACGGAATTACATTTTTGACATCCTTGTGAACCTAGTTCAAATACAAAGTTTAGACTCAACAGCTAAACAACACTTCTCTCCCGCTTTTTGGACAAAAATTAACAAACACAACCCTCACATCTAGACACATGCCATAAGAATAAAGAAATATTAATCATTGTAGAGATAGAAATATTGAGACTAAGCCATTGGATTGAGTTAACTCGTACAGATCAAAATAAAAACTGCCACCGCGCTTTATTGTTTCCAGAGGAATGGGAAAAGAGCGAATAACCCAAAAAAAGAGGGGGGGGGGATCTAAGTATGGGGGTTGGTTATGCAAAGGTAAGGTATTATCACCCTAAACATCTATGGTACTCCACAAGAACCTCTTTGAAATTTTTTGTATTTTGGCTATAAATGTTGTATACAAAAATAGATGGAGGACATGAGAAAAGAAGTATTTTTGATAATTTTTCACCCGCCACGGTTGCAAACCTTTAGTGCCTACATACCACATTCCGTGCAATAGGGGATCAGGGTACTCGTAGCTCACCTTTAAAAAATTTAAAACACATGTGTGTTGGTTAATTTTAAGAGACGAGACATCATCGTCATCTCCGAATGGAAAACATACTTACTACACACGATTATGAGAAAGGAGAATTTTTATCATCTCAAAGTGGAGGATATAGCTTGGATTTAAAAATTAACAAAGCCTCACTCGACACTCAAGTGGAAAATATCTCACTTCACTACATATCGTAGAAGTTTAGTAGCTCGCATCATTACAAGTATTGACAAGAGTCTAATATTTTGAGAAAATTTTAAAGTATAAAGCCAAAGCGGAAAAATGATTTGAATGAGACTGATTGACTTTTAGTCTTCTCAGAAAATTTTTAAAGAATGATTAAGCTGATTAAAGTTTGATTAAGAAAATATTTTTTTAAATGCATGGACCTAAGTCGAAGTTTATTATGAAAGCAGTTCAAGTTAGAAAACAAGAAGTGTTTTGAAAAGGAGGGATAAGACTTTTGAAATTAAAGAAGATGGTAGGAGATGAAGGGAATATAAACTTCATCATTAATAAATGATACATATTTCACCTAAGGTGGCATATCATAATGAATCTCATTTCTTGCAACAGGAACATCATGCACCACAGGAGGCGCAGTAACAGCAGCTGCTTGAGCAAATGGAGCAACTTAAGAATCTGGATTATAACCTTGTGGCATACAACTTTTGGGCATTCCTCATGGGTAACCGTGAGGCATATGGTTCTAAGAAGCAGTAATGGGAGTAACAGAAATGAGGACTAATTGAATTTCTGAAATAATAGTCGTCTGTTGTGGCTGAGCAACCTGAGGAGATGGGGGAGTAAGTGGCGACTGATTTTGAGCAGCCACCATGATTCAACCAAATAAGTTAGAATAGCCATATTGGCCTTTAAAGCAGTAAATTATTCGCGCAGCTCGCGATTCTCTTGTTCAAGATTCTCCATTTTCTTCTTGGATTTAGCCCGAGTATTGTATCGATGAGACATCTTGCTAACTGAACGAAGTAGAGAAACACAGTAAGACACCTGGGTATGAACAGAAATGCAAGAATATGTGCAAAATGATGCATGCTAATGCAATTCATATGATTTATTTATCATTATTTTTATTTCAAGGAACTCAAAGAATTATAGGCAATTGTAAATATTAAAGTACTAACACATACTGAAAATTTCATTATAATAACTTCAAAATGGATTACAACTTTTAGTACAAATTTCAATTATCTTAAGTACAAGAGAATAAAGATAGGATCTAAAATCCAAAGGAGCTAGAGCTGATGAAGATCTCTCCATGCATTGACGCTTTCCCGTAATTCTTATAATCTGATCCTTCAACTGCTTGTTCTTTTCTACATACCTGTTGGCGACTTCTTTCCAACTACCAGAGTCAGGAAGTGAGCCACTAGGTCTTGGCTGAGCTCTAGAGGAAAATAAATCCTCTTGCTTCTCCATCATCTCCACAACTCGACTCTCAAGAATCTTGATCAAGTCATCTTTCTCTTTCAATTCTATTGAGTAGGATACCTCTAAAGTCTAGTACTTATTCTTCCATGCTTCCTTCTCTTGTTGTATCCTAACAAGGGCAAGCTGAAGTTCTTCTACATCATCTAAAATAGGAGGAGTAATTCTCACAAACATATCAGATATAGGTTCTTCACGAGAATAAGGCATCTTCAACTGAATTGCCCTTGTTTGTACCAAATGGAGATGTGTGTGATCGGTGGATCTGGAACTGACTGTTTTAAAGCTGGTTTCGCGAAATGTCGCGGTAAGCAAGAGTCGCCACCGTCTTTTATTTTCTCCAATTGGAAAGGACAAAAGCACAGAAAAATTCCTTAAGAGATTGCTCTCGGTTCGGGAGGTAGGTTATAGAAAGGGAAGGTATTAGCACCCTTTCTATCCATGGTTATCCATGGGCTCTTAGATACTTGCTCAATGTGTTTTCAAAATGTTTGCTTGCTTTTCAATGTGGGTTTAAAAAGTTTCTTTGAAAAATTTCAGTTCGACTCGTACGTCAGAGTGTTTGAAAAATTTGCTTTGAAAGCTTTTGAAAATGTGTTGGTGTGAAAAGTATGTTTTGATTTGTTTGAAATTAGAGCAAGTATCCTTGAGAACCTACCTACCCTAAGGAATTCGTCTGTGTAAATGTCCTTAAAAGTAGTGCCATCCCACCATTGAGAGGTAGGTAGCACCACCGTTGGAGGTGTTCGGGTCAATTCGATTTTTTAGGGACATGGTGATCACCAGAGCAATGGGAAGACACCTTAGAAGCTACCCTCATGCCAGGTTCCCGGATCATGAGGACTTACTAAGACGTCCTCTACTCGACGACCACCTTTCGAAAGGCAACAGTGAGGCGTACCCTAGGGGTGGTGTGTGCGAATTGTGTGTCATGTTCCAGTTATTTGTCTTGTCATGTTTGTTGTGATCTACGCTTGATTTTAGTTAGGGCCATTCATTCTTGCATGCATATTAACAGTTAATATTTTGCGAGGAAATAAATCTAAGCTATTACAAAGGCGCGGGTCCACATCGCCAAAATTAAACCGGACCCGATTTAGCGGAAAAGTAAATAATGCGAAGTAAATAAAAGTGCGAAAAATAAAGTTACATGGCTTTGGGAGATTTACATAATTATAATGAACGACATAAAGTAAATATGCGCAATTAAATTAAAACAATGGGTGTTGGACCCCTTTACAAAAAATATTTAAAGTTAATGAATTAATTAAGGAATTAAATGTTTTTTGGTATTTTTGATGTTTTTTAGATTAAATAAGAAAAAGGATTAATTATAATTAAAGTAAAATGTCCAAACCCTAATTCTAACATTTTTTAAGTTTATTGGGAAAGAATTAAATTAAAACCTAAATTAAACCCCAAATTATTTATGTACAATTTTTAATTTATGAAAATAAATAACTAATATTATTATTCTGAACAAAAGGGAAAAATTAAAAAGAACATAAAAAGTTATTAAACCTAAACTCTATTTTTTTTGGATTTTATTTATTAAAAGGAATTAAATTTGTAACCTAATTAAAACTAAATAATTATAAGCATTTATTATGAAAATAATTATAATATAAATATTTATTAATTTTTGGCCTTTTCTGATTTTTGAATGTTTTTATATTTTTTAGGAAAATAAATTAATTATGTTAAAACAAATAAAATAAATAAAATAGCAAAAATAAAATAAGAAGAAAAATAGAAAAAAATGCAAACCAGGGGGGGTAACCCCAATTTAGGAGGTTCAGGCCTGGAATTTTGGCCCATTAAGCTTTGAATTCGTTTGACTTTTCTAATCATGTGCTAACGTGTTGACCATGGTGCATGGTACTCTTTAATCCTTGCCTTTGATTGGAATCCCCCAGGCGCGTGTATGCTTGGATTTGGTGGACACACGATGTGCTTTAGTGCTTGTGCTGCATGGGAACTGGCATTGAAAAATAATATGAAATATATACAGACCTGGGACTTGAACCCAGGTCTTGAGGATTAACTATGTCACGTGTTACCAACTGAGCTACTGCATTTCATTTAACATATTATGGTTAATAAACAACAAAAATCAAAACCCAACGCGTAATGGTTAAAACGCGCGCAATTTCAAATAGACGAATCACGCCTTGCCACGATACCTTCGTCTTCACGTCCCCTGTAACAAAACCTATAAGGCAACGGTTTTCAACGCGTTGCAAAAAGGGATCTATTGAAAAATAGCGATTAGAACCATGAGCTTCATAAATTGTTCGCGAGTATATCTTCTTCTTCGTCTCTAAACGCTGAGTTCAACCATGGTATTCATGAACCCTAATTTTTCCTCTACGCAAAAGCCCTAATTCAAGAAACCTGTAACCCTAAATTTTAGCAATGGCAAAATCGCCCACAACGCATAATAATCAAATTAATGTTATGGGTTAGCTTTGAAATCATGTCAGGAATGCAAATCAAGTCTCAAAAGTTATGGAAAATGTATGAATCAATGTGCAAGAACATCAAATATTTCCGGTACAGGGTGTGCCTGTTTTACCAATTCTCGATGCTAGAACGAATGGTTTTGATTGGTATGTGATCCTTGAAGCTTCAGGAATATGATGGACTCAGTATTATGGCTTGAAACGATCTCTCAGGCACTTTTCAGTTCTTGAGTTTTTATGGAAAAATTTCAATGTGCAATAGCTTGTTTGGGCGCAGCTTCGAGTGTTTTTGTATTAGGTTTGTGACCTTGAATATGTATAGAACAATTTAGGTCAAGAAAACTGCATAAAATCCCTTGTAATCTTTGATTGAAGATTTGATTTGCTTAAGGATCTTTTTGAATCTTATCATGTGCATTTTGTATCAATTTGCCTCCAATTAGACCAAAACTTTCCACAATTGAACAAACACGAAATATTGAGTATCAAACATGCATAAAAAGATTTTTAGGTCAAGTTTTATATTTTCTACTTATTTAAATAATTTAAATGAATTAATATTAATATAAATTCAAATAAATAATTAAAAAATGAGAAAATACTTCCCTTTGGGCCTAATGGTCGTGCATAGGCTTGGCATGAAGAAACTTGGAAGAAAAATGGGCCCATTTGCATTTTTAGGTCATTTGAACCATTGTTGACTTTTCAAAATTCCCAAAAATTTCCCAACTTCCACAAGGCATAACTTGCTCAATTTTTAAGGTTTTCACATGTTCTTGGACCTTTTGGAAAGGTCTTTGAGTCCTCTAACCAATGCCTTTGGTCCCATGTCATTTTGATTTACCAATCTCAAGTTATGGCCTTTTACTTAAAGTCCCTTTTTGTTGACTTTTGAAAATGACCTATAATGTTGAAATTAATAACTTTTTGTGAGAGCATTTCTTGGACTTGAAGTATGAAGATGAGTTGTAGTAAATGTCTTTCTCTTCAAAATGAGCTTTGGATGGAATTTTTCTGATAATCCATGTGAAAGTTATGCCCTGGTCAATTTCAGTTGACTTTTTCAGCTGTCCAAATATAGCAACTTTTGCATCTTTGATGATTTCTGAGCCAAACTTTGAGAATCATGATCAAGCATTGATCAAATGATGTTTGTGGCTTCAAAATGATATGTTGACCAAAAATTTGAACTTTTGACTGTCAAATGACCATTTTGCCCCTACAGTTGACTGTAGTGCAAATTAGGGTTTTGACTATGCAATTTTGAGCTGAATGCCTTGAAACTTGATATGAGGACACTTGACCATCTTTGTAGGCATGTGAGACTTGATTGGGCCTTTGAAAACTTCATTTTCTTGATCAGAACCCAAACCCTAGTTTTGACTGTATAGGAGACAGTTGAGCTACACAACCCTTGGGGAATTTTGTGACCTGGCTTGACAAATCCTTGAAGAATATGGGAGGGCAAATTTTGGGGTACAACAGTTGCCCCTGTTCAATCTTCTTAGACCTGAGGATGCAGATTGGCTGACGTGCCTTTCGTAATCCGAGGGTAGAAGATGATTGAACACTAGAGTGCCCAGGAATTTGCGCTCACATAGTAGCAGTGTGGTGGGAATGGGCTTATAGATGCCATTTAGTGATTGCTGGATAGGGTGATGGGCTTATAGATGCCATCTGGACGTTGATCGCGTAGGAGGTTCTTTAGCTAGAACCTTCATACCTGCAAAATAGAAAATGAGTACCTGACACGTTGCAGGAGCTGATTTTAGATGCTTGGTATAGATATGTCCTGACTGGTTACAGGAGCTGAGTCTGGAGCTTCAAACGCTGATGAATGAACCAGGGATGGTTACTACCTTAACATGAATGGTAAGAGAACCTTGGGTGATTTTAATTTCAACAACGCTCGTTGAGAAAAATCTTGGTGGGCATTACCATTTTTGCAATATTGGGCAGAGAACCATAGGCAATTTATAATCTGAAAGGAATGATCACCTCACACTCATCGTCGGAGAGGGAAACTTTCAAAAAGGGCTTACCACCTCACACACCGTTGGAGAGGGAACCATAGGGAGAATATCACCTCACACTCATCGTCGGAGAGGGAAACATCTAAAAAGGACTTCTGGAAGCAGTATCAGAATGTCACCCTATCTGGTTTACATCTGAAACTATATCTGGAAGGAAATCTGGAAGCAGTATCAGAACGTCACCATCGCCGGGTTTACATCTGAAACTATATCTGGAAGGAAATCTGGAAGCAGTATCAGAACGTCACCATCGCCGGGTTTACATCTGAAACTATATCTAGAAGGGAATCTGGAAGCAGTATCAGAACGTCACCATCGCCGGGTTTACATCTGAAACTATATCTAGAAGGGAATCTGGAAGCAGTATCAGAACGTCACCATCGCCGGGTTTACATCTGAAACTATATCTAGAAGGAATTCTGGAAGCAGTATCAGAACGTCACCATCGCTGGGTTTACATCTGAAACTATATCTAGAAGGAATTCTGGAAGCAGTATCAGAACGTCACCATCGCCGGGTTTACATCTGAAACTATATCAAGAATGAATTGCGATTAGTTGAGAGTAGTCATCTTTGTATTGATCCTTTTCCTGAAAAGGCGAGACATAATTGGATGCAAAATCATGATGCATGAACTGTATGTCTTCAAAATCAATGAGATTCGTGTAGTATGATGCATATGCATGCTATAATGATGTATGTGACGTTTTATGAATGTATGTTTGTCTAGGAAAATAAATCCTTGACGGGTGCCGGGAAGTCGTATCCTGGGCTGATGTTGAAGAATAGTTGCAAGAATTCCAATAGGCGAAGATAACTCCGTTGGGGAATAAACTTGGCGAATGGAGGATTCTGCGAGGAGAAAAAGATATTCTAGTGACCATGTTGGGAAGAAATACTCTGTGGGGAGAAAAAGATATTCTAGCGACCATGTTTGGGAAGAAATACTCTGTGGGGAGATGCTTTTGCTGATTTGTTGAGGATGACTCACTGAGGATACCTTGCTGTATTGGAAGTATGAATGGACTTCGCTGGGGATAAGAAGATTCTGTCGACGATGCCCTTTCTGTGGCTTTTGGCTGAGGATAACCCAGTTATATTCTGTTAAGGAAATAACTCTTTGGATAAAGCCGGGCGACGCGTTCGTGCCTTGCGAGGGGATAAGCTTCCAGAATCTACTGGGGGTACGCTTATTGCTTGGGGAGATAGATTCCACCCTTCCTGGGGAACTGGATTGGGCTCTCCTGGGGAAGTATTGAACTGTATTGGCTATGTTCTTCAACGGAGCTTACCCTGATATCTTGGAGGACAGATCAATCAGATTGCTTAGACCATTCTTTATTGCCCCTGTTTATATGGGAGAAGGCATCTGTGGGGTGCTGATAGTTGTTGGCGGACAAACCTTCATCTCGTAGACAGATGCCAAGAAGACGGGACATAGTCGTATGCTTTGATCCCTAACTTTTGCCTGGACCACCCTTTCGGGTGTTCAGTCCACCGGGATACCCATTTTTGCTCAAGCCGCCTTTTCCGGTTTTCGACTTGCCGGGTGTACAGATTTTTTCATTTCATCCCTTCATTTTGCCCGAACCCTTTTGGTTCGTCGGGAAGCCCTTATTTTTGCCTAGGTGTGTTAACCTAGCGGGTCTTTGATTGTGCGTAGTATTTTTCCGACTATATCCACGTTCAGGGAATGTGGGGAGTTTCCCCTGTTGGAAGTATTTTGCCATGCCACCAGAAGGTATTTGATCAGGTCAGATTCGTCATTGGAATGCCCCCAGTGACTCAGGTGGAGATTTGCCTCCAGGCTGGTTGGCCTTTTGAGAGATTCTCAGAATCTTGACTTAACTGCCCCGGATGATGGACAATAGTCATGCCATGCCCCTTGATTGGAAGTGCTTCTGTTCATTAGGCATTCATCGTGCGAATTTCCCTGCTGTTCAAACAAAAAGTTATATGCAAACAAAGTTATGTCAAAAATACAACGCCTATATCTGTCTTGAAGATTTTGAAAATGCATTCTTTTTTTCATAAAACAAATGATTGTTTGTAAAACGTGATGTCAACTCCGTATTTACCGTAAGCCTTAAGGAGTCAGGATACCTTTCGTGACAGTGTGCTTTCGAACTAACCCATGCTTCAGCTAGGACTTTTAAGGGTTATATCGTGGCCTGGTTCACGGTTTAAGAAACAAAGGATAAAGGCTCAAATTTATTTGTACCCACCCGCTCTTCGTGATGTTCTCCAAACCTAAACTCAGTTGATCATGCGTTAGACCTTGCTTGAGTCTTTGCTTTGATGTTCCAATAATGGTTCAGATATTGATGATTTATTCTGAATAGGCAGTCATCATTTTTTTTGTTGAGGGTTTGTACGACCTCTTTCTTGGTTTTGTTATCCCTTTCTTTTTTGCCTGAACTGTTTCCTTTTTTTGAATTACAGTCAGCGGGATGCCCCAGTTTCACAAGTCCCCTTTGTAGGTTTAGACCTTTTGGGCTTTTTATTTATGAATTTTGATGATGACTGCCTGTCCTTTTGATTGTTCTGAACCATCACTGTCTTTGTTCGTTTTGTAAAGATCTCTTCGGTGCCATTCGTTATGCACTTGGATCAACTGAGAGACTACCCTGCCCCAGGTTATGATTAAGGGTTTAGACTTTCGAAAATAAGAACTCCTACTTCTTTGGCTCTGATGGGTTAACGAGGGATTATCATCCTTATAACTCCAGTGTTTAGGGATTTGAAACAATGCCTGTACCTCATCAGCGGGGTTTGTTCAAAAGCATACTGTAATGATCGCGGTATCGTTTTCGTCATCCTCCCTCAAGAGGCTTAGAATTTTAGATCAAGAGTTGACATCAGAAAAAATATGAAAAGATATTTGAACATAATGAAAATAATTGTATTAATTTCCAAAACAGACATATGCGATGCATTGATAACATAAAAGAGTTTGCTATGACATTAATCGTTTGTATAAGCAATGAAAAATACAACTCAAAATTCAAATAAACAAAAGGCTTCAATGATTGGGCAACGGAGCAGTGATTATGTTCGGAGTCTCTGGCACTTCAAACTGAATCTCTCCGGCGTCAATCATGTCTTGGATCTTGTTCTTGAGAGGCCAGCAGTTGTCTGTAGTATGCCCCGGGCTATCAGAATGATACGCGCACCTATCGTTGGGATGATAGTTGGGAGCAGAAATGTTCGGATTCCGAAGAGGAGCCCTTAAGGTGATCAGCCCTGCCTTCAACATTTGTTGCAGTGCTTGATCCAACGACATGTTGAGTTTGGTGTACTGCCGTTTCTCCTTGCGCTGCTGCCCCTGTCCTTGCTGAGCAGGTCCGGGATTGGAGATCTGGATTGCCCCGGCCTCATGACGGCTCTTTTTACTGTGCACAGCATTGGATTCTTTCTTTCCATGATGAGGCTTTTTATCAGAAGGTGCAGCCTCTTGAATTTTCCCAGACCGGATACCAGCTTCTATTCGCTCCCCAGTCAAGATAAGATCTGTGAATCCAGCAGACGAATTCCCAATCAGGTGGTTATAAAATGGACCAGACAAGGTCCCCAAGAACATATCCACAAGTTCCCGATCAGTCAGAGGTGGTTGTACCCTTCCAGCAAGATCCCTCCATTTCTGCGCATATTCTTTAAAACCTTCACTTGACCCTAACGACATACCTTGGAGTTGGGTACGCGTAGGAGCAAGGTCGGCATTATATTGATACTGCTTATAGAAAGCAGTAGCCAACTCCTCCCAGTTACGAACTTTGGTCCCATCCAGCTGATAGAACCATTCGAGATGAGTCCCTGAAAGACTCTCCTGGAAGAAGTGGATCCATAAATTCTTGTCCACCGTATATGGCTGAATCTTCCGAACATAGGACCTTAGATGCAGCTTGGGGCAAGACGCCCCGTCATACTTAGTGAAGGATGGTGCTTTGAACTTCCGAGGGATAACCACACCAGTTGACAAACCCAAATCTCCCAGATCCAGCCCAGGTGCCTGTTGCACCTCCATAGCCTTCAACCTGTCCTCCAGTTGTTTGTACTTGTCCTCAGCCGGAGGGTATTGCTCTTCATCAAAATCTGTCTCGTTGTCGGAGACCACTGGACTGGGAACCTCTCTCTCATGATGACTGCTTTTTCCCACAGATGGGGTTGTCCTCTCAGTTTCAATTTGCGGTGTATTCCCAGATCTGCGTCTAGGGCTGAACAAGACAGTTCTCTTCTTCTTTTTGTCCTTCTTCAAGAGCAAAGCCTTCAGATCTTGTTGCCCCTGGGTCAAATTCATAATCAACTCTTGGAACTGGGCGTTCTGAGCCTGGAGGTCCTTGATAGTCTGCTCGGTTGATGATTCAGGATTCATGGCGATCGGCTGAAATAGACAGCGGAGAAGGGTAAGCAACCTGTCAAAGGGATACCTGCAATGCAATGAGATGTATGACATGCATGTAATGTTTTCAAGGACCTCGCGGGGTAAACAGGAAAACTGTTAGTATTGAATCCGGTAGCTTGATTGAAGGAACTTCCATGTTGTAGAAAATCCTTCTTCAAGGGTCAAAGGCTCACCATATCCAGTGGGTCATAGCCCCTGACAACCTTGGCTAGAGGAAAATAAATCCTCTTTGCCCCTGGTTAGACAGTTGGTTCATCATGACCTGCATCACAAGCCCTTGAGATCCTTGAAATGGGTTAGGATGTATGCAATGGTATGTAATGGTATGATGTCATGCTACGCATGGGGTGATGTAGGTAAACCCTGTTATGAGTCCCAATTAAGGACTATAAACAGACCCTGCAAGAAATTCAGTATACTTTGTTATGAGTCCCAATTAAGGACTATAAACAAAACCTGCAAGAGATCTAGTAAACCCTGTTATGAGTCCCAGTTAAGGACTATAAACAACACCTGCAAGAAATTTGGTAAACCCTGTCATGAGTCCTAGTTAAGGACTATAAACAAGACCTGTAAGAAACAAGTGTCAGGTAACAAGCACGCAGATAGTCAAGTACGAAGGCACACAAGTCACACAAAAGAGCCCTTAGGGTTTAGGCCAGCATGAGGTCTAGGTATTACCCTCTTGAAGTTGGTGGGTTCAACCTGTCCTAATCAAAGTAACCGGGTTCTAAGGTTCCCAATATCACGGGGTTGCTTTCATTGTTCATCGTTTCGATTTAGCCACTGAACTGGCGACCGAAATATTCCAGGAAAGCAACCCTCAATTAAGTGTAGTATCGAGTATCAACCAACCTCGGACTGCACCAAAGTCAGTTATCTCACTACCCTAAAGAGGCCAAGATAGTTCAATTAAGGTTCCTAAGGTCTGTTGATGCTTCACGACACCACGCGGAGGCCCCGTACTCTCCTTGACTGAACTCAAGGGTTACCGGTACACACCAAAGTGCCACATCAACGTAGCAGACTGTTTCAACCATGTCGGTATACCCCGCACAGTTCCCTCACAGCCTTGTTGCTACTTTCTAAGAAGGTATCCCCAGATCCGGGTTAGGATCATAGAACTCCCAAGCAACCCACAATTTAAAGCACACAAGGAAAACAATTGAAAACATAGTTATGAGCTAGCCCTAAGGTACACCTCACTTTAAAGATGTCCCCAGCAGAGTCGCCAGTTCTGTGATCGGTGGATCTGGAACTGACTGTTTTAAAGCTGGTTTCGCGAAATGTCGCGGTAAGCAAGAGTCGCCACCGTCTTTTATTTTCTCCAATTGGAAAGGACAAAAGCACAGAAAAATTCCTTAAGAGATTGCTCTCGGTTCGGGAGGTAGGTTATAGAAAGGGAAGGTATTAGCACCCTTTCTATCCATGGTTATCCATGGGCTCTTAGATACTTGCTCAATGTGTTTTCAAAATGTTTGCTTGCTTTTCAATGTGGGTTTAAAAAGTTTCTTTGAAAAATTTCAGTTCGACTCGTACGTCAGAGTGTTTGAAAAATTTGCTTTGAAAGCTTTTGAAAATGTGTTGGTGTGAAAAGTATGTTTTGATTTGTTTGAAATTAGAGCAAGTATCCTTGAGAACCTACCTACCCTAAGGAATTCGTCTGTGTAAATGTCCTTAAAAGTAGTGCCATCCCACCATTGAGAGGTAGGTAGCACCACCGTTGGAGGTGTTCGGGTCAATTCGATTTTTTAGGGACATGGTGATCACCAGAGCAATGGGAAGACACCTTAGAAGCTACCCTCATGCCAGGTTCCCGGATCATGAGGACTTACTAAGACGTCCTCTACTCGACGACCACCTTTCGAAAGGCAACAGTGAGGCGTACCCTAGGGGTGGTGTGTGCGAATTGTGTGTCATGTTCCAGTTATTTGTCTTGTCATGTTTGTTGTGATCTACGCTTGATTTTAGTTAGGGCCATTCATTCTTGCATGCATATTAACAGTTAATATTTTGCGAGGAAATAAATCTAAGCTATTACAAAGGCGCGGGTCCACATCGCCAAAATTAAACCGGACCCGATTTAGCGGAAAAGTAAATAATGCGAAGTAAATAAAAGTGCGAAAAATAAAGTTACATGGCTTTGGGAGATTTACATAATTATAATGAACGACATAAAGTAAATATGCGCAATTAAATTAAAACAATGGGTGTTGGACCCCTTTACAAAAAATATTTAAAGTTAATGAATTAATTAAGGAATTAAATGTTTTTTGGTATTTTTGATGTTTTTTAGATTAAATAAGAAAAAGGATTAATTATAATTAAAGTAAAATGTCCAAACCCTAATTCTAACATTTTTTAAGCTTATTGGGAAAGAATTAAATTAAAACCTAAATTAAACCCCAAATTATTTATGTACAATTTTTAATTTATGAAAATAAATAACTAATATTATTATTCTGAACAAAAGGGAAAAATTAAAAAGAACATAAAAAGTTATTAAACCTAAACTCTATTTTTTTTGGATTTTATTTATTAAAAGGAATTAAATTTGTAACCTAATTAAAACTAAATAATTATAAGCATTTATTATGAAAATAATTATAATATAAATATTTATTAATTTTTTGCCTTTTCTGATTTTTGAATGTTTTTATATTTTTTAGGAAAATAAATTAATTATGTTAAAACAAATAAAATAAATAAAATAGCAAAAATAAAATAAGAAGAAAAATAGAAAAAAATGCAAACCAGGGGGGGGTAACCCCAATTTAGGAGGTTCAGGCCTGGAATTTTGGCCCATTAAGCTTTGAATTCGTTTGACTTTTCTAATCATGTGCTAACGTGTTGACCATGGTGCATGGTACTCTTTAATCCTTGCCTTTGATTGGAATCCCCCAGGCGCGTGTATGCTTGGATTTGGTGGACACACGATGTGCTTTAGTGCTTGTGCTGCATGGGAACTGGCATTGAAAAATAATATGAAATATATACAGACCTGGGACTTGAACCCAGGTCTTGAGGATTAACTATGTCACGTGTTACCAACTGAGCTACTGCATTTCATTTAACATATTATGGTTAATAAACAACAAAAATCAAAACCCAACGCGTAATGGTTAAAACGCGCGCAATTTCAAATAGACGAATCACGCCTTGCCACGATACCTTCGTCTTCACGTCCCCTGTAACAAAACCTATAAGGCAACGATTTTCAACGCGTTGCAAAAAGGGATCTATTGAAAAATAGCGATTAGAACCATGAGCTTCATAAATTGTTCGCGAGTATATCTTCTTCTTCGTCTCTAAACGCTGAGTTCAACCATGGTATTCATGAACCCTAATTTTTCCTCTACGCAAAAGCCCTAATTCAAGAAACCTGTAACCCTAAATTTTAGCAATGGCAAAATCGCCCACAACGCATAATAATCAAATTAATGTTATGGGTTAGCTTTGAAATCATGTCAGGAATGCAAATCAAGTCTCAAAAGTTATGGAAAATGTATGAATCAATGTGCAAGAACATCAAATATTTCCGGTACAGGGTGTGCCTGTTTTACCAATTCTCGATGCTAGAACGAATGGTTTTGATTGGTATGTGATCCTTGAAGCTTCAGGAATATGATGGACTCAGTATTATGGCTTGAAACGATCTCTCAGGCACTTTTCAGTTCTTGAGTTTTTATGGAAAAATTTCAATGTGCAATAGCTTGTTTGGGCGCAGCTTCGAGTGTTTTTGTATTAGGTTTGTGACCTTGAATATGTATAGAACAATTTAGGTCAAGAAAACTGCATAAAATCCCTTGTAATCTTTGATTGAAGATTTGATTTGCTTAAGGATCTTTTTGAATCTTATCATGTGCATTTTGTATCAATTTGCCTCCAATTAGACCAAAACTTTCCACAATTGAACAAACACGAAATATTGAGTATCAAACATGCATAAAAAGATTTTTAGGTCAAGTTTTATATTTTCTACTTATTTAAATAATTTAAATGAATTAATATTAATATAAATTCAAATAAATAATTAAAAAATGAGAAAATACTTCCCTTTGGGCCTAATGGTCGTGCATAGGCTTGGCATGAAGAAACTTGGAAGAAAAATGGGCCCATTTGCATTTTTAGGTCATTTGAACCATTGTTGACTTTTCAAAATTCCCAAAAATTTCCCAACTTCCACAAGGCATAACTTGCTCAAGTTTTAAGCTTTTCACATGTTCTTGGACATTTTGGAAAGGTCTTTGAGTCCTCTAACCAATGCTTGTGGTCCCATGTCATTTTGATTTACCAATCTCAAGTTATGGCCTTTGACTTAAAGTCCCTTTTTGTTGACTTTTGAAAATGACCTATAATGTTGAAATTAATAACTTTTTGTGAGAGCATTTCTTGGACTTGAAGTATGAAGATGAGTTGTAGGAAATGTCTTTCTCTTCAAAATGAGCTTTGGATGGAATTTTTCTGATAATCCATGTGAAAGTTATGCCCTGGTCAATTTCAGTTGACTTTTTCAGCTGTCCAAATATAGCAACTTTTGCATCTTTGATGATTTCTGAGCCAAACTTTGAGAATCATGATCAAGCATTGATCAAATGATGTTTGTGGCTTCAAAATGATATGTTGACCAAAAATTTGAACTTTTGACTGTCAAATGACCATTTTGCCCCTACAGTTGACTGTAGTGCAAATTAGGGTTTTGACTGTGCAATTTTGAGCTGAATGCCTTGAAACTTGATATGTGGACACTTGACCATCTTTGTAGGCATGTGAGACTTGATTGGGCCTTTGAAAACTTCATTTTCTTGATCAGAACCCAAACCCTAGTTTTGACTGTATAGGAGACAGTTGAGCTACACAACCCTTGGGGAATTTTGTGACCTGGCTTGACAAATCCTTGAAGAATATGGGAGGGCAAATTTTGGGGTACAACAATGTGGTTCTAAAGAAATAGCTCCTCTTGGTCTCAAATCCTTTCTACTCTTCTTATGTATATGGCCCTAAGCCTTCTCAATCTCTTTCTTATCCTCCTTGTGATCTTTTCCTTCTTTGAGAAAGAAACCCCTCAAATGAATACTATTTGGTTCGTCTCTCATCGGATATCCAAGTTAATGGCCGCAAGAATGGGATTGTACTTAATTCCTCCCTTTGTACCAAGAAGAGGTACATTGGGGAAACTAGCACATCTATCAATAATCTCCATGTCATAATAAGCTTGATGATACCAAACAATGTCAGAATGAGTGAGATCCATGACCTTTGGGGCCCAACGAGCTTTCTTCTTGGTATCCCAAAAGGCAACAGGTCGGGGTAAGTGAGAAATAGACCACTGGTATAATAACGACGTGCAACAGATGACCATCCCTCCATGATATAAATTCTGAAGATGGATAGAATAATAAGTATCCCCTAGCAGCATAGGGACTGGATTTCTAATCATAAAGATCCCAATGGTATTAACATCCAGAAACTTATCGACATTAGGAAACAAGAACAAACCATAGGCGAGCAAAGCAAAGATAGCCTCAAAATAAACCGTACTCTTCATCTGGGAAAAGTAACGAGCTTTCTCCAATAGAAACTGGGCAGGTAAATCCCTAATTCCTCCTTTAGTAGTCATAGCAGCCTCAATCTCAGACTTCTTCAAATGGGTCATAGCAGCAATCTCATGAGATTTAGGTTCTTCCTCTAATCCGGTGAAAGGAACACAATCAGTAATAGGTAAACAAAATAGGTAAGAATACTCCTCCAATGTGGGCATCAACTGATAATCAGGAAAAGTAAAACAATGGCACAACGGATCATAGAACTAGACCAATGTAGAAAGAATACCTTCCTTCTTCTTAAGCTTCATAAGAGACATGACAACTCCATATTTATTCTGGAAATCTGTAGATCTTTCAATCTCAGGAATCAAACTCATCAGCTCCTCTATCTTAGGTTCTTTGAAACTATATTTCTGAGTCTTTCTTCTTCTAAAATCCATGGTCAAAAATGCCTGAGATATTTGCAAAAGTCAACTTTAAGTTCCATAAATCAATTGTTTTAAAGAATGCTCATGGGTGCATGAATGTATAATGCAACAATAACACACAAGATCACAAACATGGGGGGAGGGGGCCATAGGTTCGACGTCACGAGCATGAAGTCAAAGGTATTACCCATAAGGTATGGACTAATAGTTTATCACTTGCTGAACAAGGTTCTAAAAGGTTCCTAAGGTCTACATCCTTCCTTTGGATATTACTAACGTAACATTTAACTCGGTAATGAATAATATTCTCAGGAAAAACTCGTTTGAGTGTAGTATCACAAGAAAACCACTTATGGATTGCTCAGTCATAGTTTCTTCACTACACCTAAAAGGCCAAGATGGGTTAAGCGTTCTACGGTTCTCAGCTTCAGTAGGCTCCCAGGTCGAAAGCAGCATATCTTCCCGATTTCTCGGTAAACAAATACTACAATCAAAGGGGCCTCCACTCAGTGGGGGATCTCATGTCTCATTTTTTGGGATTCCTGTCTCAAAGTTAACATGAATATACCGCCCGTCTTATCTTAAGTTTTCCCAAGCCCGGGTAGAGGACTTATGAGAAATGACCTAGCACTCCTGAAAACCAAGAAAGTCCAGACAAACATATATACAACACATAACATAAAAACAGATAATAACACATACACAAATAAACAAAGATATGCTCAACCCACTTAGAGATGGACCAACATTTGGTCAATCTTTCCTCAGTGAAGTCGCCATTTTTTCTGTAGCGGTAGAAATGTTGAGACTAAGCCATTAGATTAACTTAACTCGTACAGATCAAAATAAAAATCTCCACCATGCTTTATTGTTTCCAGAGGAATGGGAAAAGAGTGAATAACCTAAAAAAAGAGGGGGAGAATCTAATTACGGAGGTTGGTTATGCAAAGGGATGGTATTAGAACCCTAAACATTTATGGTACTCCGTAGGAACCTCTTTGAAAATTTGTGTATTTTATCTATAAATGTTATATACAAAAATAGATGGTGGAGATGAGAAAAGAAGTATTTTTTACAATTTTGCACCCGCCGCGATTGTGAACCTTTAGTGCCTACGTACCACCTTCCGTGCAATAGGGGATTAGGGAACTCGCAGTTCACCTTTAAAAAATTTTAAAACACGTGTCTGTTGGTTAATTTTAAGAGACGAGACATCATCGTCATCTCTGAGTGGAAAACATACTTACTACCGACGATTATAAGAAAGGAGAATTTGCGTCATCTCAAAGTGGAAGATATAGCTTGGATTTTAAAATCAACAAAGCCTCACTTTACAATCAAGTGGAAAATATCTCACTTCATTACATATCATAGAAGTATAGTAGCTCGCATCACTACAAGGATTAACAAGAGTCTAATCATTTGAGAAAATTTTAAAGTATAAAGCCATAGTGGCAAAATGATTTGAATGAGATTGATTGAGTTTTAGTCTTCTCACAAAAATGTTAAAGCATGATTAAGCTGATTAAAGTTTGATTAAGAAAATACTTTTTGAAATGCATGGACCTAAGTCCAAGTTTAGTATGAAAGCAGTTGAAGTTAGAAAATAAGAAGAGTTTTGAAAATGAGGGAGAATATTTTTGAAATTAAAGAAGACGGGAGGAGATGAAGGGACTATCTTAAAGCATAAAATAAGAGCTAGGGAAGATAATCGTCTAACCAATAAGAAGTTAACACTTGACACAATGAGTCAATTTAGAACTCATATCCTTTGGATTGAAACCAAGCAAGCAAAGATACTAAACTTCTTAAGAATACCAAGCTTTAGATGCATTAAGTCTTCTCAAAAATTGGGCAGAGTAACGACTGTATACAGTGGAATTCCTAACCACAATTAAAGCATATAATCAAAATAACCTGCACACAAAGAAAATTGACCCAATGTCTTGACCCAAGGTCCCAAGGGTATAAAGGCTTCTAATCTTAAGTGCAAGAGGTCCACAACTCCATTATTCCAAGGTTAGTAACCAAATAGTCCAATTAACTTTAAAGTTTTTTATTGTTCAGTTTGGTTATTAAGTATCTTCAAAAAGAAAATGAAAAGCTCAAGCGAGCAAAATTCAAAATGACAAAGATAATGCTCAAGTGAGCAAAGATAAAAATGACATGAAATGTAAATGCCAAAATAAATGATACATATAAGTAAAGGCATAAAGTAAAAGCATAAAATAAAAGCACAAAGTAAAATTCAATTGTTAATGAGTTTGGATTTAGAGGTTAGTTGAATGACCATCTTGAAACTTGCATTTGAAAACTCATTAGAAGATTGATAAAATCAAAGTTTCTCAACAACAAGATTCATTTGCTTTTTGTCAAGTATATCATTCATTTCAAGTTCTCGAGGAGACAACATATGATCAATGATGTTTAAATAATTTGCTTAGACCAAAGTTTATGAAGGTTCATTAGAGGATTGATAAGATCAAAGCCTCCTAACAATGAACCTCAAGATTATTGGATCAAAGGTTTCAAGTTAAACACACTTGGGCTTGCAAACAAAGGTTTGAACCACAAATGATCATTTTTCAAATTGGGACATAATTTAGCGTTATGTTAAGCAATCGTAAGTGGACTTATGTAGAAGTCACACCTATTTTGACGCTGGTCAATAGCAATGTATGTACTACACAAGTCCTGAGATGTGATAGAAACCACACTCATGAAACATTAAAAGTAACTTAGAATCTGACACGTGTATGGTACGAAAAGCATACTAGATAGGATTCAAAAAAATTACATGTTATGCTATCATTGGTTGAAGCACGACACGTAGGTCGTCTTCAACCTCCAGATGCCCTAGATTGGAGTTCCACAAACTGTAAAATTAGCTAAACAGACTGGTACCATTAGATTCGTCTCTTCAAGACAATTCTAATGGTACCCTCATGTCAAATTTATATAAGCTGAGCAAGGCTAGATTTGAAAAAAACCATAAAAATAGCGAGCACGAAATTTCCAAGTATCTCTCTTAATTCTCAATAAAAATGAAAATCATAAGAAGTATGAGAATCAGAAGGATGAGTAGTGTAGAATAGATATTTATTTGATTCTATTTGGTTAAGAAGTCTACCTGAACGAAGTTCACCAAAATAGCTTTGAAACTTGACTTCTGTAGCTTAATTCAGGTCACGATTCTTGAAGGTAAGAGTATGGTTAGCTTCAGAGAAGTTCAATGAAGCTAACTGAATGGAGCTTTTAGTGTTCTGAGGTGATAATGAAAGAAATCATAATTTCAAATTCAAGTTCATGTGGGATCTGAACATGGTGATTTTGGCTATTAAATCTTGAGAAATCGAGAGAAGTGAGGTCCTCTTTTTATAGGGAAGTGAATGATGCAAAGAAATGAGAGGAAAATTGAAGTTTGGAGGGAAATTGGATGGAGCCCGAAAGTGGAAAATGTGTGACTCCATGTGCATCAAAACTCATCCAATTCCTACGTTTTGATCCTTAATTCAACTTTGGTAACTTTTTTAAACATGTTTAAATAAAAAAGCATTCTAATTTGGTGTTTAGAAGCTGGATTATGGATTTCAAAATCTGACTTGGACGAAAAATGCAGTTTCAAGTAGTTGACTTTAAACTCATGGTGTACACGATTTAGGAAGCCTTAGGACTTGATTCTTGATGCATTGGAAAGATCCGGTAACATTATTTATAATGTGCCAATAAAAATTCATTTGGATGCTTGAGCTAGAAGTTATGCTTGGTCAAAATCAGGAGAAATGCGCTGACTTTTATACCTAGAAAAATTCTATATTTTTTCTTCAAAAATGACCTATAATGTTTTGATTCCAAACAAGGACTTCCTTCAAAATTAAGCTTTGATCATTGATTCAAGATTGAAGTGTACTCCCTAAGTAGTATTGTGAAACTTATATCACTAAAAAATTCCAAATATTGAACAAGTTATGATCTTTTGAAATTGATGAAAATCCATGAGGTGACCTATAATCTTTTGAACTCAAAAAGCATCTTGCAATCATGTACAATCTTAGAACCAAAAAGAGAGTTAAATTTAACATCAATAAGATAATTATGAAAAGGTAATGAGCTCAAGATGATAAAAATTGACCAAGTTATGATCCTTTGAAGTCACATAAAAGAGTTTCATGGCCTATTTAGAGAACTTGTAATATTTCTCAACCATTAGTGATCTTCCATATAAAATTTGCTTGAAACTCTTGAAGTGATTTGTTAATAATCCATTAAAGAGAAAAAAATATTTGGAATCACTAAAAAATCACAAAAGATGAACATGATATAGTCCTTAGAAGTTCAAAACCCTAGCTCATAAAGCATCAAAATGACTTGGAACCCCTTTCAACTTTTGAAAATCTTTGTTGCATAATTGCTTTTTATATGTTAAGAGATGTTATTATGGATGATAATAAGAACCCATAGAAACAATTATCACTTCCAAATGTTACAAATTGAGAAAATTATGCACTTGTAATCAAGGAATCAAGAACTTGTCAAATTAGGTCAAACATCATGAATCAATCTTGCATCTCTTGAATTTCCTTAGCAAAGGAGAGCATGAAGAGACATACATAGTAGGAATTTTCATGACATTTTCTTTAAAGAACACTCAAAGGTGAAGCTTAAATCTCAATGAAGTTTTGTTGAAGAAGGCATTGAAATAAACTCATGAACCTATGAATCAACCTGATGAAATGTGTTGTGCCATCACCTATAATGCCAACATCCATAGAGCAAATATATATACATTGTATTTGTTAGTTAAAAGTCAATAAACACAAGATAATCAAATCAGGGTGTTTGGTGATCCCACATGAGCAAACCTAGAGATAGGAGGAAGAACCAAACCCTAGTGTATGATCTTGATATGATTGGGTTGATATTAAAATGATGAGAGATCTTAGGGGCAAAAATTGGGGTATAACAGCTCCCCTTATTTAAGTGTCTTGTATCCGAAGATACGAAGGTTAAAGTCTTCATCTCAAAGCGGTTTAAGATACTTAAATATAAAACAAACCATATTCTTGGCCCTAAGATGCCATGAAATGCTTATGATCATGCATGCAGATAAACAAATCCAAACGTGAAACATGACACCACTGGGGATGCGGGAAATAAAAATAAAGGATCAAAAGTAAATCCGATCGGGAAAATAAATCACTGGTGAACAGAAGAATCGACTCTACTGGGGTAAATCCCAATGAGAAGATAAGGCATCATCAACTTAAAATATTGAGAAAAAAGTAATGGATGACAAAGATCGACAGATAACTGCGAACAACCAACTCACAAAGAAGATAGCAAAAAAGTAATTTCGACTCACACAGAAAAGAAATGGTAAGATAATACTAGTAAATACCAATATTAAGGTAGGTAACAAATGATTAGCATTAGTACTTATGACTAGAAACAAATGAACTTCTTTAGAGCAAAGTGAATCTCAATGACAAACTATCTCCCATAATGATGAGACTACCATTCATCAGAGTAACAAATATCAATAAAGAACTATCTATAATAATGACTAGACTACAATTCATCGAAGTAAAAAATCTTAACAACAAACTATCTCCCATAACGACGAGACTATCATTCATCAGAGTAAAATATCTCAACAATGAACTATCTCCCATAATGACAAGACTACCATTCATTGGAGTAACGTCTCAACAACAAACTATCTCCCATAATGATGAGACTACCATTCATCACAGTAACAAATCTCCACAATGAACTATCTCCCATAATGATGAGACTACCATTCATTGGAGTAACAAATCTCAACAATGAACTATCTCCCATAATGACGAGACTAACATTCATCAGAGTAACAAATCTCAACAGCGAACTATTTCCCATAATGACGAGACTACCATTCATTGGGTAATAAATCTCAACAACGAACTATCTCCCATAATGACGAGACTACCATTCATCAGAAAAACAAATCTAAACAACGAACTATATCCCATAATAACGAGACTACCATTCATCGGAGTAAAAATTCTCAACAACAAACTATCTTCCATAATGATGAGACTACCATTCATTGGAGTAACAAATCTCAACAATAAATTATCTCCCATAATGACGAGACAACCATTCTTCACAGTAACAAATCTCAACAATGAACTATCTCCCATAATGATGATACTACCATTCATTGGAGTAAGAAATCTCAAAAACGAACTATCTTCCATAGTGACGAGACTACCATTCATCGAAGTAAAAAATCTAAACAACGAACTATCTCCCATAATGACGAGACTATAAGTCATTGGAGTAACAAATCTCAACAATGAACTATCTTCCATAATAACGAGACTACCATTCATTGGAGTAACAAATCTCAACCACGACCTATCTCCAATAATGACGAAACTAACATTCATTTGAGTAACAAATCTTAACAACGAACTATCTCCCATAATGTGTCGTACCCCAAATTTTCCCTACTTTTATGGTTGTTATTTTCAAGATTAAAGTAGAAGACAAATGTTTTAATTAAGGATGGTTCAGTAATATCTTATGGCTCATTCTTAAATCCAAGTCAACCAGGGGGTGTATTTTAATTCAGGAGAGTGGGGCTTTCTAAATCAGAAAGATCCATGTATCCGTAGGCACATTTACGAAGCATGTTGGCCAATGGCCCATGAGATTCGAGTATAGAAAGTTATTGCAGAAAAAATTATTAAGTTCAATTATAATAAAGTCCATTTAAATTTTAGTTTTTGTTAGCAAGAAGAAGAGATTGAAATTAAAATATACAAGCCCATTTCGTGTGGCCCAATCTCGTTGGGTCATTAAATAGCAAAGAGGGGGTATGCTTATAAGATTACAGGCCCATTAAGTTTTTTTAGCCAGGTCCACTTGACATTTTTGTCATTTCTGTTTTAAAACATTATCATTAAATTTCTTCTATTCATAATTATTCATAAAATCTTTTTATAAAATATTAAAAGAGTTATCATAACTGGTTGTTTTTATTGCTAAAATATTGTATTATTTCATTAAATATGTTATTAATTAGTAAGAGTTTTTATTAATGATTGCAAAAAAAAATTTGTTTCGTAGCAGACCTGTTGAGCCCAGTCCGTATAAAAAAATGTTGTTGTTTGCAGTAGAAAAAAAACAACAAGTATTGTTGTGCTGATTGCCAAGGCCCAAATTCATTTGAAGACGCGCTAGGCTGAAAGAAATAACGCAGGCCCAAACTACTAACAATTACTGTACCAATCAACAGAAAAGGCGCACGTTTTCTCTGAACAAACTAATATTGTGTAAATCAAATTAATACCAAATTAAATATTTTTTCATTAAATCAAATCTCATATTTTTACAGTTCAAAACTTAAAACAAATTAAATCTTCAGCAAATCCAAATAATTTCTAACTAATTATGGAAGCATAATTTTTATGCAAATCAAATCTCCTTTTAGGGATAAAACAAAATTATTACAAGTCCAAATCAAACAAATCACATATTACAGAATCATAATCAAATCAATTACAATAAAGATCCAATTCCTAATTTCTCTAAAATCCCCAATCTAAGCTAAACAAATCATAATAGCAAATTCCCTAATTCCTAACCCTATAAGTACTAACTAAAAATACAGAAAGAGGAGATTTTCAGAGCTTGAATACAGAGACGAAGGAAAATTAAAGAAGACAGAGGAAGACGAAAGAAACCCATTTGCTGTTGAAGACTGAGGGAGGAAGCGATTAGGTTTTCAACATCTGAAACCCTAAATGCGTAACCGCGCCATTGTTTCAATCTTCTGTCGCCACCCTCGAACTTCACCGAGACCTGCAAATCAAAGAGACAGAGGGAAATTAGCTTCAAAGTCAATCGAAGGCGTGAAGTCAGAAAACAAAATCACGAGAGGGTAAAACATCTTAGATTTCTTTTTTTTATTGTTCTTGTATTGGTTTGAGGGTTATCGGGTAAGCTATGATAGAAGGGAAGGGATTTGGTTAAGGGATTGTTGCGCCACCACGATGAACGTGTTCTGGGATTAGGGTTTGGGGAAAGGAAAGAAGATAAGGGTTGGGAGAGAAAGAACGAGGAAGGTGATGTAAAACAAAATGAAATGATGTAAAAATGAAAAAACAATAACTTATATTTTGTCATAATCTTATACACGCGCGTTTACAATAATTATCATGCACCCTTAAATCTCATCCGTGTGATCATCATCGGACGGTCGTGAGGCCAAGTCTACAAGAGATCCTATGCACCCTCCAGTGTGTGATCACTCAGGCCCTAGAAAATGTGTAATGGGCCAAGCCCATTCGTTTCGACACCCCCATTTTGCCCGATTACTAAAATGAGGCCAAAAACATACCCCCCACCTCTGGGCCCAGTTTAATATCTGAACTTGGACCCAACTCCTTCGTTACACCTCCTATTTTGCTAACTAGTTCGCAAATACACCCCAGGCTTATTGGGCCTGAATTCAATATCTGAATTCAGGCCCTGACTTTTTACACCCCACCGTTTTACTACTTAATTAAAAAACGTACCCCTGATTAATTTCAACATTTTATTTTTTATGTTTTAAATTTTTTTTTCTTTCTTATTATTACTATTATTATTATTATTATTATTTATTTTTATAATAATTATTATTATTAATATTAATTGTTATTTTTATATATACTATTTATATTATAATTTAAATAATTATTTTATTTAAAAAAATCATGTATTATTTTTTATATATTGCATTAAAACATTTTTTTAATCATGCATTAATTAAGAAATTTTGCAATTAATATTATAAAAAATATCAACAAACATCAAATTCTTTTTCGTAATAAACTAATCTAAACAAATAACTTTTGCAAAAGAGATCCAAATATATTTTGACTAATTGCACATTTAGTCCAAACTTCCACAATCTCTACATCCGGTCAAATGCGAGGCAATTCAAAATACTTTTGCATCCCCTAAAAACACAAACCCATACGAACTACAAATTGGGACTTTGATTACTCATAAGAGGATACGTAGGCATACGACTAAAATCGTGGCGAGTTTCCCTATTAAAATTAAACCCTGTTTTACCCTAAACCTAAATCTAAACCTAGTATCCTTAAGAATAAGGTAGATGAAAGGTGCCTAATGTTAGAACATAGTTTGATTCTACAACCCTTAATTAGAGTTTTGATGATAACAAACACAAAGAACAAATATGCACTCTAAATTTGTGTTGTTTTTTTTATACAGAAGTTCTGACTGAAACAACATCAAAAGTTAAGCCACAGAAGCTTTCAAGATGAGCTAATCAGAATGTTCTAAAGAATGATGATCAGAACCAAACCAGGATAAAAACCAGAATAAAAATCTTGAGTCCAATGCATTTGATTTTAAGTTTCAATTCAATTGGCATCAGAGCGCCTGGTTCTGAGTTCATACACTTAACCGTGTCAGTACAAGATCCAAGCTTTAGAAAACTACTATGGTGGGACCAAGCCAAAACATCAACAATGACTATCATGAGGACAAGGACAGAATCAGCGGCAAACCTCCAGTCTTTGATGGAGAAAATTTTGACTACTGGAAAGACAGAATTGAGAGTTTCTTTCTGGCCCATGATGCTGATCTATGGGACATGGTAATTGATGGATACACACATCCAGTGGATGAAAGTGGTCAGAAGATAGATAGAAAAAGAATGTCTGACCAGTAAAGGCGTGATTTCAGAAACCATCATAAATCTAGAACAATACTTCTCAGTGCCATCTCATACTCAGAATATGAGAAGATATCAAACAGAGAGATAGCCAAAAACATGTTTGACTCTCTGAGAATGACGCATGAAGGCAAAATACAAGTTAAAGAAACCAAGGACCGTGCGCTCATTCAAAAATATGAATCCTTCAAGATGGAAGATAGTGAATCCATAAAAGCTATGTTCTCAAGATTCCAGATTCTTGTTGCTAGGATGAGAGTTCTTGACAAAGGGTATTCTACTGTTGATCACGTAAAGAAGATCATCAGAAGTCTACCAAAGCAATGGAGGCCAATGGTCACTGCGCTTAAGCTGGCTAAAGATCTCAACAAGATATCTCTAGAGGAACTTGTTAGCTCCCTCAGAAGCCATGAGATAGAGCTAGAAGATGACGAGCCTCAGAAGCAAGGTAAGCCTTTAACATTAAAATTTAACAAAAAACTTGATTCTAAGATTTTGCAGGCTATGGAAGAAATCTCTGATGGATCCTCATCAGAAGAAGAAGAACTGTCTCTCCTTTCCAGAAGGGTAAATCAGCTGTGGAAGCAGAGGCAAAGAAAATTCGTATTCCAGAAGGTCAGGGAATCAAATGAATCCTCCTCCGGATACAGAAAGTCTGAGCCTTCCTCTGGACATAGAAGATCTGAAGCTTTATCTGATCACATGAAGTCAAACAACAGAGACATCATCTTCTATGAGTGTAATGAACAAGGGCACTACAAAAGTGATTGTCCAAGGCTTCAGAAGGAGAAGCCCAAAAAGAAGTTCTTTAAGGAGAAGAAGAAAAGTCTCATGGATACATGGGATTATTCAGACACTTCTGACGCAGACTCAGAATCAGATGATGAAAGAGCCAACATTGCTCTTATGGCTAATGTGACAGAAGACAGCGAAGCATCTCAGTCAGACTCAGAATCAGACACAAAAGAGGTATTTCCTGACTTTACTGCTAATTTCACTAAAGTTGAACTAGCAGAAATCCTAAATGAGATTCTGGAAAGATACCAGCACATCAGAGTCAAATTCAAGAACCTAAAAAGGCATCTTGTCTTTGACTCTGAAGAAACTATGAGTTTGAGATTAGAAAATTCTGAGCTAAAAGAAAAGATTTCAAAACTAGAAACTGATTTACAAAACACTCAAAGAAATAATCTCAGAGGCTCCCAGTACCGCTGATAAAATCATAAAAGAATATGATCACAGCTTTCAGAAGTTTCTAGCTAAAAACATAGATAGAAGCAAGATGGCTTCAATGATCTATGGAGTTAGCAAGAATGGAAGAAAAGGAATAGGATACTAAGATAAGGTATCTCCACCTAAGAAATTCATGGACCTAGTTATAAAATGCACACCACTAAAATCACACTTCACATATGGGCACACACATGACCTGAAATACACTAGCAATGATTATTCTGCTAAACCAAAATTCAAACAAAATTTTGGTAAAACTAACAAACCGGGACCCAAAAAGATATGGGTACCTAAGGACAAAATTATATATGTAGCAGATATCTTTAGCAGCAAGGCTAAAACACCAGTCATGATACCTGGATTTTGGATGCTCTCGACACATGCCGGGAAGAAAGAATATGTTCCAAAGCCTGGAACTTAAACTTGGAGGCTGCATGGGCTTTAGAAGCAACCAAAGAGGGAAGATCATTGGCTCTGGAACAATAGGTAATGGTAATCTTCCTTCTATTAATAATGTGCTTTTAGTTGATGGATTGATGCATAACATGTTATCCATAAGTCAATTAAGTGATAACGGTTATGATATAATCTTTAATCAAAATTCATGCAAAGTTGTTAGTCAGAAAGATGGAACTATCCTGTTTAATGGAAAGAGGAAAATAACATTTATAAGATAAAACTTTCTGAACTAAAAAGTCAGAATGTAAAATGCCTTCTTTCTGTTAACAACAAGCAATGGGTCTGGCACAGAAGATTGGGGCATGTTAGTATGAGAAGAATATCTTAGATTAACAAACTCAATCTGGTCATAGGACTTCCTAATCTGAAGTTCAGCTCAGATGCTCTGTGTGAAGCATGTCAGAAAGGCAAATTTGCAAAACCTTCTTTTAAAGCTAAAAATGTTATTTCCACCTCTAGGCCATTAGAACTTCTGCACATAGACTTATTTGGACCAGTGAAAATTGCGCTTGTTAGTGGCAAGAAGTACGGGTTAGTGATCGTAGATGACTATAGCAGATGGACATGGGTAAAGTTCTTAAGACACAAGGATGAGTCATATTCTGTGTTCGTTGCCTTCTGTAACCAAGTTCAGAATGAAAAGGATCTTAGAATTGTCAAAGTCAAAAGTGATCATGGTGTAGAATTTGAAAATAAAAAATTTGAAACATTTTTTAATGAAAACGGCATTTCGCATGACTTCTCTTATCCTAGAACTCCCAAACAAAATGGAGTTGTAGAACGAAAGAACAGAACATTGCAAGAAATGGCCAGAACCATGATCAATGAGACTAACATTGTTAAGGTCTTCTGGGCAGAAGCAATTAACATAGCGTGTTATATTCAAAATAGAATCTCTATAAGACCTATTCTGGAAAAGACTCCATATGAATTGTGGAAGAACAGAAAGCCCAACATTTCTTATTTCCATCCTTTTGGATGCACATGTTTTATTCTGAATATTAAAGATCATCTGAACAAGTTTGACTCTAAAGCACAGAAGTGTATTATGTTAGGATACTCTGAACGCTCAAGTGGGTACAGAGTATACAATACAGAGACACGGATTGTTGAAGAGTCAATCAGTGTTAGATTTGATGATAAGCTTGACCCTCAAAAGTCAAAGTAGAATGAATCTTTTGCAGATATAGAAGTTGAATTCACAGATGCTGAACACAACTCATCAGAAGTTCCCAATAAAGACGCTCCAACAACTTCATAAGGAAATGTCACAAGTGTTCCAGTACCTTTTGTTGATCAGCTCCAGAAAAAGTTATCCAGAAGCAGCATAGCTCACCCAGAAGATAAGATTCTAGGAAAGAAGGATGATCCAATCATAACAAGATCAACATTCAGAAACTCTCAAGAATCCCTCATGGGACTGGTCTCACTGATTGAACCAATAACAATTGATGAAGCTCTTCTGGACAATGACTGGATTCTGGCAATGCAGGAGGAATTAAACCAGTTCACCAGAAATGATGTATGGGATCGGGTTCCCAAACCAAAAGGATTCAACGTCATTGGAACAAAGTGGGTGTTTAGAAACAAACTGAATGAGCAAGGAGAAGTCATCAGAAACAAGGCACGACTGGTGGCACAAGGTTATAATCAGCAAGAAGGGATAGACTATACAGAAACCTTTGCTCCAATCGCCAAGTTAGAATCTATCAGACTCATAATCTCTTTTTCTATAAATAATGGCATCACTTTGTATCAGATGGATGTCAAAAGTGCATTCTTAAAAGGTTACATTGATGAAGAGGTACATGTGCACCAACCCCCATGGTTTGAAAATTACAAACACCCAGATATGTTTTTAAACTAAAGAAGTCACTTTATGGTATGAAAAAAGCTCCCAGAGCTTAGTATGAAAGGCTAAGTAACTTCCTGTTAGAAAAGGAATTCACCAAAGGGAAAGTGGACACAACCTTGTTCTATAAGACATTTAAGAATGAAATTTTAGATTGTCAGATTTACGTAGATGATATTATTTTTAGATCCACTAAACCTTCTCTGGGAAGAGAATTTGCTAAGTGCATGCAGGCAGAGTTTGAGATAAACATAATGGGGGAACTTAAATTCTTTCTGGGCATTCAGATAAACCAGACTCCAGAAGTAACTTACATTCACCAGAGCAAATACGTCAAAGAACTTCTGAAGAAATTTGACCTCTCAGAATGTAAACCCTCAAAGACTCCAATGCATCCCACGTGCATTCTGGAAAAGGAAGAGGTAGGTAAAAAGGTAGAACATAAGATCTACAGAGGTATGATTGGATCTCTCCTTTATCTGACGACTTCAACGCCTGATATTTTATCCAGTGTTTGTTTATGTGCTAGATTCCAATCAGATCCTAGAGAATCTCACTTAACATCAGTTAAGCGAATTTTCAAGTATCTGAAAGGTACGACTAACCTGGGTTTGTTTTATAGAAAATCCAATGAATACAGCTTAGTAGGATACTGTGATGCTGACTTTGCTGGAAACAGTGTAGAGCGTAAAAGCACTTTTAGAAGCTGCCAGTTTCTGTGAGACAATCTGATCTCATGGACCAGCAAAAGACAGTCCACAATAGCTTTATCAACAGTAGAAGTTGAATACATAGAAGTTGCTGGATGTAACACACAAATGTTCTGGATGAAAAGTCAACTTGAAGACTTCAACATATTTGAGACTAACATCCCTATCTTCTGTGATAACATTTCTGCCATTTGTCTATCCAGAAATCCCATTTTGCACTCTAGGGCTAAGCATATAGAAATAAAACATCATTTTATTAGGGATTATATTCAGAAAGGAATTCTCACTTTAAAATTTATTGACACAAACCATCAATGGGCTGGTGTGTTTACAAAACCCCTTTCTGAAGATAGATTCAATTTCATTCTGAAACATGTCAGCATGAAATTGTGTCCAGAATAAAATGTTTTATTTGCATATTCTAACCCTCAAAATTTTATTATTTTCTATGAACATCTGATCAACTTATCTTCAGAAGTTAGGAGTACAGTTGCCTCAGAATCTATCTATGAAGATCTGAACTTTTCATTTCAAGGATAGAGGCATGCAGTTCACACCATCAAACATATGTCATCCTCTCACAAGCTACCTTTTGAGGCTGAACACGCGTTTAAATTCTGAAGGGTCCAAGGCTCTGACTGGATGCATTGAGACACTTGTCATTGGTAACTGTTTAATATCTCACTAAATCCCCTAATTTCAGGTTTCATTAATTCAGTATAATCATTACTTATTTTTTATTTCCTACTGATTACCTTTTCAAAAGTGCTTATAAAACTCAATTTACTATTTCATTCATTCACGTTTTACCACCTCCAATATTCTTTCTTGCTCTAGCTTTTCAAAAACCCTTTCTATAAGTTTTCTTCAAAGAATTCGTGTGAATAATGGCATCCTCATTAAGTCTCAAGAATATCAACAGTGCTCCTGGTTCTTCGTCAACAGAACAGTATGAGGAGCCCATTAGAACACTACTCACTCTGGTCGACAACCTTGAAGTTCTATGTGAATTAATCGTCGATTTTGAAAGTTTACAAGAAAATGGGTTTGATCTATATGAAGATGTAACTGCACAGGGATGGAATAGATACTTTGATCGTCTATTGGGACCAACTTTTCCCATTCTTGTTAAAGAGTTTTGGATTCATGCTACTTGATCCAACCACTAGGTCATGTCACATGTTATGGGGAAGAAGATAGTGATTACCAAAGATTTGATTGGGAAACTCATTGGATACAATGGTGGCGGAGTAAGATGCATTGATATGAATGATAAGTGTTTCGACCTAAAATCCATTGCTAGGGTCATTTTAACTTCTGGACAGCCATCCAGCAAGATTAGAGACTTGAAAGATCATTATAGAATCTGGTCTAGAATCATTTTGGGATGTATCAATCACAGGAAGCCTATAAGCTCTCCTGATTACATCAACATTGATCAGCAGTTTCTGTTATACTTCATTGCAAAGAAGACCAAAATAAATCTTCCACATTTGCTCTTCAACTATCTCAGAACAAGTGTGAAAGAGACAAGAGAAAAAGAAAGAACTAAGAGGGATTGGATTCCTCTGGGAAGACTGATTTCAGATATTCTAACAGAAAACAGGTTGATAGAACATCTGACAGAGGCTCAAGAAATCAACACTCTGGAAGCAACTGCTGGGAAACCACTGAATGCCAAGAATTTGAAGAAAATGAAGATTATTGAAAGCATTAAGAAGGAACCAACAATTGCCTCTCATGAGGTCATCACTTCTAGGAGAATCCCTCTAAAGGATTTTCCATTATTCTCTGAGATATATGCTTCTCCAGAGATTGTAGTCAGATACCTTGAAGCTTGCAAGGAAGATGGGACTATTCCAGAAATCAACATTCGTGACCTACACAAGCCAGCTCCAGAGGTTGTGCTAAAGAAATCCAGAAAGAAGAAGGCAGTAGTAGAAGGATATTCTCAGAGGACACCCAAAGCTGCGAAAAAGAAAGGTAACACATCTTTTGAGTAAAATCATTCACCCCCTCAACCAACAGAAAATCCTTCACCACAAACATTTGAGGATTTTGACATAGATTTTGACCCATCTGTAACTCTTGGAAATTTATTAAATGAACCTCACTCCCCCAATCCAAATCCAAAAAAAAAAAATCAACCAGAACTTGCAAGAGTTCTCTCTGATATTGAATTGTTTGATCAGGACTTTCACTCTCCAATCCCAAAAAATCAAAATACTCAGTTTTAACAACCAGAAAATCCACAACCACACGCTCCTCAACCAGAACATCAAAACCTCAACTCACCCCAACCAGAAAATTAAAATCCTCTCACTCCTCAATCTGAAAATCCAACTTCTGAAACACCTGAACCGGAAATTCAACACGCTACCGCAAACAAATCAGAATACTCCCTTTCAGACTCTGATACCACTACCCCAATTCCTGGAATAACAGAACCTCTTAAGGTTCGTTTGCCTCTCTCCATTCATGATATTCCATAAATACCTTTTGTTGTACCCTAAAATTTTCCCTCTCATATTTCCCAAGACATTGCAAGAAAAATCCCCAAGTGGTTCAAGATTGCTCAAGAATAGGTCAGACAAGTCATCTCCTAAGGCAGTCAACCTCATATTAGGGTTTTGTGTTGCATCAAGGTCCTTGCATCCAAATGACATCAAGTGCTCCCCAATGTCCTAATATGTTCTCAAGTTCATCCATGTCAAATTTCAAGCCTTGCAGAGGAAGTTTGGTCAGTCAATTGCTCAAGAGGTCCAAAAATCGACTGTGCTAGGGCAAAAGTCAACTGTGACCTACAAATAGTCAAACTTCAAGATTTTTTGTCGAAATTCTAATTTTGAAGGATATTTCATCATTTGATCAAGGGTTGATCATGATTCATCAAGGATTTCTCAAAATTCATTAAGACTCAAAAGTTGCTAAATTAGGGTTTTGTAGGAAAAGTCAACTCAACTTTGACCAAGCATAACTTTCTCATACTTTATGAGAAATGACCCATACAAATCTCATTTTTAAGAGAATTCTACAATCCATATTCATACCCCAAGAACAGAAAATGCACTCACAAAAAGTTACAAATTTGGACATTATAGGTCATTTTTGAAAGTCAACAAAAACACCTTTTTTGCCAAAGCTTATAACTTGAGCATGTAATATAAAATTGATATGATACCAAAAGGGTTACTTATAGGACATCTCAAGCTTTCTAAAAAGTCAAAGAACATTTCCAAAAGTTCAAAATTGAAGAATTTATGCATTGTTGAAGTTGGGCATTTTTGCAAAATTGCTAAAAGTCAACTATCCCCAAAACATCAAATTTTGTCAAATGGGCCCATTCCTTTCCACTTGATTTGATCTTGTCACACTACACACGTGTCCTAGATTCAGCCTTGTGACCACTTGTCAATTTTATTATTTAATTTGATTTTTTAATGAATTATTTCATTTTTAATCAATTTAAATCAAATAAAATCCAAACATTGATGATTTGATCTCTTTTTGGCTATTTCAGGACCCAATAATCATCATCAAGTGAATCAAATTCGTATCATACATTCCATGTGCAAAAAGATTGGATTTTGGACAAAATTGGAAGGTTATCAATGGAGGATCAAATCAAATCTCCAAGCATTGATGCACAAGGATTGAGTCCACAAATGTTAACCTAATGCATTGCTTATTACATATACAAGTGAAAGGCACGCGAATTTGAGGTTAGAGGCTGCAGAATCACAAAGAACAAAACTTGAAAAAATGGTGAAAAAGTGCAAAACTGAAATCGATCTTGGAGGCTTTTTCAAGGGGAAATCTCAACACCAATTCATTGCTGGGGATCCACTGAACCTCTGGAAATCAAAAGCAAGCTCTCACACCCTCTCAATCGCGCTGTAAGTATCTCAAAATACCGCCCTGTATTTGAAATCGAAACTCCGTGTTCTTGCATTTTTTGACAAATCTTTGGTATATTCATGATGCTCATTCAATTTCTGAACTTTTGGCATTATTTGATTGCTTTTATATGAACCATAGCCCTGTAATCGAACCTAGGGTTTTGTAGATTGCTTTTTGGGTATTTTATTTACAGGCGAAATTGATGCCATTGATGGACATAGGCATGATCAGTGGAGGAAGACGAACATGACCATGGTCTTGGATTGTGTTTTCATGGCCTAGAGCTAATTTTAGGATGGACATACGGATTTAGCTGCGGATATAAATCCGCAGGTAAATATCCAGGGTCAAACGAAGAAGATGAAGACGTGGCCCTCCCCCATTGGACGATTAAAACAATTCGCGCTTTTTTTATTATTTCAGGCATATTAATTTTGTTTCTCATATTATTATTATTACTGAATGTATTAACAACAAAAACGCGTTGGTTGAGTGGTGGAAGCATTGTGCAATGACTCACAGGACCTGGGTTCGAATCCCAGGTCCCCCATATATTTGTTATATTTTTCTTCCAAGTAATCCAATGCAAGCTCCAACGCGTGGTTCACCATACACCATCACCCAATCATCTGCCAGATGGCCCCAGGCCAGATCTGGTGGTCCATAATGAAGGCCTATGGTGGGATCAAGTCAAAGGGCGCGTGGAGAATCAGAAAAGTCAACACAGGCCAACACAAATGGGCCTTGGAAATTGCTAAATAAACCACCCAAAAGCAGGCCCAAATCTCTAACTCTCTCTATTTCTCTATTTTATTTATTTATATTATTTATTTATTTTTCATAATTTAATTAACCAATCAAACTTTTTCTGAATAAAAAAAAACCAAAAAATATATTTTATTTATTAAAATTAAATTCAGCACTTTATTTTTGTTAATAAATATTAATTTAATTAATTTAGTGTAATTAGGAAATAACTTTAATATCTTTTTGCAATAATTAAAATTAATTTAGACGATTAGGTTTTATTAACTTTGATTGATTTAGTTTTATTTCTTTAAATATCAAAAATCCAAAAAATATTATTTTCATTAATTAATTAATTTGTTTATTAATTTAATGCTTAATTTAATTTCTTCCATAAATTCAAAATACCAAAAAAATATTTTCTTTAATCAAAGGGTCAAAACCCTAGAATGCGCCCGATTTAATTTTCCCGCACGCGATCCATTTTACCATATTATTGTATCTGTTTCTCAAAATGTAATAGTTTAATAGGACTTTAATTATTTTATCGCTTTATTTATTTTCTGCATTTTAATTTCAAGGGTTGTTTTTGGCGATGTAAATACCCGACGCCTTGTAATAGTTAGTTTAATTTCCGCAATTTAATTTCCGCAACTTATAAACTGTTAGGTGTTTGATAATAGAGAATGCATGACAAGATCAAATGTTTAAACCTAAAATCAACATAGATAACCATAACATGTACAAAGATAAAATTAACCGAAACAACACACTTGCACATGCGCACTCTTAGGGTACACCTCACTCGGTTGCCTTCGAACGTGGTCATTGAGTATAGGAAGTTTTAGAGGTCGCCCTCATGTCCAAAGATTATAGTTGCCTCGAAACGGTTGCCTCGGAAAAATGATCTAAGACATTAGGGTTACTTCTAAGGCGTCCTAACATTGCTTTAGTGACTGCACGTCCCTTAATCGAATTGACCCTTAAAGCTCCAACGACGGTGCTACCTACTCATCAATAGTGGGATAGCATTGTCTAAAGGACATTAGCACAGATTGATTCCTTTTTCGAGTAGGTAGATGGTTCTTAAGTACTTGCTCTTTCAAAACAAAACAAATTTTCACGCTTACACTCCTTTTCAAACAAAAACTTCTTCAAACCCAGAAACACAAAGAAAAGCAATTTTTGAAAACACTTTGAGGAAGTACCTAAGAGCCCGTGGATAACCACAGATAGAAAGGGTGCTAACACCTTCCCTTTCTATAATCTACCCCCCGGACCCGAGAAACATCTCAAAAAAGGAATTTTTCTGTGCTTTTTTCTTTCCTTGTTAGATAAAATAAAAGACGGTGGAGACTCTTGCTTACCGCGACATTTTGCAAAAACAAACCAAAACGCTAACCAACATTCCAAAAATAGTCAGTTCTCTCCCACCGTATCACAGAACTGGCGACTCTGCTGGGGACATTAATAAGTGTGGTGTACCTTAGGATTAGATCATTGTGTTTTCAATTGTTTTCTTTGTATGCTTTATATTTGTGGGCTTGTATCGGAGTTACTATAGATCCTAACCCGGATCTGGGGATACCCTTTAGGTAAGTAGCAATAAACTGTGAGGGAACTGTACGGCATAGACCGATACGGTTGAAGCAGTAGCTACGTTGGTGTGGCACTTTAGATTGTACCGATATCCCTTGTGTTGGAACGAGGATAATATGGGTCATCTAAGGGGTCATTAAGCACCAACTAACCTTAGAACCTTTAAATTGACCAACTTGGCCATAGAACAGTAGCAGTATGCTACACTCATTAATACTAAACTCTCGCGATGATTCCGGCCGCAAGAAAAGGTTGCTAAACTGGAATTATGACCGATTGAGGGTAGTCAGTGATATTGAGATCCTCTAGAACCCGATTACTATTTTTAGGACAAGTTTAAACCAACTGAACTGAAAGAGGGTAGTACATAAGCTCCTTGCCAGCCTGAAATCTAAGGGCTCTCTATGTGACTTGTGTGCCTTTACCATGTTTTCTATTTGTGGATACTTGTGGTGTGCTTACTATCATGACATCATGACATCATAACATTGCATACATCTTGCATTGGGCTAACCTATTTCAAAGACAGGAGGGATTCATCTTTGTTCTGTTTTGTAGGTCATGATGCCTATGCGTAGGAATACCATCTGGATCAACTTTGTCCAAGTTCCCACTATGCTTAAAGAGTTGGTTGCAAAGATGCCTGACACCACCTCCTTCATCAGAAGACACGGGTATCTTCTCAGTTTGGTTACCTCCAAATTGGGCGAGCAGATGATGAGTGTTCTAGTCCAGTTCTATGATCCATTGTACCATTGCTTTACTTTCCAGGACTGCCAGCTGGTTCCCACCTTAAAAGAGTTCTCTGAGCTGCTCGGTATCTCTATTCTGGAGCAGACCCCATTTACTGGTTGGGAGAAGATCCTTAGGCCAAAAGAGATTGCTTTAACCCTTCATTTGACAAAGGATGAGGTAATGGATAATTGGGAGACTAGAAGTGGAGCAAAGGGCTTTCTGACTAAGTTCTTGGTTGGTAAGGCTAACTATTTCTGGGATAGTCTAGACTTCAAGGCATTCGAAGATATTCTGGCTCTTTTGATATATGGCTTAGTATTGTTTCCGAACTCTGACTCCTTTGTTGATGTGAATGCGGTGAAAATCTTCATCTCTCGTAATCCTGTACCCACTCTCCTGGGTGACATTCTTCATCAGCTTTATGCCCGTACTGCCCGAAAGCGGGGAACCTTGATGTGTTGTGCTCCGTTATTGGCGAGGTGGTTTATTTCGCACCTCCCGAAATCAGTGCTGAAGAACAAAGAAGGTATGGGCTAGGCTTATAGGGTTATGTCTCTCTCTCATAATGACATCATCTGGACTCTCAAGGGTATGGACGAGGTGGCTATCATTGATCGCTGTGGGGAGTACCCCAATGTTCCTCTGATAGGAGCCAATGGAGGAATTTCTTAAAACCCGTGCTTGGCCTTACATCAGTTTGGGAGAGCCAGAAGAGAAGGACCTCATGAGCTGTTAATGCCAAGTATCATCTTTGATTTTCAAGGGGATAGCGATGAGCAACGCCGCAGATTCATAAGGGCTTAGGATAGAGTTCACAGATCTGATCCACACGAGTTGGGCCCAAAGACTTCTCTTCCAATGGAGCCATATCTCAGATGGGTTTGTATCCGTGCCTAAAATCTGGGTATGCCGTATGAAGCCGTGCTGCCTATCGTTGTTGAAGTTTCTAATGAAGAAGGGGTTCTTCCCACCATCCTCCATCCTTATATGCCCACTGACATTGGGGCACTGAAAAGGTCTTGGATGCAACTGAGGGAAGAACTGGATGCTTACCGAGAGAAGTTTAACGAGCAAGGGCCGAAGATCCAGAAGTTGACTAGGCAGCTAGAGAACGAGCAGATCCTTAATGACTATGTCCTCACTGACAAGAAGAGACCTTGGGAGCACTGATTGTCCTTTGATTATTTCCTTTCCAGTTTTATTTACTTTTTAGTATTTCCTTTCTTGTAACGCCTTAAGGACATCAGTTGAACAATTTGAATTTCAAAAGTTTATCTAATAAAAGTGTGTTTCCTCTCTTGTTTACGAATTTGAATCTCTCGATTGTCTTTGAAATCATTTCATATGCATTTCATCCCATGCACTTCATAACAGGTACCCATTACAGGTCTCTTATCTTCTTCGCTGTTTATTTCAGCACTCATCATGTCTGTTGAACCTTCAACTGAGCAAGCAATCAAGTCCCTACAGGCCCAGAATACCCAATTCCAAGAGCTGTTCATGAATCTAGCTAAGGGTCAGCAAGATCTGAAGACCCTGATTCTGAAAGAGAAGAAGAAGAAGAAGAGGACAATCTTGTTTAACACCGGTCACAGGTTTGGAAACAGGCTACAGAATGAAGTTGATTTGACTACCTCATCTGGAGGGAAAGATAGTCAAGAAGAAATAAGGGCTCCTAGCCCTGTGGTCTCCGACAATGAGACGAACTTCGATGAAGATCAGTATCTTCCGGCCGAGGATAGATACAAACAACTGGAAGACCAGTTGAGTGCGATGGAAGTTCAGAAAGTGCCTGGTCTGGACTTTGGTGATCTGGGTCTATCATTTGGGGTGGTAATTCTCCACAAGTTCAAGGCACTATCCTTTGCTAAGTATGACGGAGTTTCTTGTCCGAAGCTGCACCTCCGGTCATATGTGAGGAAGATTCAGCCGTACACTGCTGATAAAAACTTATGGGTCCACTTCTTTCAAGACAGTCTCTCAGGGACTCAGCTTGAATGGTTTTACCACTTAGACGGAGCCAGTATCTGCAGTTGAGAAGATTTGGCTACTGCTTTCTACAGGCAGTACCAATACAATTCCGACCTCGCTCCCACGCGTACCCAACTCCAGGGTATGTCAATGGGAACGGGTGAAGGTTTCAAAGATTATGCTCAGAAGTGGAGGGACCTCGCCGGAAGAGTGCAACCACCCTTGGCTGATCGGGAGCTTGTGGATATGTTTCTGGGGACCTTGTCTGGTCCATTTTTCAACCATCTGATTGGAAGCTCTTCGTCTGGGTTTACAAAGCTAATTATGACCGGTGAAAGGCTTGAGGCTGGTATTAAGGCTGGTAAGATACAGAAGGGTGCCTTATCGAACACCGAGAAGAAGCCTTTTAAGAAAGAGTCCAGTGTTGTCTACAGTTCAAAAGGCCAGAATAGACCTGAACGCCGCCAAGTTGTTAATGCGGTTGTTATTTCAAGACCTGCTGGTGCTGCTCAGCACAACAATCAACAAAAGGACGAGAAACCTTGAAGGTAATTCACCCGTCTCAGCATGACTTTGTCTCAGATTCTGCCGCAGCTATTGAAGACCAATCTAGTGATTCCAAGGGAAGCCCCGAAGAATCCGAATACAACATCACCAAAGTACAACCCTAATGCCTGTTGTGCTTTTCACTCTGATAGCCCAGGGCATGATACGGATGATTGTTGGGTCTTGAAGAACAAAGTACAGGACTTGATTGATGCGAAAGAGATCGAGTTCGGAGCACCATAAAAGCCTAAACGGGATGTGGGAGTGAATGCTATCGGGGATGACGATGATGAAGAGTTTGACATTGACAGTTGGATCTACCCGACTTCCAATGGTGGACCAAGCAACTGGACAGCAAAGGACTTCATCCCTATTTCTGTTATTACCCAGTAATGAAACTGTTTGTTTTGAATTTGTAACAGACAATGTTTTAAACTCTACGGCCCGGTGTCTTACCCGGGGCACTGTGGTTTCATTTGTGAGGGATTTATGTGTGTCATTTACATATATCATTAATAAAAACATTGGACGTTTCTTGCATTTCAAATCTTGCGCTCCTTGTTTTTCTTTTATTATATATTGCAAAACAACTATTTTACACACACTCACATATACAGGTCTACATCCACTCTGGATCTCACTAGTAATAACTCTGCTACTGCCAGTTATGACTTCGAAAATCCGATCAACTTAGCCAAAGACGAAGGTGAAGATGATTGCGAAGTGCTTGGTGAACTTGCAAGACTGTTACTCCAGGAAGAGAGGGCTATACAGCCACATGAAGAGCCATTGAAACAGTGAATCTGGGCACAAAGATAGACAAGAAAGAGGTTAAGATTAGTGCCAAGCTGGAGCTTAGTGTAAAGCAATGGTTGATTCAGATGCTGCATGACTACGTTGAGATCTTTGCCTGGTCTTACGAAGATATGCCTGGTTTGGATACTGATATTGTGGTTCACCGCCTTCCTACCAAGGAAGACTGTCCTCTAGTGAAACAGAAGGTCCGCCGAATGCGCCCAGAGATGTCTGAGAAAATCAAGGCTGAAGTGATGAAACAGTTTGACGCCGGTTTTCTAGCAGTTACTTCTTACCCTCAGTGGGTGGCCAACGTGGTTCCTGTACCGAAGAAGGATGGTAAGGTTCGAATGTATGTTGACTACAGGGATTTGAACAGGGTGAGCCTTAAGGATGATTTCCCTCTACCTCATATCGACGTTCTGGTTGACAACACCGCTCAGCATAAGGTTTTCTCCTTCATGGATGGTTTCTCCGGTTATAATCAGATAAAGATGGCTCCCAAAGACATGGAGAAGACAACCTTTGTTACTCAGTGGGGTACCTTTTGCTACAAGGTCATGCCTTTTGGATTGAAAAATGTTGGGGCAACGTATCAGCGTGCCATGGTGGCTTTGTTTCATGACATGATCCATCACGAGATTGAGGTATACGTCTACGACATGATTGCAAGATCTCATACTGGAGAAGAGCATCTCGACCACCTTCAGAAGTTGTTTGACAGGCTGAAGCTGTACAAGCAGAGGTTAAACCCGAACAAGTGCACATTCGGGGTGAGATCCAGTAAGCTGCTGGGTTTCGTCGTAAGCGATAAAGGTGTTCAAGTGGATTCGACAAAGGTGAAGGCCATGCAAGAGATACCATCTCCCAAAATAGAGAAAAAAGTTAGAGGCTTCCTGGGACGACTGAACTACATTGCCTGATTCATCTCGCACCAAACTGCAACTTGTGAGCCAATCTTCAAGTTGTTGAAGAAACATCAAGTAGTACGTTGGAATGATGAATGCCAGACCGCTTTCGAAAGGATCAAAGAGTATCTCTAAGATCCACCTATTCTGATGCCACCAGTTGAAGGGAGACCTCTGGTCTTATACTTGACAGTACTCGACAACTCAATGGGGTGTGTGCTGGGTCAGCATGACGAGTCTGGCCAAAAAGAGCATGCTATTTATTACCTTAGCAAAAAGTTTACCGACTGTGAGACTCGATACTCACTGCTCGAGAAAACTTGCTGTGCTTTGGCATGGCCTGCTCGCCGGCTGAGACAGTATATGCTAACTTACACTACTCTTTTGATATCGAAGATGGATCCAATCAAGTATATCTTTGAAAAGCCTGCACTGTCCGGAAGAATAGCAAGATGGCAGATGATCTTGACTGAGTATGACATCCAGTATATGACCCAAAAGGCAATTAAGGGAAGTGTAGTGGCAGGCCATTTGTCACATCAAGCAGTGAATGATTACCAGTCTATGAACTTTGAATTTCTGGACGAGAATATCATGTTGGTAACTGTTTGCGAGACACCTAGACCGGATGAAGGACCTGGGGAGGGATCCCGATGGTCTATGTACTTTGATGGAGCTTCAAACGCTTTGGGTAACAGCATTGGCGTTGTGTTCATATCTTATAAAGGCTCTCATACTCCGTTTACCGCCCGACTATGTTTCAACTGCACCAACAATATGGCAGAGTATGAAGCATGCATTATGGGTCTTCGAGTAGCAATTGACCTAAGGGATAAGTTTCTGAGTGTCTTTGGAGATTCTGCTCTCGTGATCAGTCAGATCAAAGGCGAGTGGGATACGAAACACCCTAATCTTATTCCTTACAAGGAGTATGTATTGACGTTGCTCCCACATTTCGAGGAAATAACCTTTGAATACTTCCCTAGAGAGGAGAATCAGTTGGCGGACGCGCTAGCTACGATGTCTTCTATGTTCAAAGTCAACTGGGACAACGAAGCTCCCCGGATTATCATCGAAAGATTGGACGAACCTGCACATTGCTGTGATATTGAGACTGAGGAGGTAACAAAAAAGCCCTGGTTTCATGAAGTAAAGAGGTACCTTGAGGCTCAGGAATACCCCGAGGGTGCATCTATAAATGACAAGAAGTTTCTGACGAGGTTCGCGGCGAAGTTCTTTATCAGCAATGGCATTCTTTACAAGTGTAACCATGATTCGACCTTACTGCTTTGTGTGGATAAGAATGAAGCAGAAAAGATCATGGCGGAGTTACATGAAGGTACTTTCAGAACTCATTCCAGTGGACACACCATGGCAAAGAAAATCCTTCGGGCAGGATATTATTGGTCCACTATGGAAGCCGACTGTTATCACCATTCTCGGACATGTCACAAGTGTCAGGTCTATGCTGATAAGGTGCACATACCTCCAGTTCCTCTGAACGTCTTGACAGCTCCATGGCCTTTTGCAATGTGGGGCATTGATATGATCGGCGAGATCAGACCTACGGCATCTAACGGGCATCGTTTCATCCTGGTAGTGATCGATTACTTTACGAAGTGGGTTGAAGCAGCTTCCTTTGCTACTGTAACCAAGAACGTCGTGGCACGGTTCATTTGACACAATCTGATCTGTCGATATGGTGTACCAGAGAGGATCATTACGGACAATGGTACCAATATAAACAACAAGATGATCACCGAGCTCTGTGAGCAATTCAAGATACAGCATCATAACTCTACTCCCTACCGGCCGAAGATGAATGGGGTTGTCGAAGCGGCTAATAAGAACATTAAGAAGATTGTGCTGAAGATGACAGTGACATACAAAGACTGGCACGAGATGTTACCATTTTCTCTTCATGCGTACCGTACCTCAGCACGGACGTTAACATGGGCAACACCCTATTCCTTGGTATATGGTATGGAGGCAGTCTTGCCTATTGAAGTTCAAATACCATCTCTTAGGATTATGAAGGATGCAGGTTTGAGCGAAGATGACTGGATTCAGACCCGGCTTGATCAGCTGAACCTAATTGATGAAAAGAGACTTACTACTATTTGTCATGGTCAGACGTACCAAAAACGGATGATCAAGGCATTTAACAAGAAAGTTAGAAGACAAGAGTATCAAGTTGGGGATCTGGTAATCAAGCGCATTATTCTACCTCAAGGTGATCCCAGGGGAAAATGGACCCCTACTTACGAAGGGCCATTTGTGGTTAAGAACATTTTCTCAGGAGGAGCTATGATTCTAACCACCATGGATGGTGACGACCTTCCTCACCCCGTCAATGCAGACATAGTGAAAAGATACTACGCATAATCAAAGACCCGCTAGGTTGACGTGCCTAGGCAAAAATAAGGGCTTCCCGGCGAACCAAAAGGGTTCGGGCAAAAATAAGGGATGAAAATGAAAAAATTTGTACACCCGGCAAGTCGAAAACCTGAAAAGGCGACTTGGACAAAAAAGGGTATCCCGGTGGACCGAAAACCCGAAAGGGAGGTCCAGGCAAAAATTAGGGATCAAAGCATAACACTGTGTCTCATTGGATCACCTTGCATCCAGACTTCGGTATCGACTATCAAGCTCGGACGGCACTAATCAATTTGATCTACCTTAAACCAAGTAGCAAAGCGATGAGATGCTCGAGGACATAAGGGAAATAGAAGAGTTGGAACCCAGTGGGATTATTCACATAGCTGTTTTGTTTAGTTTTTCACAAATTGTGTAAATTCTCTTATTCGGCGGTGTTCTCTTACTAGAACGTCAGCCTCTTGTACAAAAACGCCTATTTACAGGCCAAACTTCAAAATTAATACAATTCATTTTCAAAGAAATTTCAAATTGTTTTTCCTTTATCTGTTTTGATTTGCAAAGAACGTCCAATGTTCATTTTTGATATATGCATTTGACCTTAATTGTTGCTCATAAATATTTACATGCGAAACAAAAGATGAATTACTGGTAATATCAAAAACAAGGGCAATAAAATTGTCCAAACTATACAGTTGTTCTGTCCACCAGGTATAAAGGTAGATTCAGCTAAAGAAATTGGCTCAGATACCTTCACTCCCTGCGGAGTAAGACAGTAATGATAACTCTCCCCAGCTGGGACTTGTAACTATGAACAAATCAGCAATGCTCTCCCCAAGCAGAGTTTATCTACCATCAGCACTAAAAAGGGCTTGATATCCCCATCAGTCTTAATTCCCCGACGAAGTATAAGAATGTTCCCTGGCAGATCACAAGATACCCCCAGTGGAGTTACAATTTTCCCAGCACAGTCTGAAAAAGCTTCCCCAACGGAGTTGAATCATATTCCCCAGTAGACTCTGGAAGTTTATCCCCAACGGAATATAAAATACATCTCCCCAACCAAGTTCAAAGGGTCATTCCCAGCAAAACACAGAGGATTATCCCCACAAAAGCCTAACAGGGTTATCCCCAACAAGTCGCAACTGAAAGATCATCCCCAGCGAAGTTCTTTCCTTTCAAAACAGGAATTCAGTCCTCAATAGATTCAATATCACCAGCAACGGTAATCCATCCCCAACGGAGCTTATCAGTGGAATCCTCAGCAGAGCATCTCTTCCCCACAGAGTAATCTCCTCATCAGTTTATTCCCCAACGGAGTTATCTTGTCCTGCAGGTCTATTCTCACGATCACCTTCGTTCATCATCCCCAGCGGAAACGAAGAATTCAACTCTATTCTCCAGCAGCTATCCGGGATTTATTTTCCCCAGCTGGAAACATTACATTTCCATACATCATGATACATGCATATACACATCATACCACACAATCTCATTTATGTTAAGAGCATCATTGCTTGAATTATATCATGCATTGCATACAACTGACCTTTACCTTTCAGGAAAGATACAGTTAAAGTTCTCAGCTATATCCAAGACCTCCTCTGGTTCAGTCAGATCACCGATAAGATCTCCCTGATTCGTATTCCAGTTGAAGTTATTCCAAGACTCTTCTCTGGTCCAGTTAAATCGATTCCTAAAGATTTTTCTGATGCCGATCCAGTCAAAGTTAATCCAAGACTCTTGTCTGGTCCAGTTAAATTGATTCCTAAAGATTTATCTGATGTCGATCCAGTCAAAGTTAATCTAAGGCCTTGTCTGGTCCAGTTAAATCGATTCCTAAAGATTTTTCTGATGCCGATCCAGTCAAAGTTAATCCAAGGCCTTGTCTGGTCCAGTTAAATCGATTCCTAAATATTTTTCTGATGCCGATCCAGTCAAAGTTAATCCAAGACCTTCTCTGGTTCAGTCAGATCGACCCTAAGATCTCCCTAATTCGTATTCCAGTTGAAGATATTCCAAGACTTTTGTCTGGTCCAGTTAAATTGATTCCTAAAGATTTTTCTGATACCGATCCAGTCAAAGTTAATCCAAGACCTTCTCTGGTTCAGTCAGATCGCCGATAAGATCTCCCTGATTCGTATTCCAGTTGAAGTTATTCCAAGGCCTTGTCTGGTCCAGTTAAATCGATTCCTAAAGATTTCTATGATGCCGATCTAGTCAAAGTTAATCTAAGACCTTCTCTGGTTCAGTCAAATCGCTGATAAGATCTCCCTGATTCGTATTCCAGTTGAAGTTATTCCAAGACTCTTGTCTGGTCCAGTTAAATCGATTCGAAGATTTTTTTGATGCCGATCCAGTAAAAGTTAATCCAAGACCTCCTCATGTTCAGTCAGATCGCCGATAAGATCTCCCTGATTCGTATTCCAGTTGAATTTATTCCAAGACTCTTGTCTGGTCCAGTTAAATCGATTCCTAAAGATTTTCCTGATGCTGATCCAGTCAAAGTTAATCCAAGGCCTTCTCTGGTTCAGTCAGATCGACGATAAGATCTCCCTGATTTGTATTCCAGTCAAAGTTTAGACCACCTATCAACAGTCTCCAAATGGCATCTGTAAGCCCATTCACGACATCACAATGCTGATACCATATCATGCGAGTGCAAATTTCTGGGCACTCTAGTGTTCAATCATCTTACACCTTCGGATCACGAAAGGCCTGAAAGTTAATCTATATCCTCAGGTTTAAGAAAATTGAACAGGGGAAGCTGTTGTACCCCAAAATTTTCCCTCTCATATTTCCCAATACATTGCAAGAAAAATCCCCAAGTGGTTCAAGATTGCTCAAGAATGGATCAGACAAGTCATCTCCTAAGGCAGTCAACCTCAAATTAGGGTTTTGTGTTGCATCAAGGTCCTTGCATCCAAATGACCTCAAGTTCTCCCCAATGTCCTAATATGTTCTCAAGTTCATCCATGTCAAATTTCAAGCCGTGCAGAGGAAGTTTGGTCAGTCAATTGCTCAAGAGGTCCAAAAGTCGATTGTCCTAGGGCAAAAGTCAACAGTGACCTACAAATAGTCAAACTTCAAGATTTTTTGTCAACATTCTCATTTTGAAGGATATTTCATCATTTTATCAAGGGTTGATCATGATTCATAAAGGATTGCTCAAAATTCATCAAGACTCAAAAGTTGCTAAATTAGGGTTTTGTAGGAAAAGTCAACTCAACTTTGACCAAGCATAACTTTCTCATACTTTATGAGAAATGACCCATCCAAAGCTCATTTTTAATAGAATGAAATTTCTTATAATCCATCTTCATACCCCAATATCATAAAATGCACTCACAAAAAGTTACAAATTTGGACATTATAGGTCATTTTTGAAAGTCAACAAAAACACCTTTTTTGCCAAAGCTTATAACTTGAGCATGGAATATCAAATTGATATGATACCAAAAGGGTTACTTATAGGACATCTCAAGATTTCTAAAAAGTCCAAGAACATTTCCAAAAGTTCAAAATTGAAAAAGTTATGCATTGTTGAAGTTGGGCATTTTTGCAAAATTACCAAAAGTCAACTATCCCCAAAACATCAAATTTTTTCAAATGGGCCCATTCCTTTCCACTTGATTTAATCTTGTCACACTACACACGTGTCCTAGCTTCAGCCTTGTGACCATTTGTCAATTTTATTATTTAATTTGATTTTTTAATGAATTATTTCATTTTTAATCAATTTAAATCAAATCAAATCCAAACATTGATGATTTGATCTCTTTTTGGCTATTTCAGGACCCAATAATCATCACCAAGTGAATCAAATTCGTATCATACATTCCATGTGCAAAAAGATTGGATTTTGGACAAAATTGGAAGGTTATCAATGGAGGATCAAATCAAATCTCCAAGCATTGATGCACAAGGATTGAGTCCACAAATGTTAACCTAATGCATTGCTTATTACATATACAAGTGAAAGGCACGCGAATTTGAGGTTAGAGGCTGCAGAATCACCAAGAACAAAACTTGAAAAAATGGTGAAAAAGTGCAAAACTGAAATCGATTTTGGAGGCTTTTTCAAGGGGAAATCTCAACACCAATTCATTGTTGGGGATCCAATGAACCTCTGGAAATCAAAAGCAAGCTCTCACACCCTCTCAATTGCGCTGTAAGTATCTCAAAATACCGCCCTGTATTTGAAATCGAAACTCCGTGTTCTTGCATTTTTTGACAAATCTTTGGTATACTCATGATGCTCATTCAATTTCTGAACTTTTGGCATTATTTGATTGCTTTTATATGAACCATAGCCCTGTAATCAAACCTAGGGTTTTGTAGATTGCTTTTTGGGTATTTTATTTACAGGCGAAATTGATGCCATTGATGGACATAGGCATGACCAGTGGAGGAAGACGAACATGACCATGGTCTTGGATTGTGTTTTCATGGCCTAGAGCTAATTTTAGGATGGACATACGGATTTAGCTGCGGATATAAATCCGCAGGTAAATATCCAGGGTCAAACGAAGAAGATGAAGACGTGGCCCTCCCCCATTGGACGATTCAAACAATTCACGCTTTTTTTTATTATTTCAGGCATATTAATTTTGTTTCTCATATTATTATTATTACTGAATGTATTAACAACAAAAACGCGTTGGTTGAGTGGTGGAAGCATTGTGCAATGACTCACAGGACCTGGGTTCGAATCCCAGGTCCCCCATATATTTGTTATATTTTTCTTCCAGGTAATCCAATGCAAGCTCCAACGCGTGGTTCACCATACACCATCACCCAATCATCTTCCAGATGGCCCCAGGCCAGATCTGGTGGTCCATAATGAAGGCCTATGGTGGGATCAAGTCAAAGGGCGCGTGGAGAATCAGAAAAGTCAACACAGGCCAACACAAATGGGCCTTGGAAATTGCTAAACAAACCTCCCAAAAGCAGTCCCAAATCTCTAACTCTTTCTATTTCTCTATTTTATTTATTTATATTGTTTATTTATTTTTCATAATTTAATTAACCAATCAAACTTTTTCTGAATAAAAATTTAAAAAAAAACCAAAAAATATATTTTATTTATTAAAATTAAATTCAGCACTTTATTTTTGTTAATAAATATTAATTTAATTAATTTAGTGTAATTAGGAAATAACTTTAATATCTTTTTGCAATAATTAAAATTAATTTAGACGATTAGGTTTTATTAACTTTGATTGATTTATTTTTATTTCTTTAAATATCAAAAATCCAAAAAATATTATTTTCATTAATTAATTAATTTGTTTATTAATTTAATGCTTAATTTAATTTCTTCCATAAATTCAAAATACCAAAAAAAATCTTTTCTTTAATCAAAGGGTCAAAACCCTAGAATGCGCCCGATTTAATTTTCCCGCACGCGATCCATTTTACCATATTATTGTATCTGTTTCCCGGAATGTAATAGTTTAATAGGACTTTAATTATTTTATCGCTTTATTTATTTTCCGCATTTTAATTTCAAGGGTTGTTTTTGGCGATGTAAATACTCGACGCCTTGTAATAGTTAGTTTAATTTCCGCAATTTAATTTCCGCAACTTATAAACTGTTAGATGTTTGATAATAGGGAATGCATGACAAGATCAAATGCTTAAACCTAAAATCAACATAGATAACCATAACATGTACAAAGATAAAATTAAATGAAACAACACACTCGCACATGCGCACTCTTAGGGTACACCTCACTTGGTTGCCTTCGAACGTGGTCGTTGAGTATAGATAGTTTTAGAGGTCGCCCTCTTGTCCAAAGATTATAGTTGCCTCGAAACGGTTGCCTCGGAAAAATGATCTAAGACATTAGGGTTACTTCTAAGGCATCCTAACATTGCTTTAGTGACCGCACGTCCCTTAATCGAATTGACCCTTAAAGCTCCAACGATGGTGCTACCTACTCATCAATAGTGGGATAGCATTGTCTAAAGGACATTAGCACAGATTGATTTCTTTTTCGAGTAGGTAGATGGTTCTTAAGTACCTTCTCTTTCAAAACAAAACAAATTTTCACGCTTACACTCCTTTTCAAACAAAAACTTCTTCAAACCCAGAAACACAAAGAAAAGTAATTTTTGAAAACATTTTGAGCAAGTACCTAAGAGCCCGTGGATAACCACGGATAAAAAGGGTGCTAACACCTTCCCTTTCTATAATCTACCCCCCGGACCCGAGAAACATCTCGAAAAAAGAATTTTTCTGTGCTTTTTTCCTTTCCTTGTTAGATAAAATAAAAGACGGTGGAGACTCTTGCTTACCGCGACATTTTGAGAAAACAAACGTAAAACGCGAACCAGCATTCCAAAAACAGTCAGTTCTCTCCCACCGTATCACACCTTCACCATATAAATCCACACCACCAAACATTCCTCACTCACCAATCCTAATTTCTGATTCTTCTACTCCCTCGCCAATCAACCGTCCAGCTGATCATCTCAAAAATGTCATTGATCTAGAAGCGCTGGACCATCTAGCTTCCACCTCAAATAAAATTTCCATTCCCAAACCCAAACCAACCTTAACCAAATCAGATGTTGGTAAGAACTTGTTGATTTTTTAAACAGAAATACAGGAACAAATTACTTCTTTGAAGAAAGCAAGTCAAGAGAATTCCAATCCTACTGCTTTTGATTCTCTTTGGGATAGATTCCGAAAATGGTTCAACTCTGAATCCCAGAAGCTGAAAGAATTGAACTATGAGATGGCTCAGCAGAACTTCAGTGATCAGATGAAAGCCTTCAAAGATCAAGTTCCGAGTCACTGGGACAAGAAAGAAATTCTTCTGCTGGAAAATGCTCCCTGGAAAGAGCACCAACCTTCAGAAGCTATTGAACCAGATTCTGATAGTCACCCTCTGACTACTACTTCAGAAAAAGAAATTACAACAGAAGAAGTTGATCAATCAGAAGAGGCTGCAGAATGTTCTGAATGACATGTAACCCCTGAAGATACACCAGCTTCGTCTCTAGTCATTCAAACTCTAGAAGAGTTGAAGAAGGAGAATGCTTTAATCCACGCCAGACTGGATAATAAAGAAGACACAAACAAAGAGATCAGGGATATATTGGACAAACAAGAAGATACAACAAAAGAAATCAAAGACATTCTGGGAAAGCATGAAGAATCAAGCACTCAGATTAAGAGCTTGCTTGAAGCGTTGTTCACACGACTTCCCCCTCCTTCTAATATTTTCTTTAACTTATTTTTTGTATTTTTCATCTTATCCTCTTTGTTTCTGAAAAATGTCATTGCATTCTGTTTTCAATACAAATCATCTTTTTTGGCTCTGATTATATTGCTTTTTGATACCTGACAAAAAGGGGGAGAACGTAAGATATTTTCAATAACAGTATACCGGGACAATTCTCAAACATTATGAATATCTTAACTTCTATCTTTTCTGAAAGCTTGAACAGGAACATATTCTGATAAGGACAGAAGGAGATGCATCAAAAGCTCTGACAAGAAGGAACTTCAGGAAAGTAACTCATCTCTATCTAAGTAATTCACTCAGGGGGAGACTCTCTTAAGCTTTTTGTTCTATATTTTTTTATTGAAAATCCTAGTTTTTGTCATCATCAAAAAGGCGGAGATTATTAGAACATAGTTTGATTCTACAACCCTTAATTAGAGTTTTGATGATAACAAACACAAAGAACAAATATGCACTCTAAATTTGTGTTACTTTTTTTATACAGAAGTTTTGACTGAAACAACATCTGAAGTTAAGCCACATAAGCTTTCAAGCTGAGCTAATCAGAATGTTCTGAAGAATGATGATCAGAATCTGCGTTAAAGTAAAAGATACTCTGACTCTAAACAGAAGTCTAATACGTCAACAGATCCTCATATCTTTGAGTCATCAAAGTTCTGAAGTAAAAACAACATGCAAGATCCTATAGTTCTGAAGCCTTACTTTTCAATTAAGACAGTATCATATGCAACGGCTTCATTCAGACAAGAATCTTCTCAGTATGGAAAGTGCATTGAGTGTCCATTATCACGTTTTATTTTGGACAGATTTCCATGCCTATATAAACAAGCTTAAAGGACAAATCGTTTACGATTTTACGAACCACTTCTCATACATCTAAAAATGCTGCAAATATTCATATTCTCTCATACTCTCAAATTGGGTAATACATCACAGTAGTGATAATATTTTTGTAACGAAAAACATATAGTACACAGTCAATTGTTCTTTGATTAAGATATTGTTCCTTGAGATAAATCGGGTTGTGGTCTTACTCAAGAGGACTTTGACAGTTGTTAAAGTAGTTTGTAATTTGTTTGATTAGTGGATTAAGTCCTCGTTGGAGAGAGGCGAAATCACCTTGGCGGGTGGACTGGAGTAGTTTGAGATCAAACAAACCAGGATAAAAATCTTGAGTCTATTGCATTTGATTTTAAGTTTCAATTAACCCCCCCCCCCCCCCCCCTATTGTGTTTTTCACTTCTTCACCTAACACCTTCCTTTCGTCTAAAGAAGTCTGAACTTAGAATCTCTATTTTACAATTTAGGATTTCCTATTAGATGCCCTTCCTTAGGATAAAAACTAGTAGTGGCGACTCTGATTTTAAATCCAGTTGCAACAGCTGGCGACTCTGCTGGGGACTCAACCTTAGGTTTTAGGTTTATTTTGGGTTTTTATTTTAGTTATTTACCTATTTATTGCCTTTATTTATTCATGTCTATTTTTTATCATTACTATATTTACTGTGTGGAGGGATTTTATTTTCAAAAAATATATATAAATTCAAATAACCATTAGAAAGAAGGTTCATCTATTAGCTTAGGAGCTACATCATCCCTACGAGTTTATGTGGTGACTTTGCCTAGAGTCGATGGAATTCCACAAAAGGAATACTTATCGAGAGATATCCTCTTGACGAGTAGGAATTTGGAATGCCACCCATGACTCTTTGTAACGACCTTAACCAAAATCTCATGACGATACCTTTTATGACTTTGAGACGAAAGTCTCGGTCCGTAAAGAGGCTCCACCTAAGGGAGGCCATTATGTCTTCTCACTCTGGTGTTATTCATGATACCCTTAAGGAAGCCACCTTTTGGGAGGGTAGACTAACCGTAGGTCAAAGTTAAGAGCCTACCTTATAAGGGTACCTATCACAAAATCCCGTCACTAAACTATACATCCATGCATCCATACATTTCATATATTCATCATTTGTTTCTTTTATTTGTCTTATTCACAGGGTAAAAAAACAAAAAGCAATAAAATCAAGATTTTGGTGATTATCTTTGAAAATGGATACCACTGGGAAACAACTTGTCCACATCAGTGCTCTCAAGCCAGACATTTTTGAAATCAAAGCTATAAAGGGGAAATCATCCGAAAGAGCTCTGAAGAAGTACGCTCGCTGCTATGGGGATACCCTTGACTTGACAAGAGTGGAGGTTCAAATAGATGTTGTTTCTGCCCTCATTCAGTTCTATGACCCACCGCTAAGATGCTTCACCTTCCAAGACTTCCACTAGCGTCGGCTCTGGAAGAATTTGATAGAATTCTGAACTTTTCTAAAGAGAAGGCCTATATGGGTATCAGTCAAACTATTGAAGTCAAAGTCTTGGAAAAGAGCTTATGGATCCCTTATTCTGAGTTAATTTAAAATTACCAAAGAGAAGGTCCAATAAAAGGAATCAAAAGAATATACCTAGATGCCAAGGCGCTCGAATTTTCTAATTATAAAGAATGGGAGCCTTGTGTCGATTGTTTAAGATTGCTTATGTTTGGTGTAATTTTATTCCCTCGGACTGTAGACTATATTGACCCTGCGGCCATTAGCATATTTTGGGGTGCGAAACTCTTTAATACGGATCCAACTCCCGCTCTGCTTGCTAACATTTATTACACCTTGCATACAATGTACAAAAAGAGAAAAGGCACTCTAAATTGTTGCATTCCACTTCTGTATAGTTGGTTCATGACCCATCTTTACAAAGAAGACTATATGATTCCAAACTTGACCAAACGCGAGTGGCCTCAGAAATTAAGGTCTATCACTGCAAACACAGTATTACGGTATGCAAGGAAGCTTGATATTGGTGACATCACTATTAGCTGAGGGGACTTTCCTAATGCTTCGTTGATCGAATCTCAAGGTTGTATTAATTACAACCCTACTTTGGAGCTACGACAGTTAGGGTATCCTTTGGAAGATAAACCTTTAGATGAACAACTCCAACCATTGATCATCCACGACATGGGTATAAAAGACCAAGGGTTGCTCAACAAAGTTATATGGGCTTGGAATAAAGTTAATAAGAGTAAAGCCGAAATAAAGAATGCCATAGCCAGAGAACCCTACACTAGATGGGTCCGAGATAGGGTCTAAATTATTAAGCTGCCATTTGATATAAATCCGGAGAACAAGTTAGAGGTCCCAGAGGTCACGCCTATATCCTTGGAATAAATAGACAATCTGAAGAGTGCCTTAAAGCAAGCCCAGAGGGAAAAATAAGAACTAGAACTCAACCTTCTCAATCTGACCAAAGAAAAGAAGCAGATGCAGCTCATACTAGAGTCAAAGGACCAACAAATTGAGAGAGATTAAAAGGATTTTGAAAAGGAGAGTCTCAAGAGGAAGCGTACAACTGAAGAACTTTTGAGTGCAACCTTCAATCTAGATTCTTACAACCAAAGGTTAGAAGAAGCGACTACTGAAATCGGGAGGTTAACCAGATGGTATGAAAAGTCAACACATGACAAGAAGGTGCTAGAGGAAAATCTAAGAGCCCAGATCCAAAGTTTGGCATAAGCTTCCTTAGATCTAGAAGAGAAAATAAAGTACCCCACCACCGGACTTCAAGACAGCCAAGAATCATATGTCAAAGAGCGTTTTGAAAGGATAGAGGCAGAAAGACTCCTGGTTCAAAGAACTGAAGAATATGAGCATATATGCTTAGAGCTATAAGGTCTCCAAAAAGATTTCCTTATCCAACAGAGACTTTATACGGAGTTGATGGCTGAAAAGATGTATTGAGAAGATCAGTATACAAAGATTGCCCAAGTTGGGAGAGATAACCATAACATAATCCCACATCTTTATCAAGAGTATTGGTATTACAAGGACAAACATGAAAGGTTCTCCTTCCTAGCTAACAACCTCATTGAGGATATCCCTAGAAGTTTGAGAGACGCGGAAAGTGTAATGGTTCCTCTTCCTAAGGACGTTGAATACTTTCTAAAGCTTTTTCGAGCAATGCTTGATGGTTTTAGAGTAGACATCTGCAAGCGCACCTAGAAGATTTATTTCCCTTTGTTTATTTTCATGCAAACAAGTTTTGATTTAAAGTTGTAATATTTTTCAATATCTGGATTATGTTACCTTCAATAAAGGAATTTTGTTTTTGTATCTCGTTTGCGTATCTATTTTTAAGATATTCATCAAATAAAAAAAAAGATAAAAGAAGAAAAAGATAAATATATACCCAAGTGAATGAGACATTTAAAACAAGAAACCAATACATGTTCGTACATAATCATATGCATACATGCATTCGCAAACACCTTCATATCATATCAAAGCTCATCTCGTTTTTTCAAAACCTCTCCAGTTAAACCATTGGTAGAAGAAGATCACCACCTCCTTGGCCTCCATATCAAACAAGGGCCTATCAGCAAAAAGAAATGGAACAAATCGAGGAGAATCTGGTTGCATTCAAAGAGGATATCGACAAAGTAATGGATGGTGTGAGTTCAATGAAAGGAGATTTGAGTCAAGTTCTCTTAGCTTTGAAGAACATCATTGACAGATAAGATCAGATTCCCAGGGTAGCTTTCAAAGAAGTAGCTCAAACGGTTGGTGCATCAAGCGGTCACCAACTAAGAAAAGAGCCAGATACAGGACCCCAGAAGTCCGTCATGGCCCAACAAGAGACAAGAGAAGCTGAAATTGAAGGGTTTGTCCCACCACCATCAAAAGAAGGGGCATCACATACCCTACAAATTCCAATCAACAATGCAGACCGCTACTTGGACCTGCAGTATGGAGACCACGACCTAGAGGATGTCAATTAGGAACCCTTGAAGATAATTGGTACTCATGTTATCGATAATCCATTGGTGATGACTCAATATAAGGCTCTGGAAGAAAGGCTAAAAGTTGTGGAAGGCTTTGAGGCCTTCGAAGAAATTACTCTCGAAATGGGTCTAGTTCCTGATGTGGTAATTCCTCCGAAGTTCAAAGTGCCTGACTTTAGAAAATACAAAGGGCTCACTTGTCCAAGGAATCATCTGTGCATGTATTGCAGGAAGATGCATGGCCATGCCCATGATCAAAAGCTAATGGTTCACTGATTCCAAGACAGCTTAAGCGGGGCATCTCTAGATTGGTATATGCAGTTGGAACAAGTTCACATTCAAACCTGGGAAGATCTTGCTAATTCTTTCTTAAAGAATTATAAAAATAACCAGGACATTGCGCCTACCCGCATGCAACTCCATAATTTGTCCCAGAAAAAAGAAGAGTTATTTAAAGAATATGCTCAGAGATGGAGGGAGATGGCATCCCGTGTGCAACCACCGCTGTTGGAAAATGAGTTGGTCGATAAGTTCATGGGAACCTTGCAAGGGCTATACTATGAGAAGATGGTTGGAAGTTTCTCTTTGGGATTCACAAATCTAATGACTATCGGAGAAAGAATTGAGACTGGAATAAGGAATGGGAAAATAATAGGGGGGCCATCAAATGCCCCCTACAATTCAAAAAGTCCTGCTTCAAACTTCCCAAAAAGAAAAGAGGGAGAAATTAATGTTGTAGCCTCACAACCAAGGGCACAATAACCATTATTGATCCACTAATGACAGCAGCAAGGCAGATTTGAAAGGCCCCAAATAAATTTTGATCCACTCCTTATGCCACCTAGCCAGTTATTACAACACCTGGTCAAGGCATCCTTGGTGGAACTGAAACCTCTAGCTCCTCCAGTCGGGACACTCCTACGAAAGTACAATGCCGACGCCAGATGTGAGTATCATGCTAATTCTCCTGGGCACCCCATAGAGCAATGTTGGGCATTCAAGCAAAAGGTTCAACATTTGTTAGAATCTCAAGACGTCACTTTTGAGAAGCCTAACATCAAATAAAACCCTATGCCTCCACATGAGGGACCGGCAATAAATGCAATTGAAGTAGTCACTAACTTTGGGGCAACTAAACAAGCAAAAGTCTCGATAAACTTGTTGAAAGAATACCTGTTGGAATGTGGGTTCCTATTGGAGCATAATGAAGCCTTCGAGAGAACTCTGCAGAAGCTAGTGGACCAGGGGATAGTCCAATTCGGACCATACCATGAAGAAAAATGTGTAGCAGCGATGGAAGGAAAGAATCCATTGGTAATTCCTTGCAAAGGCCCAAATATTAACAAGAAGACTCTAGTGCTCCCATGGGAAGAATCGGCATAAACCCCAGGGATGGCACCAAAGAAGGCTCTCCAAATATCGGCAGTGCCAAAGACCATGATGATAATTAAGGGATCGTCACCTATCCCTTATAAAAGTAACAAATCAGGGCCTTGGAGTTATGACTCAGTCGTGTACATTAACAGAGTGAAACAAGATGGGCCATCGTCAAGTCAAACACCTGCAATTTCAAATATAGCAGGGACAAGGGGTATGACCTGAAGTGGTCAAGTATTTGGATCTGAACCACCAAAGAATAAAGATGAGACCTTGATAAAAGACAAGGGAAAAGAAGTGGTGGAAATGAGTCAAGAGAAAGAACCTCCAAGCAAAAACTTCATTGATCAAGAGGCAGAGGAGTTTCTAAAAATAATCAAAAGAAGTGACTACAGGGTGGTAGACCAACTCCCCCAAACCCCGGATAAAATATATATGTTGTCGCTACTCATCAACTCCGAAGCACACTGAGACTCCTTAATGAAGGTACTGAGTTCAGCCCATGTTGCAGAAGAGATTATTGTGAATCAATTTGACAATGTTGTAGCAAACCTAACATCTGGATCATACCTGGGTTTTAGTAACAATGAATTCCCACCTCAAGGCCGAGCTCACAACAAATCACTCCATATCTCTATGCAAATAGGTACTACCAGCCTATCCAGAGTACTCACCAATACTGGCTCAGCCCTCAACGTGTTACCAAAAACAAGTCTGATGAAGTTAACAATAGATGACGTTGTGATGAGCCAAGCTCTACATAGTGAAAGCATTTGACGGTTCTCGGAGCTCGGTATTAGGAGAAGTAGACCTTCCAGTCCAAATTGGGCCACATATCTTCTATATCACTTTCCAAGTCATGGATATAGAGCCGACATATACTTGCTTACTGGGGAGACCTTGGATTCATGTAGTAGGAGCAGTTACTTCGACCTTACATCAAAAGTTGAAGTTCTTGGTGGAAGGGAAATTAATCATAATTGACGGTGAGGAAGAAATCTCCGTAAGTCACATCGAATCGTACATATATATTAGCGCTGACGAAGATTGTATAGCCACCCCGTTCTAAGCCTTGGAAATTGCTTCAATTGTGACTTTACCAGTGGATAAAGGTAATAAGCCTAAGGTGACCTCGTGGAGAGATTTACAAACAACAATGGAAGGTGGTTCCTCGAAAAGTTATGGAAAGCTCCCAAAAATTCTCGAGAAAAAGAATCACTCGGTTTGGGCTAAGGGAATAGAGCATGGCGGACATGTGGCTATGATATCCAACAATGTCAACACATAAAGGGCAACTGACTTCATCCGAGAATGCACCCCAGGAGAAGAACTCAAAAGCTGGACTGCCGTGGAGATTCCTGAGATCTTTTTCTTCCCTAAGTAGTTTTTCTTGTTTTGAAAAAACCTATGTCAAGCCTGAGGCATAGGGGTTGCTTGTAAGGGTCCCCCCATTTTGTTTCAGACAATATTTACAATTAATAAAAGTTATATTTTGTTTTCAATTAAGATCCTTGTCTTTCGCTTGCATTTATCTCTTAAATTTAAAAATGGAAATACTTTCTCTTCATATGCATTTTCAAAATTCATATACTAAAATCTACACCAAAACATGATAAACATGCAGATCCATGCCCAAAACCACCGATAATGTTACTGCTACAATCCAATATAATTTTGATGCTCCCATCAACCCAGCTTAAGAGGAAGGTGATGAAGATCTTGAACTCTCTAAGGAAATGGCAAGGGAAATAGAGCGAAAGGCTAAAAACATACAACTTTATCAAGAGGCTATTAAGACCATCAATCTAGGCACAGAGGAAGATTTGAAAGAAATCAAGCTAGGGGCAATGTTAGAGAAAGGCGTCAAAGAAAGGTTGATCAAGCTACTACATGAGTACATGGATATATTTTCCTGGTCCTACAGAGACATGCCAGGATTAGATACAGACATTGTGGTGCACAGACTACCTCTCAAATAAGGTTGTTCTCCTGTTAGGAAAAAACTCAGAAGAACTCGTCCAAATATGTCTAATAAGATTAGAAAAGAAGTTCTTAAACAATTTGACACAGGGTTCTTAGAAGTTGTAGATTATCCACCATGGATGCCTAATATTGTGCCAGTACCCAAGAAAGATGGCAAGGTACACATGTGTGTGGATTATCGAGATTTGAATAAAGCAAGTCCCAAGGACGACTTCCTGCTACCTCACATAGATGTTCTGGTAGACAATACGACTCAAGCCTTGGTATTCTCATTCATGGACGGTTTCTCGGGCTACACTCAAATCAAAATGGCACCCGAAGACATGGAAAAGACTACCTTCATGACACCTTGGGGAACCTTCTGCTACAAAGTAATGTCGTTCGGTCTCAAAAATTCAAGGGCAACTTATCAACGAGCCATGGTCACACTATTCAATGATATGATTCATAAGGAGGTTAAAGTGTATGTAGATGATATGATCGCCAAATACCATATGGAGGAGGAACACATCATAGATTTATAAAAGTTATTCGAGCGGTTGCGCAAGTTCAGACTGAGGTTAAATCCGAATAAATGTACATTTTGCGTTAGATCAGGCAAGTTGCTGGGTTTTATCATAAGCCAGCGTGGTATCGAGGTGGACCCCGACAAAGTAAAAGCTATACAAGGGATGCCAGCACCGAGGTTAGAAAAGGAAGTACACGGTTTCTTAGGGCTATTGAATTACATCTCAAGGTTCATATTGCATCTAACAGCTACGTGTGAGCCTATATTCAAATTACTACAAAAAGATCAAACGGTAGTATGGAATGATGATTTCCAAACGGCCTTCGAGACAATAAAACAGTATCTACAAGAGCCACCAATCTTAATGCCACCAGTCCCCGAGGACCACTCATCATGTATCTTACAGTGCTTGAAGGATCAATGGGATGTGTTTTGGGACAGCAGGACGAAACAGGAAGAAAAGAGCATGCAATTTACTACCTCAGCAAGAATTTCACCGACTGTGAAACCAGGTACTCGCTCCTCGAGAAAACTTGTTGTGCTTAGGCTTGGGTTACTAAGAGGTTGAGGCAATATATGTTAACCCACACCACATGGTTAATAGCAAGAATGGATCCTCTAAAGTATGTGTTTGAGAAACCGGCTCTTGCAAGGAGAATCGCCCAATGGCAGATGCTACTATCCGAATACGACATCCAATATGTCACTCAGAAGGCCATCAAGGGTAGCATACTAGCTGATCATCTAGATCACCAACCGCTACCAGAGTATCAACCTATGAAGTTCGACTTTCCAGACGAAGATGTCATGGTTATATGTGACTATGAGATACCAAGGCCCGGCGAAGGACCCGAGCCAGGGGCACGTTGGACACTCGTGTTCAACGTGGCTTCGAATGCATTGGGGAAAGGTATAGGGGAAGTCTTGACTTATCCAAATAATTATCGCAAGCCCTACACTGCAAGGTTATGTTTTAACTGCACCAACAACATTGCCGAGTACGAAGCTTGTATACTAGGACTAGAAGCTGCCATTGATCTGAGAATAAAGCACCTTGAAGTATTCGCAGACTCCCCACAAGTCATATACCAAGTCAACGGCAAATGGGATACTAAACATCCAAAACTGATTCCATATCGGGATCATGTTTTAAAGTTGGCTACGGAATTCACAAAGATCACTTTCAGTCACATCCCGCGAGAAGAAAATCAAATGGCAGACGCCCTGACAACTCTCTCAGCCATGTTCAAAGTAACTTGGCCAAACCACGAACCACGCATCACGATAAGACACTTCGAAGAGCCCGCACATTGCCTTACTATTGAAGAAGGACGAGGTGACAAGACTTGGTTTTACAACATCAAGAAGTGCCTTGAAAAGTAAGAATATCTGGAAAATGCCTATATTATCGACAAACGAACTCTACGGAAGTTAGCCTCAAATTTCTTTCTCATTAATGGTGTGATGTACAAAAGAAACTATGACATGGTGCTACTCAGGTGTGTAAAGAAACATGAAGCAGACACGCTCGTGAGAGAAATCCATGAGGAAACCTTTGGAACTCATACAAATGGGCATGCCATGGCTAGAAAGATTCTACGAGCAGGGTATTATTGGTTAACAATGGAAGACGACTATTATCACTACACAAAAACGTGTCACAAATTCCATATATACACCGATAAGATAGATGTGCCACCAACTCCACTGAAAGTCGTGAGCTCCCCTTGGCCGTTCTCAATGTGGGGAATTGATATGATTGGAATGATTGAGCCGAAAGCATTCAACAGACACCGTTTCATACTAGTAGACATCGATTACTTCACTAAATGGGTAGAAGCGGCATCCTACGCCAATGTGACAACTCAAGTGGTTACGCGATGTATCAAGAAGAATCTCATATGCATATACGAGGTTCCAAGCAAGATTGTTACAGACAACGAGTCCAATTTGAATAACAAGATGATGAAGGAACTGTGCGATAATTTCAAGATTGAACATCATAACTCCTCACCATACAGAACCAAGATGAACAGAGCTGTCGAGGAAGCCAATAAAAATATCAAGAATATCATTCAGAAAATGGTGAAGACATACAAGGATTGGCATGAAATGCTTCCCTTTTCTCTACATGGCTATCTCACTTCCGTGCGGACCTCAACAGGCGCGACTCCTTTCTCTCTAGTATATGGCATGGAGGCAGTACTTCCAGTTGAAATAGAAATAGCATATCTTCGGGTCTTAATGGAAACAAAGTTGGAAGAAGCAGAATGGGTTCAGATGCAACTCGATCAGCTCAACCTCATTGAAGAAAAACGCTTGACAGCTTTATGCCACAGTCAACTGCACCAAAAGCGGATGAAGAGGGCCTTCGACAATAAAGTCCGTCCTCGAATATTCAAAGAAGGATATTTAGTGCTCAAGAAGATTCTGCTACCTCGCCTCAATGCACGTGGTAAATGGACACCCAACTACGAAGGTCTATATGTAGTAAAAACAACATTCTCCAGTGATGGTCTCATCCTCACCATGATGGATGGGGAAGAACTACTACATCCAACAAATTCAGACACAATCAAAAAATACTATGTATAAAAAAGCTCATTAAGCTCGAACCCTAAACGGGTGCCTTAGGCAAAAAGGAGTGTCCCGGTGGATCGAAAACCCTAAAGGGAGGTCCAGGAAAAAATTAAGGACATACAAAAAAACTATCCCGGTGGATTGAAAACCCGAAAGGGCAATCCTGGAAAGAATTAGGGATCTTATGCAAAAGAAATAAAGAACAAAAAGACTGCGATCTAAGAACTACAACTACGAACCACGAAGGGAGGTATGGATTTGAATCATGCGACTCGGAAGCAAAGGAGACAGGAGCCGTTAAAAGGATATTGGGGAAACAGCAGTAGCAATTATCATTTTCATTGCCATTTACAGTTTTGAAATTTTCTATAATTACCTCTTTCAAGGAATTACATCTTGTACTTTAACCTATTCAGAGGCATATCAATAAAACATTTGCTTTCTTTTCATCTTTCAAATTGCGTTTTTTCTTTTCAAACTTGTTTACAAAATACTACGCTTATTGCTTGTGAATATTGTGTCGAAAACATTTCGGGGAATTTCACAAATAAAAAGCATTTGATAAAACATCGAAAAAACATTTTGGCTAGAAAAACATCAAAAAGAAAATCCATGTCTACGCCTACGCCTGCACTTACAACACAGAAGTCTACACATATGCCTATGCCTACGCTTGCACATGCGACGCAAGAAAATCCAAAAAATGTCTAATACTTTTCACCCAGTTCAAATCAATTCAAAGATACTACAACAATGAAACATACAACGCCAGGGAATTGGTAACTCAAAACCAATGGTTTAAAAGAGAGGATGTCAGAAACAATCTTCATAACATTGCAAGGCATACACACATTATACACAAATTTTGCATACATCTTACATACACAGACATTCAATACACGTACACTTTGGGTTCCATATCAATCATACAACATACGCCTATATCATACGGGAACCAAACAATCTCACCCTTTATTTATCTATCTAAGGGTCAGTCATCAAAGCACACTTCTTCTACAAAATTAAACCCGTCACCTAAGAGTCCATGCAGTGATGTGTTCAGCCCATCACCTAAGACTACATGCAGTGATATGTTCCTTACAACGTAGAATTATCTAAGACTCCATGCTGTAATGTGTAAAACCCAGTATATTGCCTAAGACTCCACGCCACAATTTTCAAAAGCCAAATAAGATTTGTCACCTAAGACTCCATACAGTGATGTGCTCAGCCCATCACCTAAGACTCCACGCAATGATGTGTTCCCTCCACAATGTAGTTTATTACCTAAGACTCCATGCGGTAATGTATGAAGCTCGGTACATTTCCTAAGACTCCCTGCAGTGATGTATTCCCCTCATCTTACCCATTACCTAAGACCCCAGGCAGTAATGCACGAAACATAGTTCATTTCCTAAGACTCCATGCAACAGTGCAACATGAACCATTGCCTAAGACTCCACACAGTGATGTGTTTCCCTCCCTTAACCCATTACCTAATACTCCATGCAATAATGTGTGACACTCCCAACCTAGATCATTGCCTAAGACTCCATGTCGCGGTGCTCGAAATCCAAATTTAACTCGTTGCCTAAGACTCCAAGCAGCGATTCGCAAACATAACCCATTATACCAGTCTCCAAGCAACCGTGTGTTATCAGGTGTTGTCTTATTCATCCCCCCAAAAAAGGACAAATAAACAAAGTCAGATGAAAACATACAATGTTGTCCTCTCAAGCTCAAAAACATATGCTTCTTCGTTAAACCCTGGTAAGCGATATATCATTAGCTTCGCCTATTTCCTCAAGACTCTTAAGGGTATGCTAGATTAGTGTAACCTTATGTTTGTCAGACAAATTTTGGGGTATTCCAAGTATTCAACAAACTCCCAATCAGAATGCGCAAGACTTTTATATTCCCACGATATTTGATTGGAAGATAATTGAATATGGGCAGTTGTCGTACCCCAAATTTTCCCTACCTTTATGATCATTATTTTCAAGATTAAAGTAGAAGAGAAATGTTTTAATTAAGGATGGTTCAGCAATATCCGATGGCTCATTCTTAAATCCAAGTCAACCAGGGGGTGTATTTTAATACAGGAGAGTGAGGCTTTCTAAATCATAAAGATCCATATATCCGTAGGCCCATTTACGAAGCATGTTGGCCAATGGCCCATGAGATTCGAGTATGGAAAGTTATTGTAGAAAAATTATTAAGTTTAATTATAATAAAGTCCATTTAAATTTCCGTTGTTGTTAGCAAGAAGAAGAGGTTAGAATTGCAATATACAAGCCAATTTCGTGTGGCCCAATATCGTTGGGTCATTAATTAACAAAGAGGGGGTATGCTTATAAAATTACAGGCCCATTGAGTTTTTTTAGCCAGGTCCACTTGACGATTTTGTCATTTCTGTTTTAAAACATTATCATTAAATTTATTCTATTCATAATTATTTATAAAATATTTTTACAAAATATTAAAAGAGTTATCATAACTAATTATTTTTATTACTAAAATATTGTATTATTTCATTAAATATGTTATTAGTTAGTAAGAGTTTTTATTAATGATTGCAAAAAAAATATGTTTCATAGCAAACCTGTTGAGCCCAGTCCGTATAAAAAACTGTTGTTGTTAGTAGTAGAAAAAAACAACAAGTGTTGTTGGGCTGATTTCCAAGGCCCTAATTCAATTGAATACACACTAGGCTGAAAGAAATAACGCAGGCCCAAATTAATAACAATTACTGTACCAATCAATAGAAAAAGGCGCACGTTTTCTCTAAACAAACTAATACTATGTAAATCAAATTAATACCAAATCAAATATTTTTTTCATTAAATGAAATCTCAGATTTTTATAGTTCAAAACCTAAAACAAATTAAATCTTCAGCAAATCCAAATAATTTCTAACCAAATCTGGAAGCATAATTTTTCTGCAAATCAAATCTCCGTTTACGGCTAAAACAAAATTATTACAAGTCCAAATTGAACAAATCACATATTACAGAATCATAATCAAATCAATTACAATAAAGATCCAATCCCTAATTTCTCTGAAATCCCCAATCTAAGCTAAACAAATTGTAATAGCAAATTCCCTAATTCCTAACCCTATAAGTACTAACTAAAAATACAGAAAGAGGGGATTTTTGGAGCTTGAATACAGAGACGGAGGAAAATTAAAGAAGACAGAGGAAGAAGAAATAAACTCATTCATTGTTGAAGACTGAGGGAGGAAGCGATTAGGGTTTCCCTAAACGCGTAACTGCATCGCCGTTTCAAACTTCCATAGCCACCCTCGAACTTCACCGAGACCTGCAAATCTAAGAGACAGAGGGAAATTAGCTTCAAAGTCAATTGAAGGCGTGAAGTCAGAAAGCGAAATCGCGAGAGGGTAAAACAGCTTAGCTTTCTTTTTTTGATTGTTCTTGTATAGGTTTGAGGGTTATTGGGTAAGCTATGATAGAAGGGAATGGATTTGGTTAAGGGATTGTTGCACCGCTACGATGAAAGTGTTCTGGGATTAGGGTTTGGGGAAAGGAAAAAAGATAAGGGTTGGGAGAGACAGAATGAGGAAGGTGATGTAAAACAAAACGAAATGATGTGAAAATTAAAAAACAATAACTTATATTCGATCATAAGCTGATACACGTGTGTTTACAATAATTAGCATGCACCCTTAAATCTCACTTGTGTGATCATCATCGGATAGCTGTGAGGCCAAGTCTACAAAAGATCCTATGCACCCTCCAGTACGTGATCACTCAGGCCCCAAAAAATGTGTAATGGGCTAAGCCCATTCGTTCCCACACCCCCCTTTTGCCCAATTACTAAAACGAGGCCAAAGACTTACCCCCCACCTCTGGGCCCAGTTCAATATCTGAACTTGGGCCCAGCTCCTTCGTTACGCCCATGTTCTGCTAACTAGTTCACAAATACAACCTCAGGCTTATTGGGCCTGAATTTAATATATGAATTCAGGCCCTGACTTTTTACACACCACTCTTTTACTGCTTAATTAAAAAACGTACCCCCTGATTAATTTCAACATTTTATTTTTATGTTTTATATATTTCTTATTATTATTATTTTTTTCTTTCTTATTATTATTATTATTATGTATTTTTATAATAATTATTATTATTATTAATATTAATTTTTATTTTTATATATACTATTTATATTATCATTTAAATAATTATTTTATTTAAAAACTCATGTATTATTTTTTATATATTACATTAAAACATTTTTTTAATCATGCATTAATTAAGAAATTTTTCAATTAATATTATAAAAAATATCAACAAACATCAAATTCTTTTTTGCAATAAACTAATCTAAACAAATAAATTTTGCAAAAGGGATCCAAATATATTTTGACTAATTGCGCATTTAGTCCAAACTTCCACAATCTCTATACCTGGTCAAATGCGAGGCAATTCAAAATCTTTTGCAACCCCTAAAAAACACAAACACATACAAACTACGAATTGGGACTCTGATTCCTCATAAGAGGATACGTAGGCATACGACTAAAATCGTGGCGAGTTCCCCTATTAAAATTAAAACTCTGTTTTACCTGAAACCTAAATCTAAACCTAGTATCCTTAAGAATAAGGTAGATGAAAGGTTCCTAACACCTTTCTTTCGTCTAAAGAAGTACGAACTTAGAATCTCTATTTTACAATTTAGGGTTTCCTATTAGATGCTCTTCCTTAGGATAAAAACTAGTAGTGGTGACTCTGATTTTAAATCCAGTTGCAACATAATGACGAGACTACCATTCATTGGAGTAACAAATCTAAAAAATGAACTACCTCACATAATGACGAGACTACCATTCATCAGAGTAATAAATCTCAACAATGAACTATCTCCCTTAATGACGAGACTACCATTCATTGGAGTTATAAATCTCAATAACGAACTATCTCCCATAATGACGAGACTACCATTCATTGGAGTAACAAATATCAAATATGAACTATCTCCGATAATGACGAGACTACCATTCATTGGAGTAACAAATCTCAACAACAAACTATCTCCCATAATGACGAGACTACCATTCAATGGAGTAACAAATCTCAACAAAGAACTATCTCCCATAATGACGAGACTACCATTCATCAGAGTAACAAATCTCAATAATGAACTATCTCCCATAAGGACGAGACTACCATTCATTGGAGTAATAAATCTCAACAACAAACTATCTCCCATAATAACGAGACTACCATTCATTAGAGTAACAAATATCAACAACGAACTACCTCCCATAATGACGAGACTACCGTTCATCGGAGTAAAAAATATTAACAATAAATTATCTCCCATAATAAAGAGACTACCATTCATTGGAGCAACAAATCTCAACAACAAACTTTCTCCCATAATGACGAGACTACCATTCATTGGAGTAACAAATATCAACAACGGACTATCTCCCATAATGACGAGACTACCATTCTTCAGAGTAACAAATCTAAACGATGAACTATCTCCCATAATGACGAGACTACCATTCATCGGAGTAACAAATCTCAACAATGAACTATCTTCCATACCGGCCTTTAAAGCAGTAAATTCTTTGCCCAACTCGCAATTCTCTTGTTCAAGATTCTCCATTTTCTTCCTGGAATTAGCCTGAGTATTGTATCGATGAGACAACTTGTTGACTGAACGAAGTAGAGAAACACAATAAGACATCTGAGTATGAACAAAAATGAAAGAATAGGTGCAAAATGATGCATGATATGCAATGCATATGATTTATTAATCATTATTTTTATTTCAAGGAATCAAAGAATTATAGGCAATTGCAAATATTGAAGTACTAACACATACTGAAAATTTCATTATAATAACTTCGCAATGGATTACAACTTTTAGTACAAATTTCAATGATCCTAAGTACAAGAGAATAAAGATAGGATCTAAAATCCTATGGATCTAGAGATGATGATGATCTCTCCAAGCACTGGCACTTTCCCGTAATTTTTGCAATCTGAGCATTCAATTGCTTCTTCTCTTCTACATACTTGTTGGTGACTTATTTCCAACTACCAGAGTCAGAAAGTGAGCAACTAGGTCTTGGCTGAGGTCTAGAGGAAAATAAATCCTCTTTCTTATCCATCATCTCCACAGCCCGACTCTCAAGAATCTCGATCAAGTCATCTTTCTCTTTCAATTTTGTTGAGTAGGATACCACTAAAGTCTGGTACTTGTTCTTCCATGCTTCCTTCTCTTGCTGCATGCTAACCAAGGCAAGTTGAAGTTCTTCTACATCATCTAAAAGAGGAGGAGTAATTCTCACAAGCATATTAGATATAGGTTCTTCAAGAGAATAAGGCATCTTCAACTGAATAGCCCTTGTTTTTACCCAATGGAGGTGTGGTTCTAAAAAAACAGCCCCTCTTAGTTCCAAATATTTTTCTACTCTTCTTATGAATATGGCGCCAAGCCTTCTCAATCTATTTCTTAGCCTCCTTGCGATCTTCTCCTTCTTTGAGAAAGAAACCACTCAAATGAATACTATTTAGTTTGTCTCTCATTGGATATCCAAGTTGACGGCCGCAAGAACGGGATTGTAGTTAATTCCTCCCTTTGTACCAAGAAGAGGTACATTTGGGAAACTACCTCAACTATCAATAATCTCCATGTCATAATAAGCTTTATGATACCAAACAATGTCAGAATGAGTGAGAGCCATGATCTTTGGGGTCTAACGAGGTTCCTTCTTGGTATCCCAAAAGGTAACAAACCGAGGTAAGTGAGAAATAGATCATTGGTATAATAACAACGTGCAACAGATGATCATCCCTTCCTGATAGAAATTCCAAAGATAGATAGAATAATAAGTATCCCCTAGTAGCATAGGGATTGGATTTCCATCGATAAATATCCCAGTGGCACTAACATCCACAAACATATCGACATTAGGAAATATGAGCAAACCATAGGCGAGCAAAGCAAAGATAGCCTCAAAAGCAATCGTACTCTTAATCTGGGATAAGTAACGAGCTTTCTCTAATAGAAATTGAGCAGGTAAACCCCTAATACCTCCTTTAGTAGTCATAGCAGCCTCAATCTCAGATTTCTTCAAATGGGTCATAGTAGAAATCTCATTAGATTTACGTTCTTCCTCTAATCCGGTGAAAGGAACACAATCAGTAATAGGTAAACCAAATAGGTAAGAATACTCCTCCAATGTGGGCATCAATTGATAATCAGGAAAAGTAAAACACTGACACAACAGATCATAGAACTGGACCAATTTAGAAAGAATATCCTCCTTCATCTTAAGCTTCATAAGAGGCACGACAACTCCATATTTCTTCCTGAAATCTATAGAGCTTTCAATCTCAGGAATCAAACTCATCAGTTCCTCTATCTTGGGATCTTTGAAACTGTATTTCCAAGTATTTCTTCTTCCAAAATCCATAATCAAAAGTACCTAAGATATTTGCAAAAGTCTACTTTAAGTTCCTTAAATCAATTGTTTTAAAGAATGCTTATTGTAGCGGTAGAAATGTTCAAGACTAAGTCATTGGATTGACTAGACTTTATACAAATCAAAATAAAAATCGCCATCGCGCTTTATTGTTTCCAAAGGAATGGGAAAAGAGCTAATAACCCAAAAATGGGGGAAAGATTCAAGGTAAGAGGGTTGGTTATGCAAAGGGAAGGTATTAGCATCCTAACCATCTAAGGTACTCTGCAGGAACCTCTTTGGAAAAAAAATCTATATATTTTGGCTATAAAAATGTGTTATGTATAAAATGGATGGTAGAGGTGAGAAAAGAAATATTTTTTATGATTTTTGCACCCGCCACGGTTGTGAACCTTTAGTGCCTACGTACCTCCTTTCGTGCAATAGTGGATCAGAGTACACGTAGTTCCTCTTTTAAAAATTTGAAACACAAGTGTGTTGGTTAATTTTTATGAGATAAGACATCATCGTCATTGTCCGTATGGAGAACATACTTACTACCCACAATCATGAGAAAGGAGAATTTGCATCGTCTCAAAGTGGAGGATATGGCTTGGATTTCAAAATCAATAATGCCTCACTCAACACCTAAGTGGAAAATATATTTCTTTACTACATATTATAGAAGTATAGTTGTTTGCATCACTACAAGGATTGACAAGATTCTAATCTTTTAAGAAAAGGTTTTAAAATAAAAAGCCAAAGTGGCAAAAATGGTTTGAAATGAGATTGGTTGACTTTTAGTCTTCTCACAAAAAATGTCAAGGTATTATTAAATTGATTGAAGTTTATTTATGAAAATGATTTTGAAAATGCATGGACCTAGGTCCAAGTTTATTATGAAAGTATTTCAAGTTTAGAAACAAGAAGAGTTTTCAAAAGGAGGGAGAAGATTTTTGAAATTAAAGAAGATGGGAGGAGAAGAAGTGGCTATCCTAAAGCATAAGGTAAAAGCTATGGATAAGGACCATCTAACCAACAAGAAGCCAATACTTGACATTATGAGTATATATATATTACCCATTCTTTGGATTGAAACCAAGCAAGCAAAGATACTAGACCTCTTGAGAGAACCAAACTTCAAGTGTATTAAGTCTTCGCAAAAATTAGGCAGAGTAACGGCTGTATACGGGTGAATTCCAAATTACAAACAAAGTGTGTAATCACAATAACCTACACACAAAATAAACAAACAACCTAATGTCTTGAGGTAAACCTCAAGAACTCCAGACAAAATATTAAATAAAGTCACAAAGTCTCCAAGATAGGCCAAGGTCTCTAATCCTAAGTCCAAGAAGTCCAATGCTCCATAACGCCAAGGATAGTAACCAAACAGTCCAAGTATCATTAAAGATTTTTATGGTTCATGTTGATTATTAGGTGTCTTTACAAGGAAAAGAAAATCTCAAGTGAGCAAAATAAAAATGACATAAAAGTAAATGCTCAAGTGAGCAAAAATAAAAATGGCATGAAATGTAAATGCTCAAATTAAATGGTACATAAAGCATAAAAAATAAAAGCATAAATTAAAGTCAATTGTTAGAAATTAGTGGTTAGTTGGATGACCATCTTGAAACTTGCATTTGGAACTCATTAGAGGATTGGTAGAACCAAAGCCTTCACACAATAAGTTGCATTTGCTTTTTGTCAAGTATATCATCCATTTTGGAATTCTCAAAAAGTAACATTTAATGATCAACAATGTTTAAGTGATCCGCATTGACCAAAAGTGTTGTAGATCCATTAGAGGATTGGTAGAACCAAAGCCTCCACACAATGAATCTCAAGGTTATTGGATCAAAGAGATCAAATTAACATACTTGGGCTTGCAATCATAAGTTTGGGCCACGAATGATCATTTATTCGAATCGGGACAAAATTTAGCGCTATGTTAAGCAATCATAAATGGACTTATGTAGAAGTCGCACCTATTTTGAGGCCAGTCAATAGCAATTTATGTACTTCATGTTTGGATAAATGATATAGAGATCACCATCCCTTAACATGTAGCACAATTAAAAAAATAAAGGGATAAGATGAAGAGGAAGGGGAATGATAAACTAATTTGGATTACCATTTCAAAATCCTTTCATCTTTAAATTCAACCACTCCTCTAGATGAATTAAAGCACTAAATATATCATTAATCCAAAGCACCAAGAATGAATTAAATAATTCATTCTTTGATAGATTTGAATTGGTGAACATTTATCCAACTTCATCTACATCACAAAGTTCATTGAGTTTAAAAACAAATTGGACATTTAAAATTGCAATCCAAATTATCCATCAAAGAGAGTGAGCAGAAAAATATTTGAGTCAAAACAGCCCCAAAAAGGCAGAAACCGTATTTTTGGCACTGTTACAATCAATTGCTTAGACAGAAACCTATTGCATCAATGTAGTTTTTTTCTAAAATCCATTTTCTGTGACAATCAATTTCAATGTTACAACAATTGATTGCAACCTGTTAAAAATCAGTAGAAAAACAGCATTTCAAGGATCAAATTCTTGTTCCAACTTTTCATCAAACACCTTATGATCATGGATCCAATTGAGCATGAAGATTCCAACAATTTTTGAGAGAAAAACACTAATGGAGTTATAAAAAAGTGCTCAATGAATCAAAACCAGAAATCCACAAGAGATCACATTATGAAAGATGATGATCCAACTTACCAAAGGTAGAATTTGAGAATTATCGAACAACTTCAGAATTTTCTTTAATTCAACAACAAGAATCAATCACCAAAGCTTGGATGTAGAGAATTGATGGAGAAAAAGTGTTTGGATGAAGGTTTAGCTCAAATATTAGTAAGCTTCAATGCAAAACTTACTAACTTTTTGAAAATGGAGCTTTGAGTGAATTTGGTAAAAGGGAGAGGATTGAGAGATTTTTTAGCAAGATGATTTTGGCTATCAAAAGTTTGTCATTTGAATGAAATGAGGTCTCTATTTATAAAGTTTTAGGATTGGGATTAGTGGTAATTTGGTAATTGATTCTTGGATCCAAATTTGAATTAATGATATAATTTCAAATTATGCAGAAAAAATTGGAGCCAAAATGATAACAATTTGAATTTGCTGGCTTTTTTTTCAAAAAAACACATGCATTTTGCCATTATCAGTCGATACATAGGGGGTATGTGTCGATACATCCTAGTTGTATAACACAGCATGTGTCGATACATGCCTCTATGTGTCGATACATATTGTTGTTTCAACTCATTACAGAACCACACAAACTGCATGAGTCGATACATAACACGTATGTATCGACACATGCTAGTTTTACAATTAGGATAAGTCGATACATACATGCATGTGTCCACACATGCTGGTCACGCACAACAAAATGAGTCGATGCATACCTTTATGGGTTGATGCATGCTGGATTTTTTGCCACAATAGGATCAATCAACTTTGCATGACCTTATTTGTTGGATGCTTTGACTTGGTACCTACAAAACACAAATTGTGCAAGGACAAAGACAAATATTTTTTTGTATTTTGGTTAGAGATTAGTCAACAACACATATACAAGATACACAACTAAGGTGCTTGGAACTTCCTCAAGGGAAAACTTAAATATAGCAGATAGAAAAAGATGAAGAACCAACCCTAATGTGATCTTGTCATGATTGAGTTGACATGATATGATATGGGAATCTTAGGGGCAAAAATTGGGGTACAACAGCTGCCCTTATTTAAGTGTCTTCTATCCGGAGATACGAAGGTTAAAAATCTTTGTGTCGACGCGATTGAAGATACTTAAATATAAAACAAGCCCTATTTTTGTCTCTAAGATGCCATGCAATGTTTATGATTATGAATGCAAATGGACGGAGCAAAAGAGACGCAAAGTATCACTGGGGATGCCACAAAAATGAAGAAACAAAGGAGCAACTCCTACCAGGAAAATAAATCACTGGTGGACCCAAAGAATTGAATCAGAGAGGAGGATAACAAGCATCGACGTTCACTGCCGATGTCTACCAACATTCACTGAAGGTAGATAGAAAAAGATATACCGACTCACAGATGACGGTAAACTACCAACTCAAAGGTTGAAGGTAAAAGAGAAAATATATCATGTCGTCTCTGTTCACTGATGAGGAACTACCACTGTTCACCGATGATAGCAGAAAGATAAGAAACACCAACATTCACTGTCGATGCACTACCAATGTTCACTGAAGGTAGATTTGAAAATATCACACCATCGCCGTTCACTGACGAGGAACTACCATCGTTCACTGATGATAGCAAAAAGATAAGAAACACTGACGTTCACTGCCGATGCACTACCAACGTTCACTGAAGGTAGATTTGAAAATATCATCCCATCGCTGTTCACTGACGAGGAACTACCACCGTTCACTAATGATAGCAAAAGGATAAGAAACACTGACGTTCACTGTCGATGTACTACCCACGCTCACTGAAGGTAGATTTGAAAATATCATCCCATTGCCGTTCACTGACGAGGAACTACCACCTTTCACTGATGATAGCAAAAATATAAGAAACACCGACATTCACTGCCGATGTACTACCCACGTTCACTGAAGGTAGATTTTGAAAATATCATACCATTGTCGTTCACTGACGAGGAACCACCACCGTTCACTGATGATAGAAAAAAGATAAGAAACACCAACGTTCACTGCCGATGTACTACCCACGTTCACTGAAGGTAGATTTTGAAAATATCATATCATCGTCGTTCACTGACGAGGAACTACCATCGTTCACTGATGATAGCAAAAAGATAAGAAACACCGACGTTCACTGCCGATGCACTACCAACATTCACTGAAGGTAGATTTGAAAATATCACACCATCGTTGTTCACTGACGAGGAACTACCACCGTTCACTGGTGATAGCAAAAAGATAAGAAACACCGACGTTCACTGCCGATATACTACCAACGTTCACTGAAGGTAGATTTGAAAATATCATCAAGTTTTCCCCAAAATTCTGGTGTTTCACCTAGAACGGGTATCAACTTCTTCTTTAACCAAGGCACTCTGGCTGGAAAGGGTAATATGTAAACTTATCTCAAATAAAGAGACATTCACTCATTGTCAAGGGGAAATGCAAAGAAATATGAGTTTCTGGGGATAGAAATATGGCTTCCTGGGGAAAGAGATATGGCTTCCTGGGGAAAGAGATATGGCTTCCTGGGGAAAGAGATATGACTTCCTGGGGAAATGCCACAGTATTCTTGCTGAAGAGATAAAGCCTTCTCGTGCAAGATAAATGCACAAACCAAAACTCAAAGTTCTCAGAAATCCAAAGTAAATAATATCGTCATGCAACCACGAATCCAATTAGAAACAAACTGGATCAAGACGGCCAACGAAGATACATCCTTTGAGAAATAAACTCAAGAGGGAAAACCAAATCCAACTAAGAAAGGAGCGCTGCAGGAAGGTTAGAACACAATGTCAAAATGATTTGTAATAATGTATGATGCATGTATGGATGTATGAGTGATATCGTGCTTATGCTGGTAAAAGGATACATAATCAGACAAACAAAACCAAATCAGGTACCAACAACATTGGACTAAACTTCAACCAGAAAGATCAATCCAAGAAAGGTAAAAGCAACTGCCGAAACCAAACCTATTTCCTATCCTAACTTCACTGAGGAGAAACATAATCCGAATGTAGCTAAATTAGACAGATACTGGGATAGAACATCTTTCTTCCGGTTTCATCGGAGAAATCAGTTTTTCAAAAGCAACATGCCTACTGGAGATTGCAAGATCAGCCTCAAATAAAGAAAACTGACGCCGAGACAACCAAACCTCACTGGAGAATTCAAACCCACTTCCCTGGAGAAAACTGCGGATTGAAAACTTTTCATCATGAATACTAATTCCAAAAAGAGATGTCATGGGATAACCTTCTCGGGGAATAACACACAGACTTAAATAGGGAAAAAAAATTTTCACGGTCCGTACTCCTACTGGGGATTTCAATACTGATCTTGAATAAGACAGATGGAAACCGAATTGCCAAAACATTCACTGGGGAATTCAGACCCACTTTGAAGGAAGAAAAACATACAAACCTCACTAAGGGAGACAATGCTTCATCATTGAGACATCTACTGGGGACTTCATGTTGAATTCGTTGGGGAGGTTAAAACCGCATCATCGAGGGGAAACCAAGATACGTTCTTCACTGGAAACCAGAGATACGTGCTTCACTGGGGAAATCGGAGATACGTGCTTCACTGGGGAAAGCAGAGATACGTGCTTCGAGAGTAACTATTGTACCAACTTCTTTGGGGAGAAAGGACCTCTATAAAATAAACGAGGCCTTCACTGGAGAATATTGGATTGAGTCTTCATATCAACCAAACCTATTCCAACATAAAATGTCCTGGTACAGTCTTCCTTTCATCACATGAGGGAAAACTTTGCTGGGGAATTTGGGACGGAGGCTTCTGACCATGCAAACCAAAAATCAAAATCAAACCAAGACTTGGCTGGGGATGATGGGACCACAAACCCAATATTGTACCTTGCATCCACTGGTATCGTCTTCAACTATCTGAGAAACACACAAATATTTCACACACTAACAAGATGACCTGAGAAAAACCTTCGTGAAGGAAGTAAAACTTCTCAAAACAACTGGAGTTTGTTCATTCCTGGGATCACCGTTTTTATTATCATTGTTTCATCACAAATCCCAAAGTAAATTGAATTGTAAAGATCTCTTTTTTTTTTTAAAGTCAATTTTTCTTTTTAATCTTTTTGCTTTAAAAGTTATAATCAGTAATAAATGGAGTCTTTGCAAGCTAAATAAAAATAAGAACACAAAGAATTGGGCAAAAGCTCGAATTTCATTAATAGAATGGTAGTATGCGAATGGCGAGACTCCATGGATGATTACAAAGTTTGGGAAATGGTAATATATAATGGAAAAGATACATTGAGATACAATGACCACTATTCCCCCTAAAAACTTTTGAAATCCTGAGCAGCAGCTTTTGTTGAAGTATGGTGAGGATCTGAGAAGATTGTTGCTTCATCGATCAAGTCTTGTCTGACGTAGTTACTTGCCAAGAAAAAAAATCCCTAACTTTTGCCTAAGCTGCCCTTGCGGGTTTTTAACTTAGAGGGAAATTTATTCTGTTTATGTATCTAATTTTTGCCTAGACCTCCCTTTCGGGTTTTCAGCCTACCGAGACGCTTCTTTATGCCTAAGCTGCCCTTTCGGGTTTTCAACTTAGCGAGTTGTTCTTTTATTTCTTTAGGCAAAGTATTTCTTGACTGCATCAGCATTCATGGGACGTGGGAACTCCTCGCCATCCATAGTTTCAAGAATTAATGCACCACCAGAGAAGGCTTTCTTGACAACATACGGGCCTTCAAAATTGGGAGTCCACTTGCCCCTAGAATCAGTGTTAAAAGACATGATCTTCCTGAGCACGAGGTCGCCTTCTCTGTATTCACGAGGTTTGACCTTTTTATCAAATGCTTTCTCCATTATTTTCTGATATAACTGCCCATGACACAAAGTTGTCATTCTCTTCTCTTCAATCAAATTTAATTGGTCAAACCTATTCTGGACCCATTCAGCCTCTGTCAACTTGGCTTCCATTATCACACGCAACGAGGGAATCTCTACCTCAACAGGGAGTACAGCTTCCATTCCATATACCAGGGAGAACGAGGTTGCTCCTGTTGAAGTGCGGACAGATGTCTGATATCCATGTAGAGCAAAAGGGAGCATTTCATGCCAATCCTTATAAGTAACAACCATTTTCTGGATAATTCTCTTGATATTCTTATTAGCAGCTTCAACGGCCCCATTCATCTTTGGCATGTACGAAGATGAATTATGATGGACAATCTTGAATTCCTTACACAGTTCTGTCATCATCTTGTTATTCAAATTCGAACCATTGTCAGTGATGATTCTGCTCGGCACACCATACCGGAATATCAGATTGTTTTTGATGAAACGCACAACCACATGTTTGGTAACATTGGCATAAGAAGCAGCCTCTACCCATGTGGTAAAGTAGTCAATTGCTACCAAGATGAAACGGTGTCCATTCAAAGCTTTAGGTTCTATCATCCCGATCATGTCAATACCCCACATAGAGAAAGGCCATGGGGAGGAAATCACATTGAGAAGTGTCGGAGGCACATGGATCTTATCCGTATAAATCTGGCATTTATGGCACTTCTTTGAAAATTTGTAACAATCGGATTCCATTGTCAACCAATAGTAACCTGCCCTTAGCATCTTTTTAGCCATCGAATGTCCATTAGCATGAGTGCCAAATGAACCTTCATGAATCTCATGCATCAACCTGTCTGCTTCATGTCTATCCATGCATCTGAACAATACCATGTCATAATTTCTCTTGTATAACACATTCTCACTGAGGAAGAAACTGCCTTCCAATCTTCTCAGTGTCCTTCTATCTTTCCTCGATGCACCAATCGGGTATTCCCGAGTCTGAAGAAAATGCTGGATGTCATAATACCAAGGTTTTTCATCTGCTACCTCCTCTGTCGCAAACACATGAGCGGGCCTATCCAGCCTTCGAACTGTAATACGGGGTATATCATTCCAGGTATTCACTCGGTACATGGAAGCCAGAGTTGCCAAGGCATCCGCCATTTGATTTTCATCTCTAGGAATGTGATGGAATTCAACCTTATTGAAGAAGGGTAACAATATTCTAGCATAATCTTTGTAAGGGATCAAGCCAGGGTGACGAGTATCCCATTCTCCTTTAATCTGATTTATTACCAAAGTTGAATCACCATACACATCTAGAATTTTGATTCTGAGATCAATAGCTTCTTCGAGACCCATGATGCAAGCCTCATATTCCGCCATATTATTAGTGCAATCAAATGTTAACCTTGCAGTAAAAGGAATGTGCGTTCCATGAGGAGTGAAGATCACAACACCAATTCCTTTACCATAAGTATTCACCGCTCCATCAAATACCCTACTCCAACGAGATTCAGGGTCAGGGCCTTCCTCGGGCAATTGTTCATCACAATCTTTCACTTTCAGGAACATCACATCTTCATCGGGGAATTCATATTCTGCAAACTGATGATCTTCTACGGGGGGTAGATTATAGAAAGGGAAGGTATTAGCATCCTTTCTATCTGTAGTTATCTATGGGCTCTTAGGTACTTGCTCATCATTTTCAAAATGTTTTCTTTGTGCTTGTGGGTTTTGAAAAGTTTGTTTTAACTTCGATTTAACTCTTGCTTCTGTCCTCAAGAGCGTAATGAAGTGTTTTGAAAACTTTGTTTGAAAAGGAGTGTAAGTGTGAAAAATTTGTTTTGGATGAGCAAGTATCTAAGAACTATCTACCTACTCGAAAAAAGAATCGTTCTATGCTAATTTCCTTTAGACAATGCTATCCCACTATTAGTGAGTAGGTACCACAGTCGTTGAAGTTTAAGGGTCAATTCGAATGAGGGGCATACGGTCACCAAAGCAACGTTAGGACACTTTAGCGGTAACCCTAATGTCTTAGATCATTTGTTTGAGGCAACAATATCCGAGGCAACCGTTTCGAGGCAACTATGACCTTTTAGACAAGAGGGCGACCTCTAAAATACCCTATACTCAATGATCGTGTATAAAGGCAACCAAGTGGGGTGTACCCTAGGAGTGTGCATGTGCGAGTGTGTAGTTTTCAGTTATTTTTATCTTTGCACATGTTAAAGGTGATCTAATTTGATTTTAAGATTAGGCATTCATTCTTGTCATGCAAGCCCTATTATCAAACATCTAACAACTATAATTAGCAGAAATTAAAATGCGGAAATTAAATTACAAGCCGTCGGGTATTTACATCGCCAAAATCAACCCTTTGAAAATAAAATAAAATAAAGAGGTAAATAAATAAAATATCCTAATTATCTATTACATACCGGAAACAGATACATCAATATGGATAAAGAAAACTAAAATGGGACGCGAAATTAAATCGGATGCACAATTAGGGTTTTGACCCTTTTTAAAAGAAAATGCCATCTTTTGTTGTTTTTATTTCAGAAAAGAAATTAAATTCTAAAATTAAAAGCTAAATTAGTTATTAAATAAATTAATGAAAAAAATAATTAATGACATGTTTTTTGGAATTTTTGTTAATTTAAGAAAGAAAATAAAATAATTAAATTAGTAGTCAAAACCTGATTAAGTCTAATTAATTTTATTTATTTACAAAATAAATTAAAGTTTCCTAAAATTAAAAACCTAATTAATTAATTAAAATTTATTAAAGAAAAATAAAGTTCTTAATTTTAATTGGACAAAATGATATTTTTTGTGATTTTTTAATAAAAATAAAAAGTTGTTATTGGTTAGAAAATAATTTAAATAAAATAAAGAAATTAAATTAAATAAACAAAATTTAAAAAAAGAAGAAGAATTGGGCCTGATTTGAGGGTGTAAGTAGCAATTTGTTGGCCCAATAGCAGCTGGTCTGTTTGGACTTTTGGGATCCAATGCTCCTGCGTTGACTGAATTCATGGTACGTCTTCAAGGTATGACCATCAGATCTCGCCACCTGGCCATCTGGCGCTTGGATTGGTGAGGAAGTATGGTGATCCCTTTGCATGCGCGCATACTGGATTAACTGCAATTGTCAAGAAAAATAGCAAATACTGGAGGCAGGGATCGAACCCCTGACCTCCAGCCCCATATGCCTGGGAAACAAACGTGGCAACCACTAGGCCAAGTGGTTTTTGTTGTTAATAAGATATGAAGAAATAATAATATGGAAAAAAAATTCAATGGTCAGAAAATAAAACAAGCGCGCGAATATTTGAACTGCCCAATGGATGGATGCCACGCATCATCCTTGGCCTCCCAACCGTGGCTAAAAGTGCAAAGACTTATACCAACGGACAGAGGTCCGTAGCTATAAGCTTGATCCGTTCCAAAACCTTGCATAGGCCATGAAAATGCATTATATGAGCATGTTTGAACTCGTTATCTCTTCCTGATTGCAACCATACCTATCATTGGGGCCAATTTTTCCTGAAATAGAAAACCCCAAAAAACTCCAAGAACCCTAACTATGGTGGTTCTTGTTACAGATCAGATAAATGAAATTTGTTAATACCAAAAGCTTTCAAATGTTCTTATGATCACAAATATGCAATTATTTTAGTCTATGGATGCCAGAATAATGTGAATCGAAATCAAGAACATAGCTGTGTTACGAAGGACTTACCGTGCACTAGGAGGTCTGGAAACGCTCAGTTTGGATTGGGTTAGCTTGTGAGCGTTGCCAGGAAGCGATTGGGATACGTCTCAGCTCTTGAAAATGTCTCCAACCTTGATTTTGATCTCAAGCTTTTTTGTGATTTTTGCAAAGTTGGTTATGCCTCCACACTTAATCTCTAACCCTGATTCTCGTGCCTTTAGCTTGCTTATGTATTGTACATTGGATTAGGGTAACAAACTTTGTCCAAATCGTCCCACATTGATGATTGCATATTTGATTTGATTCTTCCATAAAAGCTTTCCAAACTTGGCCTAAATCACATCTTTTTGTACCCAATGCCTTTGATACGAATTTTATTGCAATGATAGATGTATTTGGGGCCTAAAACAACCAGAAAATCATTTGTTATCAATGCCTTAGATTTTATGTGATTTTATTTGATTTAAAATCAATTAATTCAAATAAAAATCAAATTAAATAATAAAAATGAGATATGGACACATGGCCAAGGCTAGAGCACGTGGGCAATAATGCAAACTCAAATCAAGTGGAAAAGAATGGGCTCATTTGGCAAAATTTGAAGTTTTGGGGATAGTTTACTTTTGACAATTTTGCAAAAAATCCAACTTCAACAATGCATAACTTCTTCAATTTTGAACTTTTGGAGGTTTTATTTGACTTTTTAGAAAGATTGTGATGTCCTCTAACCAACCCTTTTGGTATCAGCTTATTTTGATATTCCATGCGCAAGTTAGATGCTTTGACAAAAAAGGTGTTTTCGTTGACTTTCAAAAATGACCTATAATGTAAAAATTCATAACTTCTTGTGAGTGCATTTTTTGATCTTGGGGTATGAAGATGGATTGTAAGTAATTGCATCCTCTTCAAAATGGGATTTGTATGGGTAATTTCTCATAAAGTATGAGAAAGTTATGCTTGGTCAAAGTTGAGTTGACGTTTCCTACAAAACCCTAATTTAGCAACTTTTGAATCTTGATGAATTTTGAGCAATCCTTGATGAATCATGATCAACCCTTGATCAAATGATGAAATATCCTTTGTTGTACCCCAAAATTTGCCCTCCCATAATCTTCAAAGTTTTGACAAGCATCACCTCAAATGGTTCAAGGCTACTCCAAGGATTGCACAGTCAACCATCCTCCTAAGTCAGTCAAAATTAAGGTTTTTGGTTCCTGCAAGGAAGTTGAGGTTTTCAAGGGCTCAATCAAGTCCCATGCTCATACACATTGTCAATCACCTACATGTCAAGTTTCAAGGCTCACAAGGTCAAGTTGCACAGTCAAAAAACCTAATTGCTCAACAGTCAACTGTAGGGGCAAAATGGTCATTTGGCAGTCAAAAGTCAAAATTTTGGTCAACATCTTATTTTGAAGCCACAAACATCATTTGATCAATGCTTGATCATGATTCTCAAAGTATGGCTCAAAAAGTCTCAAGATGCAAAAGTTTCTATTTTTGGACAGCTGAAAAGTCAACTGTAACTTGACCAAGGCATAACTTTTTCATGGTTCATCAGAAAAATTCCATCCAATGCTCATCTTGAAGGGGAAGACATTTCCTACAATTCATCTTCACATTCCAAGTCCAAGAAATGCTCTCACAAAAAGTTATCAATTTCAACATTATAGGTTATTTTCAAAAGTCAACAAAAAGGCACTTTAAGTCAAAGACCATAAGTTGAGATTGGTAAATCAAAATGACATGGGACCAAAGACATTGGTTAGAGGACTTCAAGACCTTTCCAAAATGTCCAAGAACATGTTCGTAACTTCAAAATTGAGTAAGATATGTATTGGAGAAGTTGGGAAATTTTTGTGAAATGGCCAAAATCATTTATCCTTGAAATTTCATTTTTGACAAAAGGGGCCCACTTTTTCCATTTGAATCAGCTTGGCCATGCTTCCCACGTGTCCCACATTTTATTTCAAATTTTAAAATTAATTTTTTCATTTTTATTTGATTTTATTGGATTTTATTCATTTTAAATCCTTTAAAATCAAATAAAAATCAAGAAGGTTAATTAAGGGGCATATTTGGTCTTGATTAGCTTTGAATCATCATTATACAACATCCCAAATTTGTTTCAAGGCCTAATCAAGCAAGAATTCAAAATTGGTACAAAGATGGAAAGTTTGTTAATGGAGGTTTATGGCAAAATCTTATGTATGAATGCAAGGCTTCAAGGCCCTTAATTCCAATTGAAATACATTACATAATGCATATGCAAGTGATCAAAAAAAAAAGAGAACACAACCTAGAGAACTCTCTAAAACGAAAAAACAAAAAATTCCACAAAAAAAACCTCATATTCTCTTATACAAAATCCTGTACGGAGGCCACTCGATGGAAACCCCCACTTTTCTTCTTGTTGCACTGTAAATTCACTTTTCACGTGCAATTTCCCATGAACCAACTTTAACAAAAATCTCATCAACCAAAACAGAAACCTTACACAAGCTCATGTTCATACAGTTGACACAAGCTCAAAACTGATGCAACCACAAATCATCATCCTCTTGACAGCACCACAACAACATCATTGAGTCATGATAAAGCAACACAAAATTCTAACATTTTCAATTTCATTTATTCTATTTAATTTTCTTTTTGATTGTTTGAACTTTATCCATAAAATTCTTTGTGAAGATCAGGACTGGAATTTGGCTCTCTGAATCAGAAACATAAGAACGAGAAGCGTCCAAATCGCAGTTCCTCCGCGCAACCGCGGACTCAACCGCCGCTTCCAGATCCGCTTCTGCCGCGACTTTGTGCTCCCTCCTAAATTGGGTCAACACCCCCATTGTTTGCATCACCTTTCATTTTTCCATTTTTCTTTTCTTCTTTTTATTTTAATTGTTTTTCTTTTATTTTATTTAATTCACCAAAATTAATCTTAATAATAACACAAAACCAAAAAACCAGAAATCATTAAAAAATAAAAATATGTTTTATTTAATTTTTTTAATTCTTTAAATAGTTTTTGTAAATAAATTCCAATAAAATAATTAGTTTAAATTTAGGTTTTTAACTTTAATGTCTTTTTCTAAAATAATTATAAAAAAAACATAAAAATTAGGTTATTAGTATCTTTATTCTTTTCTCAATAAATAACTTTTTCTCCTTAGTATTATTATTAATTAATTTTGTAAATAAATATGGCATTTAATTAATTAGGATAAATTAGGTTAAAACTTAAACATTTTTTTTAATTAAAAACAAATTTAGAACTAGGCTTTTACTTTAATTTCTAATTTCAATTAACTTTCTTTATTTCATAAAATACCAAAAAAACATAAAAATAATCTCTTTTCTTTATTTAATCATTAATTAATTTATAATTTCTATTTAATTTCTTTAAAGGGTCCAACGCCCTCGCACTCTCGATTCTTATTTCTTTTCGCATTTATTTTTATTTCTTTTGTGGATATAATGTATTTGCCCCAAAGCCTTGTAATAGATAATTAGGACATTTACTTTCCGCACTTTTATTCAAATCGGGTCTTGGTTTAATTTGGCGATGTAGACCCGCGCCTTGTAATAGCGTAGGACCTTTATTTTTTTGCATTTTTTATTTCCGCACCCTTTAAACTGTTAATCACATGAAAGAATGTATGCCCAAATAAAAATCAAAGCGTAGATCACTAAATGCATGACAAGACAAATATAACTGAAAATGACACACAATTCACACACCACTCCTAGGGTACGCCTCACTGTTGCCTTGCCCCTCGGAACATGGTCGTCGAGTACGGGACGTTTTAGTAAGTCCTTATGTCCATGAACATGGCATAAGGGTAGCTTCTAAGGTTTCCTACTGTTGCTTTGGTGATCACACTGTTGCCTTGCCCCTCGAAATGTGGTCGTCGAGTATAGGATGTCTTAGTGAGTCCTTATGTTCCATTGATCTAGTTGCCTCGAACGGTTGCCTCGGAACAAGTTGCCTCGAAACAAGTTGCCTCGGAATAGTTGCCTCGGAATAAAAAGATCAATGGCATAAGGGTAGCTTCTAAGGTATCTTACTATTGCTCGGTGACCACACTGTCCCTAAACCCTCGAATTGACCCGAACACCTCCAACGGTGGTGCTACCTACCTCTCAATGGTGGGATGGCACTACCTTAAGGACTTCTACACAACATAATTCCTTAGGGTAGGTAGATGACTCGTAGATACTTGCTCTAATTCAAAACAAAAAAAATACTTTTCACACCCGAAACTTTGCAAAAAGCTTTCAAAAACAACTTTTCAAACACTCTTGAGGACCGATACAAGAGTCGATCTGAAATTTTCAAAGAAACTTTTTCAAACCCACTCACCTTGAAAAGCAAACAAACATTTTGAAAACACAAATGAGCAAGTATCTAAGAGCCCATGGATAACCATGGATAGAAAGGGTGCTAACACCTTCCCTTTCTATAAATCTACCTCCCGAACCGAGAACTAATCTCAATAAGGAATTTTTCTGTGCTTTTGTCCTTTCCATATTGGAGAAAATAAAAGACGGTGGTGACTCTTGCTTCCGCGACATTTCTCGAAACCAGCGATAAACAGTCAGTTCCAGATCCACCGATCACATCCTTCAAAATGATAATGTTGACAAAAAATCTTGAAGTTTGACTGTATTTGGGTCACAGGTGACTTTTTCCCTAGCACAGTCGATTTTTGGACCTTTGAGCAATTGACTGAGCAAACTTCCTCTGTAAGGCTTGAAATTTGACATGGATGATCTTGAGAACATATTAGGACATTGGGGAGTAATTTAGGTCATTTGGACTCAAGGATCTTGATGGAACACAAAACCCTAATTTGGGGTAGACTGTCTTAGGAGAGGGCTTGTCTGACTAACTCTTGAGCAACCTTGAGCAACTTGGAGATTTTTATTGCAATATTTTGAGAAATATGGGAGGGCAAATTTTGGGGTACAACAGCAGTCATCCGTCCACACACAACCTTAATCTTTCTTTAACAACTTAAAGATCGGTTCATATTTTGCAGTCATGTGGGAAATAAATCTGGAGATATAGTTCAAACGCCCGAGGAAACCCCTGACTTGCTTTTCAGTTCTTGGTGCTGGCATTTCTTGAATTGCTTTGACTTTATCAGGGTCAACTTTGATTCCTTTCTGGATGACAATAAAACCCAACAATTTCCCCGATCTAACTCCGAAGGTGCATTTATTTGGATTCAAGCGGAGACGATACTTCCTCAAACGCTGAAACAACTTCAATAAATCTTTTATATGCCCTTCTTCAGTTTGGGATTTTGCAATCATATCATCAACATATACTTCAATTTCCTTGTGCATCAGATCATGGAATAGGGTTGTCATAGCCCTCTGGTACGTTGCACCAGCGTTCTTCAATCCGAAGGGCATCACTCTGTAACAGAATGTTCCCCAGGGTGTGATAAACGTTGTTTTTTCCATGTCCTCTGGAGCCATTCTTATTTGATTATACCCGTAAAATCCATCCATGAACGAGAATACCTTGAATTTTGTTGTGTTGTCCATTAACATGTCAATGTGAGGTAATGGAAAATCATCTTTCAGACTAGCTTTATTTAGATCTCTATAATCTACGCACATGCGGACTTTTCCGTCTTTTTTCGGTACAGGGACAATATTGGCAATCCATTGAGGATACTCTAACGTCACAAGAAAACCAGCACTAATCTGCTTTAGGACCCCCTCTTTGATCTTTACTGCCATATCTGGCTGAGTTCTTCTCAACTTTTGTTTAACTGGCGAACACTCTGGCTTCAATGGAAAATGATGCTCAACAATGTCTATATCTAGACCAGGCATATCTTGATAAGACCAAGCAAAGATATCCACATACCCTTTCAACAGCTCAATCAACCCGCTTTTTACATCAGGATGCAACGATGCTCCAATCTTAACCTCCTTCGGATCTTCTTCTGAACCCAAATTAATCACTTCCAAAGGCTCCTTATATGGCTGAATGGTATTTTCCTCGTGATCAAGCAACCATGAGACCTCTTATGGAATCTCATCACAATCTTCTTCTTCAGCCCCAAACACAGGACAATCAAAGTTGGGAGAGGGTGCAAGGTCATTGTATTCAACAGGTTTTTTAATTAATATGCACATTTGATTTATGATTGCTTTTAGAAACTGACACATAACAAGTGATCATGCAGATTAATTTTCAGTTATTATTATTTTGAAAGGGTTTTTTATTTGATTACCATTTCCCAAGAAAAAGCAGAAAATAAAGACATAATTTTGGAAGCAAAGACAACCTTTATTAATGATTTTAACAAATCAAAGCAAACAGATAAGCCCATACAATACTTTCACCTTGGGCAGAGTGAAAGCTTTTCAAAAGAAAGAAATAGATTAACAAAATAAATTACTTTGAAATATGTATGCAAGAAGGAACATCAATGGTGACCAAGTTCTGAACTCGGACTCCATGCGTCACAAAATTTGGTACTTCCAGCTCTGCTTCATCCTCTTCAACAGCAGTAATTCCAGAACCAATTGGATGGAGGTAGCCTCCGCTGCGGAAAACATCATGATAATTGTTCACAAAAGACTTTGACGTCAAACTTTTGCTTTTGCCATTCTTCGAAGAGAAACCCAAACCAACTCTGCTTTTGTTTACGGGTGGATCCACAAGTTGTCCCCAAACTACACTATGACCATTGCGCACAACCTACTGCGTGTCCTTTAGCGAAACCACAAAATTCGCATTCCTTCTTATGTTGTCAATGGATAGGGCTTGGAAATGGGTTCCAACAGCAGCCTCATCCGCTTCTACAATACTGAAAGAGGATAGATGGGATACCAACAACGCATGCTCCCCATTTATGATCACTACCTTCCCTTCACGCACAAATTTAAACTTTTGATGCAGAGTTGAAGTGACAGTCCCTGCTTCGTGTATCCATGGTCGTCCAAGCAAACAACTATATGCGGGAATAATGTCCATTACCTGGAAAGTTATCAAGAACAGATGTGGTCCTATATGGATGGGCAAGTCCACTTCACCGATGACAGATTTCCTCGACCCATCGAAATCCTTCACAATGATGCCACTCGAGCGCATAGATGCTCCTTGATACTTTAACATGAGGGTACTCCTCGGTATAAAATTCAGCGTGGATCCATTATCAATTAGCACATTGGACAGCGAATCATTCTTGCAATTCATAGATATGTGGAGGGTCAGGTTGTGATTCCTCCCTTCATCTCGTAACTCATCATCGCGGAAACTCAAATTGTTACATGACGTAATGTTTCCAATTACGCTGCTGAACTGATCTAACGGCATGTCATTCTTCACAAAAGCTTGGTCTAGTACTCTCATCAGTGATTCTCTATGAGCAGAGGAATTCATCACCAAAGCTAGAATGGATATCTTAGAAGGAGTCTGCAATAGCTGATCTACAATCTTGTAGTTGCTCATCTTAATTATCTTCAAGATATCATCCACTTCTTCCTCCAATGTAGCTCCACTAGTCTCTCCTGCAGCCTTCTTAGGCTCATCTTTCTCAGCAATTTTCTTCCCAGCAACAACATCTCTTCGAATAACTGATGCAAGCACACGACCGCTACGGGTCACCCTGCTATCCTCAGCTATATTTCCAACATTTGGCATTGGCTGGATGGTAATCTCCACCCCATCTTCCAAGATTGTAGCGTTGTATTTGTAAGGCACAGCCTTATCTGATTCATAGGGAACAGGACCTGGCAGACTAATTACCAATGAGGCAACAGTTGGTTTGCTATAGTGTTCCACCTCAAGATGAGTGGGTTCGCCAAAACAAGGTACAATAACATTCACCCCTTCCTCAACACCATCAGCCATTAAAAGTTCATTTCCGGCAAACAAATCTTCATCTGAAGAGAAATACTCATCCGTGGAGGCATACTCTTCCTCTGACTCTGCTTCCATCAAACAAACTTCAACCATATCAATCTCGTGATAATCATCTCTCTGACCTGTGATCTTGATAGTTCCATTGTCTAACAGCAACTGAACACCTTCCCTCACAATTGAACATCCTCGGGGATTTCGACAACAAACTATGCAAGATCCATACTGGTGTTCTACCTGACCAGCAGTACGGCAGAAGGTAGCATGCAACTGCACGAGATCCTCATTCAAATGATCCACATCAAAAATTCTGAATTCACCCGGACATCCAGAAACCATATTCACTTCCTCTTTATATTCTTCCCTAAGCCTGATTATATGGATTAAACCTTCATCCATCATCTCCTGTAAATCAGCCTTTATCTTTTCGCAACCTTGTAGATCTATACTACAAATAGCACAACCGGCGTAGTCATGCGTATAATAACTGAATTCACAAAGGTCTGCGTGCATCTTCACTAAACCTCCTCTAACCAGATTAATGTCAAAAATTCGAAAGTCACCTAGACAACCGGCCACCATATTTACAGCAATTACTTCCCCGTGCTTGGGTAGAGGATTGTCTTTCACATTAGGTCCCACATCTTTGAAAGATAAAATTCCAGACTTCACCAACCTTTGCACTTCAGTCCTCAAAGGATAACAATTCTCAACATTATGCCCTGGTGCTCCCTAATGAAAGGCACACGTCTGGTCTGCTTTGTAATACCAAGGCAATGGTGATGGTACAGCGGTAGGTGGTCATGTCTAGACCAACTTCTTCTGAATCAATACTGGTAGTAGCTCTACATAGCTCATGGGAATAGGATCATAATTCTCCCCTCTGATTATACCCTTGATTCCCCTGTTGGGACGGTCTCTGATAAGCAGCAGTAGTCGGAGCGACATTCATAACAGGAGTAACTGAGGCGACTTGCTGATGACGCTGATAATTCTTTCTAGGAGCTTTTACTTTTATCTCTTGCATAACTGCATTGGCATCCCCCTCTTTCTTCTTGGTAAACCCATAAGATTTCTTTTTCACACCTCCAGATCCTTCACCCTTTGCCAAACGACCTTCCCTTACTGCCTCTTCTAGGCGGACAACCATTCCTACCATCTCTGTAAAATCACTTGGGGAACTTGCTACCATTCTTTCGTAGTAGAAAGCGTCTAGCGCCTTCAGAAAAATTTTAGTCATTTCTCTCTCTTCCATGGGTGGAATCACTTGTGCAGCCACTTCGCGCCATCTCTGCGCATACTCCTTGAACGATTCTCTGTATTTCTGAACCATGGCCCTAAGTTGGTCATGGTCAGGCGCCATGTCCACATTGTACTTGTATTGCTTAATGAATGCTTCTCCCAAATCATTTAAAGTATGGATATTGGCGTTGTCCAAGCTCATATACCATTTCAACGCTACGCCAGTCAGACTATCCTGGAAAAAGTGAATCAGCAGATGCTGATCATCAGTGTGGGTAGACATTCTTCTCACATACATCACCAAGTGAGCACGAGGGCAAGTGTTGCCCTTGTATTTCTCAAACTCTGGGACCTTGAACTTAGCGGGCACTTTAACATTAGGGACCAAACACAGCTCATTCACATTCTTCCCAAATAACTCTTTTCCCCTAAGAGCCTTCTTCTTTCTTCGCATTCTATCAAACTTCTCTTGGAAATCATCCATTTTGTCATAAAGACCCAAGTCTTCACTCGGAGAAGGGAAAGGACGACACACATCTTCATTGAACAACGGAACCAAATTCACCTAAGGAGGTGCAGCAGGAACAGTATGCACCACAGGAGGTGCAGGAGTAACAACATTTTGAACCACTAGAGCATCTTGAGGGCCAAGATTGAAACCTTCAGGTGCAAAATTCTCTGGCATTCCCCACGGATAACCTTGAGGCATACAGTTTTGAACAACAGCCGGAGTAGCGGATACAGGAACAGTAGGAACTTCAGCATTTTCCCTTGTTGATTGAGGTTGACCACTCGGTGGCTGATTCTGAGCAGCCACTAGAGCTTCCATCAGAGTAGTCAAGTTGGCCAAGCCAGCCTTCAAAGCCGAAACTTCTTCGCGCAGCTCGTGATTCTCCTATTCTAAGTTGTCCATCTTCTTTTTGAAATTAGCCCGAGTGTTGTACTGATGAGTCAGCTTGCTGAGTGAAGCAAAGAAACTGAGTAAGACACCTGGATATGCATAATAAATGCAAGAAATATGTACAATATGATGCATGATATGTAATGCATATGAATATTTTTATTTTATCATTTAATATTTCAAAGGATTTAAGATTTATATTGCAAACATCCAAGTAATAAAGCTTTTGAAATACTGAAAATTTTTATTATAATAACTTCAAAATGGATTACAAGTTTCAATGATCCCAAGTTCAAGATGAAAATACAATCTAAAATCCTGAGAAGAGGAACTAATGGAGATCAATCTGTACGCTGGCGCTTCCCTGTGAGCCTGGCAATCTGAGCTCTCAATCTCTGGTTTTCTTCCACATGTATGATGGCAACCTCCTTCCAATCATCTGAAGCAGGAAGTGAGTAATCAGTACTTGTTTGAGGCCTAGGAGAAAATAAATCCCCTTGCCTCTCCATAGACTCCACCGCTCGACTCTCAAGGATCTCGATCCAATCATCTCTCTCTTTCAGGTCTGCTCTGTAGGAACTCTCTAAAGTCTGGAACTTGTTCTTCCAAGAATCCCTTTCCTGTTGCATCCTAACCAAAGCAAGTTGCAGCTCTTCCAGATCATCTAATAAGGGAGGAGTGGTCTTCACAAACAAATCAGGCATGGTTGTCTCCCGAGCATACGGCATCTTCAACTGAATGACTCTCGATCGGACCCACTGAAGATATGGCTCCAAAGAAACAACACCTCTAGGTCCCAAATCCTTCATATTCTTCTTATGGATATGAAGCTAGGCCTTCGCAATCTGCTCCCTAGCTTCCCTGTGGTCTTCTTCTTCCTTTAGAAAGAAACTACTCAAATGAATACTATTTGGTTTATCCCTCATCGGGTAACCAAGCTGCCGTCGTGCAATAATAGGGTTATAGTTAATTCCTCCCTTTGTACCAAGAAGAGGCACATTGGGGAAACTACCACAACTGTCAACAATCTCCACATCCTGGTAAGCTCGATGATACCAATCAATATCCGAGTGAATAAGTGCCATAATCTTAGGAGCCCAACGAGGTTCCTTCTTGACATCCCAAAAAGCATCAGACTGAGGCATATGAGAGATAAACCACCGGTACAACAGAGGCGTGCAACAGATAATCATTCCCCCATGATAGGAACTCCAAAGATGAACATACTAATAAGCATCACCCAACAGTGTAGGAATCGGGTTTCCAATCATGAAAATCCTGATAGCGTTAATGTCGACAAACTTGTCCACATTAGGGAATAAGAATAATCCATAGGCGAGTAAAGCAAAGATGGCCTCAAAAGCAACCATGCTCTTCATCCTGGAAAAGTAACGAGCTTTCTCCAATAAGAATTGAGCTGGTAATCCTATAATCCCTCCTTTAGTAGTCATATGGGCTTCCACCTCAGACTTCCCCAGATGAATCAAAGCATCAATCTCATGTGGTTTTGGCTCACCCTCCAAACCAATAAAAGGAACACGGTCACTAACAGGTAAATCAAATACATAGGAATACTCTTCCAGTGTTGGCACCAACTGATAATCGGGAAAAGTAAAGCAGTGAAACACCGGATCATAGAACTGGACCAAGGTTGAGAGAATACCCTCCTTCATCTTCAGCTTCATGAGAGGAATAATGGATCCATACTTCTTCTGAAAGTCTACAGAACACTCGATCTCTGGAATTAGACTGATCAACTCATCTATCTTAGGATCCTTGAAACTGTATTTCCCGGTCTTTCTCTTTCCAGATTTCATGGTTTAAGGTACCTGAGATATTCACAAATAGTCAACCTTTAAATCCCTTGAAATATTGTTTTTTTCCAAAAGATGCTTATGAGTGCATGGATGCATGATGCAACAATCACACACAAGATCACACATATAGGGTTCATAGGTTCAACGTCACGAGCATGAGGCCGAAGGTATCACCCATAAGGTGTTAGTCTAAAAAGTTATCACCTGCCGAACAAGGTTCTAAGAGGTTCCCAGAGTCTACATCCTTCCTTCGGATATTACCAACTTCCCGATTAACTCGGTAATTAGTAATATTCTCAAGAAAAACTCGTCCGAACGTAGTATCGCGTGACAACTACTTTCGGATTACTCCGTCATAGCTTCCGCACTACACCTAAAAGGCCAATATGGGTTAGGTAATCTATGGTCCTCAGTTTCGGCAGGCTCCCAGGTCGAAAGTAGCACGTCTTCCCGATTACTCGGTAAACGACACTACGATTAAATGGGCCTCTACTGAGTGGGGGATCTCATGCCTCCTTTTTTGGGATTACTCCCTAAAAGTTAACATGACTATACCGCCTGTCCTATCTTAAAGTTTTCCCAAGTCCGGGTATAGGACTTATGAGAAATCACCAAGCACCCTGTAAACCAGGAAAATCCAGACAAACATATATACAAAATATAACACATAAACACAATAACACATATACATATATAAACAAAGATAGGTTTAACCCACTTAGGTATGGACCAGCAAGAGATCAATCTTTCCCCAGTGAAGTCGCCATTTTTCTGTAGCGGTAGAAATGTTCAAGACTAAGCCATTGGATTGACTAGACTTTATACAAATCAAAATCAAAATCGCCACCGTGCTTTATTGTTTCCAAAGGAATGGGAAAAGATCGAATAACCCAAAAAGGGGGAAAGATTCAAGGTAAGGGGTTGGTTATGCAAAGGGAAGGTATTAGCACCCTAAACATCTACGGTACTCCGCAGGAACCTCTTTGAAAAAAATCTGTATATTTTGGCTATAAAAATATGTTGTGTATAAAATGGATGGTGGAGGTGAGAAAAGAAATATTTTTTATGATTTTTGCACCCGCCGCGGTTGCAAACCTTTAGTGCCTACGTACCACCTTTCGTGCAATAGGGGATCAAGGTACACCTAGTTCCTCTTTTAAAAATTTGAAACACAAGTGTGTTGGTTAATTTTTATGAGATAAGATATCATCGTCATTGTCCGTATGGAAAACATACTTACTACCCACAATCATGAGAAAGGAGAATTTGCATCGTCTCAAAGTGGAGGATATGACTTGGATTTCAAAATCAACAATGCCTCACTCAACACCCAAGTGGAAAATATCTCTCTTTACTACATATTGTAGAAGTATAGTTTTTTGCATCACTACAAGGATTGGCAAGAGTCTAATCTTTTAAGAAAAGGTTTTAAAATAAAAAGCCAAAGTCTCAAAAATGGTTTGAAATGAGATTGGTTGACTTTTAGTCTTCTCAAAAAAAATGTCAAGGTATTATTAAATTGATTGAAATTTATTTATGAAAATGATTTTGAAAATGCATGGACCTAGGTCCAAGTTTATTATGAAAGTATTTCAAGTTTAGAAAGAAGAAGAGTTTTCAAAAGGAGGGAGAAGATTTTTGAAATTAAAGAAGATGGAAGGAGAAGAAGAGGCTATCCTAAAGCATAAGGTAAAAGCTAGGGATAAGGACCATCTAACCAACAAGAAGCCAATACTTGACATTATGAGTCAATATAGAATTCCCATTCTTTGGATTGAAACCAAGCAAGCAAAGATACTAGACCTCTTGAGAGAACCAAACTTCAAGTGTATTAAGTCTTCGCAAAAATTGGGCAGAGTAACGGCTGTATACGGGTGAATTCCAAATTACAAACAAAGTGTGTAATCATAATAACTTGCACACAAAACAAACAAACAACTCAATGTCCTGAGGTAAACCTCAAGAACTCCAGACAAAATATCAAATAAAGTCACAAAGTCTCCAAGATAGGCCAAGGTCTCTAATCCTAAGTCCAAGAAGTCCAATGCTCCATAATGCCAAGGATAGTAACCAAATAGTCCAAGTATCAATAAAGATTTTTATGGTTCATGTTGATTATTAGGTGTCTTTAAAAGGAAAAGAAAAGCTCAAGTGAGCAAAATAAAAATGACATAAAAGTAAATGCTCAAGTGAGAAAAAATAAAAATGGCATGAAATGTAAATGCTCAAATTAAATGGTACATAAAGCATAAAAAATAAAAGCATAAAGTAAAGTCAATTGTTAGAAATTAGTGGTTAGTTGGATGACCATATTGAAACTTGCATTTGGAACTCATTAGAGGATTGGTAGAACCAAAGCCTCCACACAACAAGTTGCATTTGCTTTTTGTCAAGTATATCATCCATTTTGGAATTCTTAAAAAGTAACATTTAATGATCAACAATGTTTAAGTGATCCGCGTTGACCAAAAGTGTTGTAGATCCATTAGAGGATTGGTAGAACCAAAGCCTCCACACAATGAATCTCAAGGTTATTGGATCAAAGAGATCAAATTAACATACTTGGGCTTGCAATCATAAGTTTGGTCCATGAATGATCATTTATTCAAATCGTGACAAAATTTAGCGCTATGTTAAGCAATCGTAAGTGGACTTATGTAGAAGTCGCACCTATTTTGAGGACGGGCAATAGAAATTTATGTACTTCATGTTTGGATAAATGATATAGAGATCACCATCCCTTAACATGTAGCACAATTAAAAAAATAAAGGGATAAGATGAAGAGGGAGGGGAATGATAAACTAATTTGGATTACCATTTCAAAATCCTTTCATCTTTAAATTCAACCACTCCTCTAGATAGATTAAAGCACTAAATATATCATTAATCCAAAGCACCAAGAATGAATTAAATATCTTATTCTTTGATAGATTTGAATTGATGAACACTTATCCAGCTTCATCTACATCACAAAGTTCATTGAGTTTAAAAACAAATTGGACATTTAAAATTGCAATCCAAATTATCCATCAAAGAGAGTGAGAAGAAAAATATTTGAGTCAAAACAGCCCCAAAAAGGCAGAAATGGTATTTTTGGCACTGTTACAATCAATTGCTTAGACAGCAACCTATTGCATCAATGCAGTTTTTTTTCTTCAAAATTCCATTTTCTGTGACAATCAATTGCAATGTTCCAACAATTGATTGTAACCTGTTAAAAATCAGTAGAAAAACAGCATTTCAAGGATCAAATTCTTGTTCCAACTTTTCATCAAACACCTTATGATCATGGATCCAATTGAGCATGAAGATTCCAGAAAAGTTTGAGAGAACAACACTAATGGAGTTATAAAAACAGTGCTCAATGAATCAAAACCATAAATCCACAAGAGATCACATTGTGAAAGATGATGATCCAACTTACCAAAGGTAGAATTTGAGAATTATCGAACAACTTCAGAATTTGCTTCAATTCAACAACAAGAATCAATCACCAAAGCTTGGATGTAGAGAATTGATGGAGAAAAAGTGTTTGGATGAAGGTTTATCTCAAATATTAGTAAGCTTCAATGCAAAACTTACTAACTTTTTGAAAATTGAGCTTTGAGTGAATTTGGTAAGAGAGGATTGAGAGATTTTTTAGCAAGATGATTTTGGCTATCAAAAGCTTGTCATTTGAATGAAATGAGGTCTCTATTTATAAAGTTTTAGGATTGGGATTAGTGGTAATTTGGTAATTGATTCTTGGAGCCAAATTTGAATTAATGATATAATTTCAAATTATGCAGAAAAAATTGGAGCCAAAATGATAACAATTTGAATTTGCTGGCTTTTTTTTCAAAAAAACACTTGCATTTTTCCATTATCAGTCGATACATAGGAGGTATGTGTCGATACATCCTAGCTGTATAACACAGCATGTGTCGATACATGCCTCTATGTGTCGATACATACTGTTGTTTCAACTCATTACAGAACCACACAAACTGCATGAGTCGATACATAACACGTATGTGTCAACACATGCTAGTTTTACAATTAGGATGAGTCGATACATACATGCATGTGTCGACACATGTTGGTCATGCACAAAAAAATGAGTCGATGCATACCTTTATGGGTCGATGCATGCTGGATTTTTTGCCATAATAGGATCAATCAACTTTGCATGACCTTATTTGTTGGATTCTTTGACTTGGTACCTACAAAACACAAATTGTGCAAGGACAAAGACAAATATTTTTTTGTATTTTGGTTAGAGGTTAGTCAACAACACATATACAAGATATACAACCAAGGTGCTTGGAACTTCCTCAAGGGAAAACTTAAAGATAGGAGATAGAAAAAGATGAAGAACCAACCCTAATGTGATCTTGTCATGATTGAGTTGACATGATATGATAGGGGAATCTTAGGGGGGAAAATTGGGGTACAACACTCATGGGTGCATGAATGCATGATGCAACAATCACACACAAGATCACAAACATGGGGGGGGGGGGGGGGGTCATACGTTCGACGTCACGAGCATGAAGTCAAAGGTATTACCCACAAGGTATGGACTAATAGTTTATCACCTGCAAAACAAGGTTCTAAAAGGTTCCCAAAGTCTACATCCTTCCTTTGGATATTACCAATGTCCCATTTAACTCGGTAATCAGTAATATTCTCGGGAAAAACTTGTATGAGTGTAGTATTATGTGACAACCACTTCCTGATTGCTCCGTCATAGTTTCCGCACTACACCTAAAAGGCCAAGATGGGTTAAGGGTTCTACGGTTCTCAACTTCAGCAGGCTCCCAGGTTGAAAGCAACATCTTCCTAATTTCTCGGTAAACGAATACTACAGTCAAAGGGGCCTCCACTCAGTGGGGGATCTCATGTCTCCTTTTTTTGGATTCCTCCATCAAAGTTAACATGACTATACCGCCTGTCCTATCTTAAGTTTTCCCATGTCCGGGTAGAGGACTTATGAGAAATCACAAAGCACCTCTGAAAACCAAGAAAATCTAGACAAATATATATACAACACATAACATACAACAGATGATAACACATACATAAATAAACAAAGATAGGCACAACCCACTTAGAGATGGACCAAAATTTGGTTAATTTTTCCCCAGTGAAGTCGCCATTTTTTTGTAGCAGTAGAAATGTTGATACTAAGCCATTGGATTAACTTAACATGTACAAATAAAAAAACACGCCACCGCACTTTATTATTTCCAGAGGAATGGGAAAGAGAAAATAACCCAAAAAAGAGGGGGATAGAATCTAAGTACGGGGATTGGTTATGTAAAGGGAAGGTATTAGCACCCTAAACATCTACAGTACACCATAGGAACCTCTTTGAAAATTTGTGCATTTTGACTATAAATGTTGTATACAAAAATAGATGGTGGAGATGAGAAAAGAAGTATTTTTTACAATTTTGCACCCACCGCGGTTGAAAACCTTTAGTGCCTATGTACCACATTCCGTGCAATAGGGGATCAGGGTACTCGTAGTTCACCTTTAATTTTTTTTAAACACACGTGTGTTGGTTAATTTTAAGAGACGGGGCATCATTGTCATCTCTGAGTGGAAAACATACTTACTACCCACGATTATGAGAAAGGAGAATTTGCATCATCTCAAAGTGGAGGATATAGCTTAGATTTTAAAATCAACAAAGCCTCACTCGACACTCAAGTGGAAAATATCTCACTTCACTATATATCATAGAAGTATAGTAGCTCGCATCACTACAAGGATTGACAAGAGTCTAGTCTTTTGAGAAATTTTAAAGTATAAAGCCAAAGTGGTAAAATGATTTGAATGAGATTGATTGAATTTTAGTCTTCTCACAAAAATTTTAAAGCATGATTAAGCTGATAAAAGTTTGATTAAGAAAATATTTTTGAAATGCACGGACCTAAGTCCAAGTTTATTATGAAAGCAATTCAAGTTAGAAAACAAGAAGAATTTTGAAAAGAAGGGAGAAGATTTTTGAAATTAAAGAAGATGGGAGGACATGAAGGGACTATCCTAAAGCATAAGATAAGAGCTAGAGAAGAGAACTGTCTAACCAATAAGAAGTCAACACTTGACACAATGAGTCAATGTAGAATTCCCATCATTTGGATTGAAACCAAGCAAGCAAAGATGCAAAACCTCTTAAGAATACCAAGCTTCAGATGCATTAAGTCTTCTAAAAAATTGAGCAGAGTAACGAAAATATATAGAGTGATTCCCAACCATAGACAAAGCATATAATCAGATTAACCTACACACAAATAAAACCGAACTAATGTCTTGGGATAAACCCCCAAGAACTCTAGAAAAAATAACAAACAAAGTCACAAGGTCCCAAGGGTATCATGGCTTCTAATCCTAAGTCCAAGAGGTCCACAACTCCATTATGCCAAGGATAGTAACCAAATAGTCCAAGTAACTTTAAAGTTTTTTATTGTTCAAGTTGGTTATTAAGTATCTTCAAAAATAAAATGAAAATCTCAAGCAAGCAAAAATCAAAATGACATATAGATAAGTGCTCAAGTGAGCAAAGATAAAAATGACATGAAATGTAAATGCCAAAATAAATGGTAGATAAAAGTAAAGGAATAAAGTAAAAGAATTAAATAAAAGCACAAAGTAAAAGTCAATTGTTAATGAGTTAGGAATTAGAGGTTACTTGAATGACCATCTTGAAACTTGCATTTGAAAACTGATTAGAAGATTGATAAAATCAAAGTTTCTCAACAACAAGTTTCATTTGCTTTTTGTCAAGTATATCATTCATTTGAAGTTCTCAAGGAGACAACACATGATCAACGATTTTTAAATGATTTGCTTAGACTAAAGTTTATGAAGGTTCATTAGAGGATTGATAAGATCAAAGTCTCCTAAAAATGAACCTCAAGATTATTGGATCAAAGGTTTCAAATTAAATACACTTGGGCTTGCAAACATAGGTTTGGGCCACAAATGATCATTTCTCGAATCGAGACATAATTTAGCGTTATGTTAATCAATCATAAGTGGACTTATGTAGAAGTCACGCCTATTTTGAGGTTGATCAATAGAAATGTATGCACTACACAAGTCTTGAGATGTGATACAAACCACACTCATGAAACTTATAGCACAAGAAAAAGTCAAAGAAGAAATAAGACGGAGAAAATATATTTGAACCAAAAAATTTAATCAAACTATCATTAAAATCAATAATCCATTTTGGTGAAGTTAAAGTCAACACCCAAGATCCAATAATGTTAATGAAGCTCATGATTAAAAATCACATAGTTCAAGCTCAGCCATAATATATTTAAAAATAAAATTGCCTTTAATAAGCAAATAAGAATAAGAAAATGATTTTTAAATTGTTTTTTATAAGTGAAAATAAAAGGGAAAATAAAAAACTATATTCAAAGTATCAAATAAAAATAAAAGAAACCATAGAAAAGTCAGAGATGATCTCAAGTATTTTTACAAAATTTTTTGTAATTTTTTAAAACAGAAAAATAGTTTTAAATTATTTAAATCAATCAATTAAGTGAAAAATGATTTAAAATAGTAAAAATACGAATAAAATTCTAGAAAAATTCCAAGAAGTCGGGAATAAAGAAAATGATTTTTTATGAATTTTTCAAAATTTAAAAATATCAAAAAGTATTTTTAGAACAATTAAAAAAACATGATAAACAAAAGAAAAATTTGAAAATAAAATCATGAAAAAATAAATGTCAGAAAGAGAATATTTGAAACTAATTTAATGAATTTTTTCATTATTTTTGGGTCAGAAATGAATTTTCTATGACTTTTTGAAAGTTTAAAACAATTAAATGTAAAAATTAGAAAATAAAAATAAAGTCAAAAAAATATGGAGCATTGGATGAGAGTCAAAACTCGTTAGTAAACATATCCAAAGGATCTGGCGCACTGTGCATATCATGGTCTATTTTGAAAATCACACCAAATCATTTTTTAATAATTAAAAGCAACTTAAAATCTGACACGTTAGATGGAGTCTGACTAATGAAAGTAATAAGATTCAGGGGTTCTCAAAATGTGTGTATGGTAAGGCAAGCACACTAGATAGGTTTCAAAAAAATTACATGTCATGGTATCATTGGTTTAAGCACGACACGTAGGTCGTCTTCAACCTTCAAGCGTCCTAGATTGGAGTTCCACAAACTGTAAAATTAGCTAACCAGGCGGGTACCATTAGATTCGTCTCTTCAAGACGATTCTAATGGTACCCTCACGCCAAACTTATATAAGCTAAGCAAGGCTGGATTTGAAAAAAAACCCAGAAAAAATAGCGAGCATGAAATTTCCAAGTATCTCTCTCAATTCTCTATGAAAATGAAAACCGTAAGAAGTATGAGAATCAAAAGGATGAGTAGAGTAGAATATAGATTTATTTGATTCTATTTGGTTGAGAATTCTACCTGAACAAAGTTCACTAAAATAGCTCTGAAACATGACTTCCGTAGCTTAATTTAGGTCACGATTCTTGAAGGTAAGAGTATGGTTAGATTCAGAGAAGTTCAATGAAGCTAATTGAATGGAGCTTTTAGTGTTTTGAGGTGAGAATGAAAGAAATCAGAATTTCATGTATAGGGAAAATGAGAGGAGTGAGGTCCTCTATTTATAGGGAAGTAAATGGTGCAAAGAAATGAGAGGAAAATTGAAGTTTGCAGGGAAAATGGATGAAGCCCAAAAGTGGAAAATGTGTGACTCCATGTGCATCAAAACTCATCCAGTTCCTGCATTTTGATCCTTAATTCAACTTTGGTAACTTTGTTAAACATGTTTAAATAAAAAACGCATGCTAATTTGGTGTTTAGAAGCTGGATTATGGATTTCAAAATCTAACTTGGAGAAAAAATGCAGTTTCAAGTAGCTGACTTTGAACTCATGGTGTGCACGATTTTGGAAGCCTTAGGAATTGATTCTTGATGCATTGGAAAGATCAAGTAACAATATTTATAATGTGTTAAGAAGGAGTTCATTTGGATGCTTGAGCTAGAAGTTATGCTTGGTCAAAATCAGGAAAAATGCCCTGACTTTTATACTTCGAAAAATTCTAAGTTTTTTCTTCAAAAATGACCTATAATGTTTTTATTCCAAACAAGGTCTTCCTTAAAAAATTCCTTAAATAGTATTATGAAACTTATATCACTCAAAAATTCCAAATATTGAACAAGTTATGATCTTTTGAAATTGATGAAAATCCATGTGGTGACCTATAATCTTTTGAACTCAAAAAGCATCTTGCAATCATTTACATGCTTAGAAAAGGGATTTAAATTTAACATCCTTAAGATCATTGTGAAAAAAGAATGAGCTCAAGATGATACAAATTGACCAAGTTATGATCCTTTGAAGTAACATAAAAGAATTTGATGGCCTATCTAGAGGACTTGTAATATTTCTCAACCATTAGTGATCTTCTGTATAAAATTTGCTTGAAACTCTTGAAGTGATTTGTTAATAATCCTTTAAAGATAAAAATATCTTTGGAATCACTTAAAAATGGTTGTGTCACAAAACCATGGCAGAAGTATCCACAAGATAAATGGAATGCTTGGTGTATGGGAGTTGAATCGGGATATGATTAACCATGGGCTATACTTGATTAATCTCGTGAGAGTGAGTGCTCCTACCCTTAACCATGGGACCCTTTTGTGCATGGAACACTTGGTATATGGACCAAAGTGATTGATTCAGGTTATGATTAACCAAGGGCAAAACTTGATTAATCTCGTGAGAATGGCCATGCCCAAACTCAACTATGAGACCCTTGTTGGAAGCTTGGTATATGGACCAAGAGATGAGAATTAGATTAAATTTTATTGAGACAAGGAGATAAAATTATATTCAATGCATAAGATAAAAATCAAACAAGCCCATACAAGGTGGCTATATGCATTCTCCTATTAAGTGAGGACTAGCATGGTGCTAGTATTATAAATGACCAATTGGAACAATTGATCGAATATTTATTATTGTAGAAAAGCCCCTGACAAAACTATGAATGTATGCAAGTGTGCATTTATAGATGGATACCTTTTACTTGAGCTCAATAGGAGGCCATGTATTTTAATTGGATGATACATGCATGATTGAGCAAAAATTAAAACATAAAAATAAATAAAGTTCTAAGCTATTACAAACCATATGGGAATGAGGGGTACAAGTTTATGAATGGGGATGTATCAAATCGACAACACGATTAAAAGTCAAAATAAACAAACAATACAACCAAATCGAAATTAATTAAATAACTAATTAAATTGAACCATCTTATTTGATAAAATTAATTAACAAATAATTAGTGATATCAAATAATATTTTTCAATCTAATTATTTATTTAAAATAAAAGTATTTTTGTATTTTTTATCAATAAAAAAATAATCCTTAAACAAAACATACAAAATATATGGAGAAAAATGGAAAATGGGCCTGAAATAAGCAATTCAGGAGGGGTGCTGGAAGCATAAGTGCTTAGGCCCAATAGGAGGGTACATTTAATCCAGTGTAGTCATCCAGGAGGATGCATCATGGTCGTGCAGGTATGAACCATTGGATGGTGATGATAACGAAGATGTGATGGCTGAGAGCGAGGGAGCATCACATGGTTAATGAGTAGGCAAAATAAAAAGACACTAAAGGTCAGCAGATTCAAAAGGGTAAGTTGGACTTCACCCTGTCATACTTGGTTTTCGCCAACTTCAACCTGTAATAAATGGACGTTTTAATAGTATAAAGAGAAGTTATTTCTTCCTCAAGAGTTTTTGTTGCATCCACATGTTCTACACTTTGAGAAGTCTCATGATTCATTTTAGTGTGATCCATTTTCTCAATAACTTTTTGGCGTGCTTCGTTTCGAGAAATCTTTTCTTTTAACTCCTTAATTTGTTCTTTACAGAAATAAATAGATCGAACATTGGTCTCGAATTCTGCTTTGGCATTGTTAATATCTTTGCCAAGTTTCTCAGCTATATTAATTGAGTCAAGAGCTTTCGACCATTCAGTCTCTAGAAGAGTTTGTTTTTCTTGAAGTTTCGAAGTTACGTCTTGTTCCCTAAGAAGGTATATGTTGATTGTGTTAACCAAAGTAGTCACATCCATCAATACTTCAGCAGTCTCAGAAGGACTATGACTATGTCAATTTGGTTTATCAGTTTCTTCAATATAGCGCTTGCAGTAGCATTATTCTTCAGGACTTCAAACAAGTAAGCTTCGAAAACTTTCTCTTTGATTTTTTGGAGAAGTTTCTCATTAGTCTTAGCATTAGAGCTTCCACTTGAAGTGGCAGATGGACTGGGACAAGTTTTTTAGGAAATTGGTACCCTTTTTGCCATCATTAGCCTTGAGTACTCAAGACACTTATCCTTCCTCAAAGCATCCAATTTTTCTTGAGAAAGCTATGTTGAAGTATTGCTTTAAGTTGGTTAATTTGCAGGAGTAGATTGAAATTAGGAGCGAGCTTGAACATGAGGTTCTTTATCTTTTGTTCCTTTAGTTTCTTTGCCTTCTATTGCTATTTCATCTTCATAGAAATACCCTTCGATGTCATCAGTTAGATGACCATCATCCATAAGGTCATTAGCAAACCTAATATTCTTGGGAGAAGAATCAATAGGACTGTCATCATCTCGCATTTCGTCATCATTATCCCTTTTAGTCTCATCTTAACGCACTTCTAGGTCATTCTCAACTTGTGGACCAGATTCTTTTTCAAGTGGTGCAGCAATATCAAGTTGATTAACTACAGTCAAAGACCCTTTGCTGAAATATTTGTCGCTTGACAAAGGGTGGTATGAAGCAGCGCCACTGTCAGAAGGATTTCCAGTCTTGATGGGAGATTCAGTAGGATTTGGTTGATTGTTCTGTGCAACAAAAGGCGAATATTATTTCGAATAAAAATAATAATGATGATTGAATAAGTATAATGGGTAAAATTATACCTTCAGTCCCTCGGGACTTGAGTTGTCACTTTCGACCTGCTCTAACACAAAGCCTCCAAATGGTTGAGGCATGTCTTTTCCTTTAGGCTTTGGGGGTAGTATAGTGAGTTCAAGTTTTTACTTGATTAGTTGCGAAGTAGCTGCATCATAAGTCTTTGTTTTCTGCTTCTTTGACTTCCTAATTTTTAGAGGAGTAGGAGGAGTGTCTTCTTCATCTTCAATCACCATTGGAATGTCTTGGTTGAGTTTTCTTTTGTGTGGAGATTTTGGCGGTAATTGACTAACCTAAAAAAGGGAATACTATGAGAAAATATAGTGCAATAAACAGACAAAAAGTATTTGATTTATACCTTTGATGCTTTTTCTTTCTTGGTATCTGGAATGTTTCTTTTTGTTGAGGTATTGGTTGGTTTAGAAGTTGCGGTTGAACCTGTTTTCGAGCTAGGTTGTTCCTTTTGTTGGCTTTCTTTTTGACGCCTAGAATAATGTACACGATTACAATGGTTAGTATCAAACACAAACAAAATGATAAAGGTAATCGAAAGAACCAGTGAAATCACTTGGTTCCACACCTTCACCCATTGGAGAAAGAATGGAGATAGTTGACAAGTCATAGTGAAGAAAACCTTTGAAACTGTCTAAGGTATGCTTAGTCAAAACCACTCGTTCGGCAGGTTTTTGAGACTCTTCTTTTAAAAAGTTCATGCAATTCCGACAAACAAACCAGTTTAGGTAAAGAGGATAAAGGGGAAATCTAAAATCAGCGCTAGGCAGTTTTGGTAATTTTGGTGGTTGCAGTTGGAAGGCTAAGTCATATATGTCCTCAGGTTTAACACAAGAAGGAATGTTTAAATGAGGAAGTATTTTAGTAAATTTATCTTTTAAAGTCTTGGTTGCATTAAAAATGGTTCGACTAAGGTCAGCTGGATCATAGACAATTTCAAAGTATTTCTATAATGCCTGGATTTCCTTGATGTGCATATGCTTACCTTTCTGGCTCAGATCTTGCATAGAGGCAAATGTTTTTGTCAAATGCTGACCAAGAAAAATGGTGTCAAGCATATGCTTCTAATAAAACTATTTCCAGCAAGTATCAGAACCCTTTGAGTAGTAAAAGGTTGGTTGGAAGGGAACAAGGTTAAATTCAGCAAAATTAACATGATAGGCAATATGTAACACCCCAATTCTACCTGGCAATTATATATGAAAATCAGAGTCATAGAATTCATGCAACTAAATCAGGATGCCACTAATTCAACTTTAAAAACACATTGCATTCAACGTAGATACATAACACTCTAAAACTTCGGATGAACTATCAGTATAATAATTTAATCCCTTAAACAAACAATTTAAACATCTATGCAGCGGAATTCTTAATAAGATCTTTATCCATCGTTACAGCAACTCCAAAACAACACATACTCAGCAACAATCAAATTAAAGTTTTAAAACTGAAATAATCAATAATTAAAACCAACAAGCATTCATTCCCCCGAGTGTTACGTATCAGAGCAATGACACCGACTCGAACTACTGAAGGTATACAACCTTCACTTTGGATTACCTGCACATTACCAACGTAAGGGTAATATTCAAACAGAAGGGGTGAGATATATCACAATATAATAAAGCATATGATAAATAATATATTAAAATAGATCACATAATCATCACCGCTTCTCATCTTATAACAACAGTAATTGCAATAGAATACCAACGATAATACACATTTACCACATCAATACACACCTTCTTTATGCAATCATATAATGCGACTCAATACTATGAAAATGCATGTGGTACCATTGGAGCAGAACTCCCATCTTAAATAATTGCCAATAAATAGAGGCATCAACAAGGCATAAGCCTTCATCTTAATATTCACCAATACAGGCCATCTTAATGAGTAACAGCTCCATCTTGAAATACAATGTATGCGACACAATTATGAATGTAATGATAACACCATAATTAACAACATCTCAACACAACATCATCGTTGGCCAGAAGCCTACATCTTAATAGCTGCCAATTATTAGAGACATCTCAACATCTTTCATCAACATCTTTCATCAACATCATTTATCATCATCATTCGTCAAACATCATTTATACATCATAATTCATCAAACATCATTTATACATCATAATTCATCAACAACTCAGCCATACAACAATACAACAGTAAATCGACAATCTTGCAAAGTTGTCCATAGGCCTACAACGTGATATTTCCTGTAATTAATTAATCATCTAAGGCTTACTTCTAATTTACCAAACTTCTACATATTACTATTATGTAATACTACATCATTATCATCATTAATCCTACTGTTATGGACCAAACAATAGTCTATAATCGTCTCATCCTCATCATTCTTCACAAACTCATCATAGCGATTAACGCGGGAAGCTAACTCTAGTCCTAAATTGAGTTACTAGGATTATCCTTCATATTCTTTACTTTGATCCTTAAGAATGAAGTTCATCGCGTTAGCTACTCAATGCTTCGAACGACACCTCAAATGGAGTCCGAAAACTCAAGTTACAGCCTTTTCAAAATGATTCTGTCAAAAACCAGACTACATGGATTGACGCGTAATGTCTTGAGTCGACGCGTACTGGACTTAACACACTGCATGAGTCGATGCCTACTCTCTTTGTATTGACTCATACTGAGTCTGAAACACTGCATGTATCGATACATGCTCCTTCATATCGACTCATCCTGAGTCTAAAAGCCTTCATGTATCGACGCATGACTCCTTCGTATTGACTCATCCTGTGTCTAAAAGCCTTCATGCATTGACGCATGGCTTTTAGGGTCGACACATATTGTTCTGTCACGGATATTTTCTATGATTTCACTGTGCTTTCACTACGGTTTCCATAGTTTAGGCCCTAAAAACATCCTCTAATCATAGATAATCATCAATTTTGATTATCCTATAATTCTACATCAAATATACAGCATTAGGACATCATTATTCATCTTTCAATCATTGATTCTCATCAAACAACAATGTATATAATTCAATCATAAAACAAATAATATTTCACATCTAATCCCATATAC